>JARQOD010000004.1:318488966-318573445 GCA_033576555.1 Oophaga sylvatica
TGTGATATTTCAGTTTTTCTTTTTTAATAAATTTGCAAAAATTTCTACATTTGTTTTTTTCCTGTCAAGATGAGGTGCAGTGTACATTAATGAGAAAAAAAAATGAACTTTTTTGAATTTACCAAATGGCTGCATTAAAACAAAGAGTGAAAAATTTAAACGGGTCTGACTACTTTCCGTACCCACTGTAGCTACAACAAATGTATCTATATTTTTCAATTAAAATAAAAATGAATATTTACTATATTTATTTTTTAGCTCTTAGACCAGTTTCAAACATTTAATCCCAGAAAAGGCTTAAAAAGTCCCCACACAATTGGGCGGGGCTAGGGTGGACCAGTGGCATTCAGGACAGTACACATCAAATTCATGGTAAGCGGTGGCATGACAAACATTACACCAGTCCTTGACTGGAGTATGATTTGCTGTGAGGAGCACACGGATATGCATGCCACTTTCAAGCCTTATCTAATTCATTAACAGGTGAGTGACTTTTAATGAATCTGGAGCCTTGCTGTCCACCTCGCCCCTGATTAAGACCAATGTGAAAAATGCCATCGGCGTCGTTCGCTCAAATTTATTGGAGTAAAACTAAGCCAACTTATAGGTGGCAAAGAAGATTAGACAGTCTAAAAAGCACCAAATTTAATCAACAGAAGTAGACTTTTTTTTTTATAAATTCAGTGAAATTTAAAGACAATTTAGTCTAAAGGCCCCTATACACATTAGACTGTTGGTAGAACCCACCAATATCAGCAGGACGGTAGTCTGATGTGAATGTGGGCTTCCTGACTCTTCCCCAACAAATGACCGGGGAAATAAGAAAGTGGCTTGTTTAGTTTCAGACTGCTGAACATTTTATTCTTGTCATGATGAACCAATGCAGATATTTCAAATATATGAACTATATTACATAGTTGCATATTTTAATGTGTATTATTAATTTATGGAATACAAATTAAAAATGATAAATAGTTAAACATTTTAAATACTGCAGTTTGGTGTTGAATATGTCTTAAGGCATATGTCTTAAGTGTTGCGCACAATAAGGCCATGTACGCAACACTGGGTGTATGTGCTCAACATTGGGTGTATTTCCTCATGAGATATATGCTCAACAGTGAGGATGAATGCTGTGCAACAGGTTACCAGAGGTAGTCATGGCACAAACAAGTGCACAGTACGGTATACATTTGACCCTCAATATAAGAAAGTGCAGAACATACATACCAGGCAGACAGAAGCCATAAGACACACATGTCTGCTAAATGGGGCTTGCGATAAAAGTACAGTACATCGGGGAACTAACCCGGTGTAAAAGTTTGGTTATGTCAATGAACACAGTGTGAACGTAAAACCCGCTTAAGGCCGTTGCGTACGGGTCCTAGGTGATTGCAGGGTGTGAAGGAGTAGTTGTAATAAAATCTGTTTTTATCCATACAGGAGCGCAATACCGGCAACATGTCTACAGACTGCCCTCCTGCATGATTATAAACCCTTTTCCTCACAAACAAGGTGCAGGATGAAGTTTGGAAAGTTGAACTGCATCCTCATTTTTTGAAAGAAAAAAAAAAAAAGGAAAAAAGACAAAGTAGGCTGAAAAAGAGATATATCTATAGATAAAGATCTATAGATATAGATCTATCTATATAGATATAGCTATATATAGTGATATCTAAAGCTATATCTATATAGATATCTCTCTCTATATATCTCTAGCAAAAATTGAAAGACCACTGCAAAATTTTTCAATTTGTCTGATTTTTCTCTTTATAGATGTATTTTTTAGTAAAATGTAAATTTCTCTTTTATTCTATAAAATACTGACATGTCTCTGAATTTCCTAGCAATACATTTTGTAATTATTTTCAGAAAAAGGAGATTTTTGTGTACTCACCGTAAAATCCTTTTCTCCAAGACGCTCATTGGGGGACACACAGACCGTGGGTGTTATGCTGCTGCCACTAGGAGGACACTAAGCAATACATAAGCAAAGAAGATTAACTCCTCCTCCTGCAGTATACACCCTCTGTTGGCTCAATCCTGAATCAGTTCGGTGCCAAAGCAGTAGGAGCTCATAACAGAGTGCAATATGTCAACAATCAAAGAAACAACGAGGCCACAGGCTAAACAAGGGTGGGAGCTGTGTCCCCCAATGAGCGTCTCGGAGAAAAGGATTTTACGGTGAGTACACAAAAATCTCCTTTTCTCCATCGCCTCATTGGGGGACACACAGACCGTGGGACGTCCCAAAGCAGTCCCTGGGTGGGAAGCCATCAACAGATAAAGCCTCGTGAACCTCATGCATAAACGCATAAACAGTCAACCGACAACTTACAGATGCGCAACAGCTGATTGCAGAATTTGTCTGCCAAGTGCCGCTTCTGAAGAAACTTGAGCATGTATTTGGTAATGCTTGACAAAAGTATGGAGACTGGACCAAGTCGCAGCCTTGCACACTTGTTGTGCCGAAGCCTGGTGCCGAATGGCCCAGGAGGCCCCCACAGACCGAGTGGAGTGTGCCTTAATCCCAGCCGGGATAGTCTGACCTTTGACACGGTACGCCTCTTGGATCGTCAAACGGATCCATCTGGCTAGCGTGGCCTTGGAAGCAGGAAGACCCTGCCTGCGTCCTTCCGGGAGCACAAACAGGGCGTCCGATTTGCGGAAAGATGCAGTCCTCGAAATGTACCTTCGGAGAGCCCTCACCAAATCCAAGGTGTGAAGGGCTTTTTCCAGTACGGTGCATCGGCGCCGGACAGAAGGAGGGCAGGACTATCTCCTCATTGATATGAAAAGCCGAGACGACTTTAGGCAAGAAAGGAGAAGTCCTGAGGACTACCTTGTCCTGGTGAAAATTGAGAAACGGAGGTTTACAAAACAAGGCTGCCAATTCCGATACCCGCCTGATAGAGGTAATTGCAATTAGGAAGACAACCTTCCCGGAAAGAAGAGATAAGGACACTTCCGGCAAAGGTTCGAAGGGAGATTCTTGTAAGGCACTGAGGACCAGATTAAGATCCCAAGGGTCCAGGGGCCTTTTGTAGGGTGGAACAAGATGTGCCACTCCTTGGATAAAAGTCCTGACCTGAGACTTAGAAGCGATCCGTCGTTGGAAAAAGGACGGATAAGGCAGAAAACTGTCCCTTGAGGGAAGAGAGTGCTAACCCTGAATCCAACCCTGCCTGGAGGAACTCCAGAATGGAAGGCATAGAAAAAAAAACAAAGGGGGACGACCCTTATCCTTACACCAGGAAAAAGAATGTTTTCCACACACGATGGTAAATGCGTATGGAAACCGGTTTCCTGGCATTGATCATTGTAGAGATAACCTTTTGTGAAAAAACAGCCTGGCCTAAGATCCAGGCTTCAAAGGCCATACCGTCAAATTCAGCGCTCTCGAATTGCGATGGTAGATTGGGCCCTGAGAAAGAAGATCCGGACGATCCGTTAATCTCCAAGAAACGTCTGCGAGCAGACGTACTAGTTCCGCATACCACGGACGGCGAGGCCAGTCCGGTGCGACCAGGATGAGAGGAACGCCTTCCGTTTTGATCTTCCGAATCACCCTGGGGATTAACGGAAGAGGAGGAAAAGAAGTAAGGAAGACGAAATTGACTCCAAGGGAGGACTAGTGCATCCGATCTGATGGCTAGTGGATCGCGAGATGGACTTATGAAAGTCTGAACTTTGGTATTCAGCCTGGATGCCATGAGATCCACATCCGGCATACCCCAACGCTGGCAAATGATTTGAAACATTTCCGTGTGCAGGGACCCTTCTCCTGAGTCTAAGCCTTGCGGACTGAGAAAGTCGGCCTCCCAATTGTCCACTCCCGGAATGTGAACTGCTGAGATGGGCGAGCGGTTTGACTCGGCCCACCGCAGAATGTGCGATACCTCGAGCATCCCTGACGGTTGATGTACGCCACGGCCGTGGCGTTGTCTGACTGGATCCGGATGGGACGATCGGCCAGAAGTTGCTGGAAATGCAAGAGAGCTAGTTTGATAGCTCTGATCTCCAGGATGTTGATCGGGAGACGGGTCTCTGGAGGGGACCAGCGGCCCTGAGCAGTGTGGTGAAGGAACACCACTCCCCATCCGAGGAAACTGGCATCGGTGGTCACCACCAACCAATGGACAGGCAGAAAAGAGTTCCCTTGATTCAATGATGAAACAATTGTCCACCATTTTAGGGAGTGTCTGACTCTGGGAGAAGGTCGAAAGCGGCGACTTAAGGATGCTGGGTTCCTGTCCCAGACTGATATTAGCTCCTGTTGCAGAGGTCGGAGATGGAACAGAGCGAACGGTACTGCCTCGATGGAGGCTACCATTTTTCCCAGGACCTGCATGGCGACTCGCAGAGAGTGAGAGCGGGCAAGAGACAACAGGAGCACTCCCCGCCTCAGAGAAGCGATCTTCTCTGGAGGGAGAGACACTAACCCTTGGGCAAGTGTCCAGAATCATTCCCAGAAAAGGGATCATTTGAGAAGGAATGGGAGAGGACTTGTCCAAATTGACTAACCAACCTAGGCGAGAGAGGGTGTCGATAGTGATCTCGACACTCTCTGCGCAGGCCCGAAAGGTTGGTCCTTTGATGAACACGTCGTCTAGGTACGGGAGGACCACAACCTCGAGAGTGTAAAATTGACATGGCAGCCGCCATGACTTTTGTGAACACTCTGGGACGGTTGCGAGTCCGAAGGGCAGAGCGGCAAATTGAAGATGATCCTCTCCGACTGCAAAACGCAGAAACCTTTGATGGCCACTGAAAATCGGGACGAGCAGATACGCGTCCTTGATGTCGATTGACGCCAGGTATTCCTTTCTTTCTAGAGAAGCGACGACAGAGCAGAGAGATTCCATTCTGAAATGGCGGCCTCTGATGAATTTGTTCAGCAATTTTTTTTTTTTGGGTCCAGAATAGAACGCAAAGAGCCGTCCTTCTTGGGAACCACAAAGGGGTTTGAGTAAAACCTTGAACCTTTCCTCGTGAGGAACTGGGACGATGACCCCGCTGGTGAGAAAAATGTTCAAGGCCTGAAGAAAAAAAGGAGTTGCGAGGTCCTTGACTTTGGGGGGGCGAGTGGCCGGGAACGACCTTGGTATTGAGACCGAAAGGGTTGATTGATTCTGCGCTGCGGAAGAAATAAAGACTGACCGCAGCCCAATTGGACGGTCAGTGGGGGTTTTAATAAACAGGCCGTCAGTCAGAGACAGTAGAAGTTAGTAAGCGAGCTGTGATATAGGATCCATTGTTGGAGACTCCATCCACTCTGTTCTAGAATGTGGCCAAAAAAGGACACTGTGATTAAACAGTTTTAGCTCCGAGAAATCTTTGTCCGGCAACTACTGTATCTCTGACCCATGTCAGCAAGTCAGGGGGGTTGGTAAAAAACCCCGTGAAGACGTTTGATCCCTTTGAAGATCTCAGTGAGGTAAGACTGATAGTCTGGCGAATCCGGATATACCCACATGCGACTCATATTTTGAGTCATGTTTGCTGCAATCCCCAGGAACGGGGGAGCTAGGTGCCCATCCGTTGGACTCCTGTGAGAAAGGCAAACTGCACAGATTGAAGTGTAGAGTCGCCGCGGTAAAATTACATTACACGTAACACACTAAGCGTCAGCGTGCGTTTTATCGGTCAGTGCTCCCAGGCCATATGTCCGGCCCGGCCAGAGACGGCAGACTGCCTATCGGCGACAGACAAATAACGTAGGTCACAGGAGATTGCAAACCACTCACCATCCGCACTAATTATGTCCTCAATTCACCATACCTTTGATAGGGGGGTGGAGAGATTATGTTAGCCTCCAGTCAGCATCCGCACTGATTATCTCCTCAATCCACCATACCTTTGATAGGGAGGTGGAGAGGTTTTTGGTAGCCTCTAGTGACCATCTGCACTGATTATCTCCTCAATCCGCCATCACCTTGATAGGGAGGTGGAGAGGTTTTTGTTAGCCCCCCAGTCACCATTCACTTTGGACAGTGGTGACATAGTGGGGGCGCACGGGCGTCGTATGGAGTCTGAGACGCGTGGGCCTCCTGGACTTATGAAAAAACGCAGGCCCCACAGAAAAAAACGGAACCGTGCCTTCACAATAGCGAGGTATCGCATGAAGCACACCAGGCATACACAACTGTGTGTGTTTGTCAGTCCTCTTAGAGCTCTTGGATTGTGACATTCTGCAATTAAGCGAGCCTGTAGACTG
This sequence comes from Oophaga sylvatica, assembly GCA_033576555.1. NCBI lineage: Eukaryota > Metazoa > Chordata > Amphibia > Anura > Dendrobatidae > Oophaga > Oophaga sylvatica. Next base: position 318,495,184 of record JARQOD010000004.1, read on the forward strand.
CTGCAGGGAAGGGGTTAAGCCATTTATAAGCTTACCCCGTTGTTCCCGTGTTCGTGCCCGCCAGGAAAAAGAAAAATTCAGATGTCTCGGGTCCTACCTGAGAGGAGACATGGCGGCCGAGAGTAAATTCAGGCTGCACAGAACGTGGAGCTGCTTACACGGAAGCGAGGGGCTGCATGAGGAAGAGTGAGCTCACTGGGGTAGGGAATAGCTGGGGCTCCTGATCGTAATGACCGGAGGCTCCGGGTCGCATGTAGCACATAGTGCGTAACCTAGCTTTCTTGGCAGCGAAGCGCTGCATGAGGCACAGGTGGTATACACCGTAGTGTGTGATTTATGAGCCTTTTTATTGCCCTTGGTTGCGACATTATTACAAATGGGGCTTCGGCAGGAGAAGGGTTAAGCGCTATTGCACTTACCCAGGTACTGTGCCCCTTAGCAGAGGAAGGCGTCTCCAGTTAAAGATGGCGCCCGAGACTAGGATTGCGCTTCTCGTATGCCACGAGAAGCGCCAGGTGTGGGGGGGAGCGAAGGAGGGACCAGGAAGGAGCCCTGTCCAATCCTGGGCCGCAGAAGGTGCGCGCGACGTGGGCGGAGTCACGGGAGAGCCAGGAGACCCTCCCCCATCGAGGCCTATCCCGGCCTGAAGACGGGGACTAAATTTCAAGCTGCGGCCTATCCCGGCCCGAAGCCGGGGACCAAATTTCAGGTTGCGGCCTATCCCGGGCGGAAGCCGGGGACTAAATTTATGGCTGCGGCCGTGACGCGACGCAGAAGCGGCGACAGGCGGCCGCTGCACGGGGAAGCAGCCGCAGTGGGCGCAGAGATAAGCCATATACCCCGGGTGCTTGTACTCACTGCGGGAAGGTAATGAAGAAAGGAGGGCCTCCGCAGGGATTACGGCAGATGTGGCCGTACTTCCTCAATCCACCGTCCCCTTTGATAGGGGGGTGGAGAGGGATCTCAATCTGCCTCCATACCGCCACCGTTTTCCGTGGAGGTGGTGGGGGGTCCATTCAACGTTCCGTGCCATATCACCTCGCCACATCGAGGGGTATCTCATGGGGAGAGCGGCCCATTCAAGGGATCTGTCGCCCCATGGTAGCGTAGCAGGAGGGGTACGTGGAGGCGACACTTCACGATGCCGCCTGTTGATGGTTTTTGGGAGATCGTGACTTTTCGTACAAGTCCCGTCGCCCATCCGTGCGTGAAGAAAGCAAAAATAATAAAAAAGGTAAAAAATGAGAAAAAGTGGGGTCTGAGAGCAGATCCTAGTGCCTCCTACAGACACTAAGCAAGTACTGGTTCAGGATTGAGCCAAGAGAGGGTGTATACTGCAGGAGGAGGAGTTAATCTTCTTTGCTTATGTATTGCTTAGTGTCCTCCTAGTGGCAGCAGCATAACACCCACGGTCTGTGTGTCCCCCAATGAGGCGATGGAGAAATGAGAAATGGTCAAAATAAAAAAAATGCAGTGCTTCCAGACCTTAAATAATACTAAGAAAACAAGTTCATAATCATTTAGAAACAACACTAATGTTTTAACTCAGGAAGAGTTCAGAAATCAATATTTTGTGGAATAACCATGATTTTTAAATCACAGCTTTCATGCGTCTTGGCATGCTTTCCACCAGTCTTTCACACTGATTTTGGGTGACCTTATAACACTCCTGGTACAAAAATGTAAGCAGTTCTTTTTTGTTTGATGGCTTGTGACTATCCATCTTCCTCTTGATTACATTCCAGAGGTTTTCAATGGGGTTCAGGTCTGGAGATTGGTCTGGCCATGACAGGGATTTGATGTGGTGGTCCTTCAGCCACACATTTATTGACCTAGCAATGTGGCATAGCGAATTGTCCTGCTGGAAAAACTAGTCCTCAGGAACATTGCCTGAGCAGAAGGAATCAACTGTTTTTCCAGGATAACCTTGTATGCGGCTTGATTTATACGTCCTTTGCAAAGAATAACCTGCCCAATTCCAGCCTTGCTGAAGCATCCCCAGATCATCACCGATCCTCCACCAAATTTCACAGTGGGTGCAAGACATTATGGCTTGTACGCCTCTCCAGGTCTCCGTCTAACCATTAGATGACCAGGTGTTGGGCAAAGCTAAAAATTAGACTCATCAGCGAAGATTACCTTACTCCAGTCCTCTATGGTCCAATCCTTATGGTCTTTGGCAAACTTCAGCCTGGCTCTCCTTTTCTTCTCATTGATAAAAGGCTTTTTTCTAGCTTTACATGACTTGAGCACTGCCTCTAGGAGCCTGTTAGGAACTGTTCTTGCCGTGCACTTCACCCCAGCTGCCATTTGTCATTCCTTTTGTAGGTCACTTGATGTCATCCTGCGGTTGCTGAGTGACATTCGAATAAGATGACGGTCATCCCGGTCAGTGCAGAGTCGTTTTCGCCCTCTGCCGGTCTGTAGCTTTGTTGTCCCCAATGTCTGCTGCTTGACTTTGTTGTAATGGACTGCCGTCTTAGAAATTTTAAGGATGGAGTTAACATGACACTCACTGTATCTCTCTGCTAGTAAAGCCAGAATTGAGCCCTTCGTTTCCTCACTCAAGACTTTTCTTTTCAACGCCTTTTGCATGGTTAAAAGTTATTTTTTCATTCCTATTACTTTTGGGATATTACTAGCACTTGTTTTGCCATCCAGCTTGTCCTATTGCAAGAGGATTGTGGACACCACAGCAGTGATTTTTATACTTTCCTTTGTTAAATAAGATTTGGTTCAGGTGATCACCTAATCAGAAGCACATTAGGTAGAATGAGGTGTACTCTGGTTGGAATTCAACTGACACTGGAATGGAAAGGCTGTGAGACATGTACAGAAGCGGATTGTTATAAAACTGTTCAGTGGTCTCTTAAGATATACAGCTCAGGCAAAAATTATTAAAGTAAATTTTGATTCACCTGTATTTTTCAGCCACTTTTGTCTATTTTTATTGCAAATATTTTTTTGCTGGCGCTAGCGACTAGACTGGGTTTTTCAATATACGACAGAATGGCTTTACATTCCATCAAGTTTCCTATCCTTTAGGGTTTCTGTCCTTATTGCCATCTATTCAGAGTACTGAACTACTTTAATATGGGAAGAAAAGGATCAGCAGAGGTATTCTTATGACAAGAAACTTGTATCTTATAAGATTTGGTAGTATAAACAAAGGCTAAGACCAGGCCTAGGTTTATACTACCAAAGGGAGAATCATAGCAATGTACAAATTATTCTCATGAGAATAGGGATGAGTGAACATGCTGGGATAAGGCGTCATCTGAGCATGCTCGTGTGCTAATCGAGTGTCTTTGGCGTGCTCTAAAAATATGTTCAAGTCCCCGTGCCTAAATGTCGCATGGCTGTTAGACAGCCCATTACCTGCAGGGATTGCCTAACAAACAGGCAATCCCTGCATGTGTTGCGGATATCAAACAGTAGCGTTACATGCAGGTGCGGAGACTAGAGCATATTTTCTGAACATGCCGAAGACACTATTAGCGCAGGAGCATGCTCGGATAACGCCTTATCCGCGCACGTTCACTCATCAATAGTCCTAATCAATTCAGTTGTGACAGCAGAGATTGAGCAGTATGTGAGCTTATTCCTGCTTTACGTCATACAGTTGATGAATACATGTTGAGCACAAGTAATATCCAAAAGGCTAGTAAATGCCCTGACTTATGAGACACACATGGATCGTTTACCTTTTCAGAAGAAATACCACCAATGTCCATGTAATTCTCTGATTTATTTGTTAGTTCATTGTTAAACAGGTTGGTGTCACCGATGTAACACACAGTTGGGACATTGGAACCAGAGATTTGGGCACCTCTGCTTGTTGGTACCATTTGGCACGTGATACTTGTTTGAAGACTATCACTGTAAAATGCACTCTCACTGTCCTTACACATTTGGAAGAATTCACTTGGCAATTTTATATTATAATCCTGTAATGAAACATTATGCAGAATTTTTTGTGCTGTTGTCAGACGTCTTAGTTTATCTTATTTAAGAGGATTTCTCTATTACTTAACAGTTGATTGGTGAATTATTGAACAGAATTTCTTAATTCCTTCGCTACTGTGTAAAAGCTGACACCAGCGCATGCCCAGTTACCTGGGCCTTTTCTTTTTACCAGCACTGTAAGCACCTCTGTACGTCACTTCACATCCTCACCCTTCAATGATTTCTCTAGCAAAAGCACATGGGTTTGCGTGTACGCAGGGGTGCAACATACAAGAACGTCTGGAAACATGGATATTAACTGCGGGAAAAAAAGAGCCACCTTATGCTAGCATGAAAGCATCAGTGGACTTTAAGCTTTGACAAGGCAAGCTATTGGATCATGGTAAGAGCAATGCATGCTGGGAAGTGAGGGAAAGGAAATGCCAAGCACATTTAATTCTGGCAGCATACCAATGAAGAGAGGATGGCAAGGTGCAGAGCATGGAAATCAGAACAGTTCCTGGACATATTAGACCGAAATGTACATGAAAAGCAACTGGTTAAGTGGATGGGATGTGGGGAACAAGGGCAGCACACTATGCTTTTCTACACATTTTTATGGGAAAAACATTTACTTAAAACATTTACCATAAATCAAACAGGGTTCGACAAACGAAAATCATGCCTGGCGCCCGGGCAGTAGCATAGCTACCGGGAGGCAGAGGGGGCGGTGGCCCCGCACTCGGAGGGGGCCCACCCAGAGCTACGCTACTGTAACTATCGGCGTGCACAGCGCACTGATACAGTTACATTCTGTGGCAGAGCAGGGAGAATCGCTCTCCCTGCTCTGCCGCCGGCCGCTATGGGGCCTGAGCAGGTGGTGGGGGCCCGGCGCCAGCAGTGGGCCCCCCGCCCGTTATCGGAGGGTCAGCTGTATCGGCATCCAGCCGATACAGCTGACCACATTGAGAGAGAAGGAGCGAGTGCTCCTTCTCTCCCATAATCCCCCTCTCAGCGTCTGACAGCGGGCGCGATGATGTCACTGCCCGGCGCCGGCAGTCAGACGCTGAGAGGGAGAGCAGTGAGCAGCGCAGGAGCCGGGAGCAAGAGAGGTGAGTACAGGATTTGTTATTTTTGTAAAGGGGGCTGCATTATATTACAGAGCAGAGGCTTCATATGGGGGTACATTATAAATAAGGCTGCCTATGGGGTGCATTATAAATAAGACTGCCTATGGGGGTGCATTATAAATAAGGCTCCCTATGGGGGTGCATTATATATTAGACTGCCTATGGGGTGCATTATAAATAAGGCTACCTATGGGGTTGCATTATAAATAAGGCTACCTATGGGGTGCATTATAAATAAGGCCCCTATGGGGGTGCATTATAAATAAGGCTGCCTATGGGGTGCATTATAAATAAGGCTGCCTATGGGGGAGTGCATTATAATAGAGAGGCTGCCTATGGGGGTGCATTATAACTAAGACTGCCTATGGGGTGCATTATAAAATAAGGCTGCCTATGGGGGAGTGCATTATAATAGAGAGGCTGCCTATGGGGGTGCATTATAAGTAAGACTGCCTATGGGGTGCATTATAAATAAGGATGTCTATGGGGTGCATTATAAATAAGGCTGCCTATGGGGTGCATTATAAATAAGGCTGCCTATGGGGGTGCATTATAAATAAGGCTGCCTATGGGGGTGCATTATAAATAAGGCTGCCTATGGGGTGCATTATAAATAAGACTGCCTATGAAATCTAATATATCAAAATATAATATTTATTATCTTTCGAAGTTAAATGTTTATAACGTTTGTAATGTTTTTTTGTTAAATTAAAAACCAGGTTTGTTAAAAAAAAATTCTGGCTCCTAAATTTTTTGTCTGGCTCCTAGATTCTTAACAACTTTGTCGACCTCTGCAATAGTACATGTGAAAATAAGCAACTTTGTAATATATCTTCGTAGAAAAATATCTTTATTCTCAGGCAAAATTGAACAGTCATTATTAAAATTTGCAATTATGAAGTAAAATCTGTATTCAGTGAAGAATTACAGAGATAGGAGATGAGAGCTGCTCCTGATAATATTAGATGTAGATAGGGGAGCTCTGACTCTAGCTCCTCCTTCCATCTATATAGTATTGTAACCGTAGCAACTGCCACCTCCTAGATCAGTAATGGGCAAGTCTGTTTTCACTGAATACAGATTTGAGAAATTTTTCTGATAAGATACATTGCAAAGTTGCTTATTTTCATGTGTACTATTTTTTATGAACTAAAAAGACGGATTTTGGTAAGAACTTACCTGTAAAATCCTTTTCAGCGAAGGAAGGAAAGGAGACACACTAGTAATAACTAGTGGGTAGGCGGAGCCCAGATAGGATTGACACCTCAGATTAAAAAGGGTGTTGACCGGCCCCTCCAGCATGGGCTCCTCCTACTCAGCTTTCTCCAGTCGTACCCAAGCTTACGGAAGAGCAATATCACCAGCGGAGCAACATAACCCCTTCTGAAGGACTTCAGAGAAAAAACATAAGAGTACAGGTTATGCATGCATTTGATAAAAAAACCACACAGTTCCAGGTACTACTCACTGGACCTGACCACTGCGATGAGCTGGCAATGCTGGAACAGAGCCGTAGCGCGTCGACCTCAGCCCAGATAATCGCTATCAGAGAAGGGTCACGCCGCATCTGCAAATACAACAACACACTTCTGCCAAGGGAGGGAGCTGTGTCTCCTTTCCTTCCTTCGCTGAAAAGGATTTTACAGGTAAGTTCTTACCAAAATCCGTCTTTCAGCAGCAGGTGGAAGGAAAGGAGACACACTAGTATTAACTAGTGGGACGTCCCAAAGCAGTCCAAAATTAAGGGTGGGAAAAAAACAAAACGAGGCAGAATCCCAACAACCTTGATAAATGCGCAATAGGCGCCAAATACAAGTTAACTAGAACTTGAAACTACAGCCGCCTGTAGGACCCTACGTCCTAAGGCCGCATCAGTGAAATCACTGACGTCCACCTTATAAAAACTTTATAAACGTGTGGACGAAAAACGCCAGGTCGCCGCTCGGCAGAGCTGAGCTGCCGAGGCCCCTTGATAAAAGGCCCACGAGGAAGCCTCTGCCCTCGTGGAGAGAGCTCGAATCTTAATTGGGCAAGGTTCGCTTTTAAGTCGGTAAGCCTCCAAAATGGCCGACCGAATCCAACAAGCTATAGAGTCCTTGGAAGCTCGTTGACCACGCTGACGACCTGCTAGAATCACAAACAGAGAGTCTGACTACCGAGACTTTAAATAACAGACAAATAGAACTTCAAGGCCCGCACTAAATCCAATGCGTGCAAGGCCCGTTCCTTTGCATTCCTTGGGCCCGGGCAAAGCGAGGGCAACACAATATCCTGGTTAACATGAAATTGCGACACCACCTTAGGTAGAAAGGCGCCCCGTGTGCGAAGCACTACTCGATCCGGGTAAAATCCAGGAAGTGAGGCGAGCAGGAAAGAGCCGCCAACTCGGAAACCCTTCTCAAAGAGGTGACCGCCACTAGGAAGGCAACCTTTCAAGAAAGTAAAGAAAAAACTAGCAGAGCCCATAGGCTCAAAAGGCACATGCTGAAGAGCCTCCAAGACAAGGTTAAGCCGCCAAGGAGACACAGACATCTTCCGCGGCAGAAACTGACGGATTACTCCGCGAAAAAAAGGGGACGCACGTCCCTACGCGAGGCGATATCCTTCCGAAACAGAAAGGATAGAGCAGAAATCTGACCCTTCAGAGTGCTAACTGTCAAACCCTTGTCCAGCCCGTACTGCAGAAAGGCCATTGGGAATGGACAAAATCCTCGAGTTCCTTGAAAAACCCGAACACCACGAGAAGAAGGCTTCCCAAGTCTTGTGGTAAATCTTAGAAGTAGCCGAACCTCTGGCAGCTCGCAGAGTGGCAACGACTGCGGCTGAAAAACCTCTACGGTCAATATTTCGGTCTCAAGAGCCACGTCGTCAAACGCAGAGACTTCAAGTCCGGATGACGAAATGGCCCCTGAGTTAACAGGTCCGGGCGAAGAGGAAGTGGGAATGGAGGTGCCGCCAAAAGCGACACCCGTGTCGAGAACCACGTCCTCCTTGGCCAATCCGGGGCTATCAACATAGCTGGGACTCTCTCCAGTCTGATCCGACACAGCACCAGAGGAAGCAAAGATATTGGCGGAAACATAGATTAGCTCGAATTTGGTCCCACGGAGCCACCAGAGCATCCACCGCCACAGCCTTCGGGTCCTTGTACCTGGACATGAAGGTCGGTAACTTGGCATTGAACCTGGATGCCATCAAATCCACTTGGGAAGTTCCCCAACGGGAGCACAGCAGTGCAAAAATTTTTGGATGGAGACTCCATCCTCCGGGATCCATCTTCTCGCGACTGAGGAAGTCCGCCGTGATATTCCGAACCCCTGGAATGTGGAACGCAGAGAAGTCTGGCACTCTGGTCTCGGCCCAAATCAGGATCCGAGATAACCACCAAGGCGGACACGATTCCCGACTCATGGTGGGTTGATATACGCGACCGCTGTCGCGTTGTCTGTCTGCATTCGGACTGGTAGACCGCTCAAAGGGACCGTCCAGTGTTAGAGGCAAAGGAAAATTGCCCTCAATTCCAGGATGTTGATCGGTAGAACAGACTCTTCCGATGACCATACTCCCTGAATCCAGAGATCGTTCCAGACACCTCCCCAGTCCGTCAGGCTGGCATCGGTGGATATGACCGACCACCTCGGAGGAAGGAATGACTTCCCCAGGGATAACGCTCCTGGACGTAACCACCATCCCAGAGATTCTCGCACCCTGCGAGAGATGATGACACTGCAATCCAGCGAAGCCTGCGATCGATCCTAATGACTCAGAATGAGCCTTTGGAATGAATACTGGGCAAACGGAAGTGCCTCCATGAACGCCACCATTAAACCCAGAAGGCGCATACACTTCCGAAGAGACATTACTGTCGAAGACTTCATAATCTGTACATGTCGAGGGAGACATGCCCGCTCGTCTGGAGGTAGAGACACCACTGCCCGTACCGTGTCGAAATGCATTCCTAAAAATAGGATAGACTGCGACGGTTCCAGAGACGACTTCTCCCAATTGACCAGTCACCCGAAGTCCTCTAGGAGCTGAAGGAATAGATTGCGAGCCGTCACTGCCTCCTCCTTTGAGGACGCCACAATTGAAAGGTCGTCCAGGTAGGGAAGAATCGTATGTCTACGAAGAATTGCCATGAGAGGCGCCAGAATCGTTGTAAAAACTCTGGGCGTTAAGGCCAAGCCGAAAGGCCGAGCCACAAACTGGTGATGGTCCTGACCTATGGCAAAACGAAGGGAGCGCTGGTGAGCCCTTCCGACGGGAACATGCAAATAAGCGTCGCGAATGTCGATTGACCAAAAAGACGTTCTGCGACAGGGCTGCCACAACGGAGCGAAGCGACTCCATGCGGAATGTTCAGGTGTGGACAAGCCGATTCAATCTTTCCAGAATAGGGCGAAATTTGTCCTCCTTTTTGGGGACCACAAAGAGGTTGGAATAAAAATCCTCTTCCCCGGTCCTCTGCGGAACCGGTATCACCACACCCTTTTGCAGAAGAGAATCGACCACTCGCAGTAGAGCGGCAAATAGTTCGGCTCTGACGGAATGCGAGATTGGCAAAAAAACTGTCCGGGGGTCGAGAAAGAAACTCTATGAAGTAGCCTGCCAACAAAACCTGTGTCACCCAGGCGTCCGACACACGGGAAACCCAAGTCGGTTTAAATTAGAGTAAACGACCCCCCACTCGAGAGCGCTCGAGTGAGACCCAGACTTCAGTCCGCCTTAGCGGGTTTTTTGTCTGTCTTAACATAAGTTCTGTTTCCAGGGTATGCGGAATTTCTGAGAATTCCCTTTTTTTTTTTTTTTTGTTAAAAAAGAGGGGGACGACCCAAACCCCCAGAGGGTTGACCGGATCATCCCGGGGACCGAAGGACCGCCGACAACTACCGGCACTAGTCCTGCCAGACGCAGAAGTCACAGCTCTGCGCTGCGGTAAAGCTGTTTCTTTGCCTTTGCCTTGGCAATCAGCTCCGTGAGGTCAGATTCAAATAGCTAACCACTTTCTAAGCTAAAGATAGCAAACCCTGCTTGGAAACCGCGTTCCACTGTCTAAGCCACAGTGCTCTTCTGACTGTGACTGCCGAGGATTACGCCCTGGATAGCAGTGACGCAGTATCCTTCAACTTGAAAAGCCCATCTACCTCGATAGAGGGGATCCATCTTGCCACGCCGTCCTTAGACGGTCCAACCGGCTCAGGGGAACTTTACAAGTATACATAGATCCTTAATACTGAATCCATTAACCGTAGGCTTCGCAGATGGATATTGTTGCCATCTCCGTTTTTCTGTCCAGCTGCAGACTCGCCTTCCCTTTACCAGGAAGATTGCCAAGCTGGGAAAAAGAGACATTCACTTCAGGAGAAGGGGTCCAATTAACAAACAACTCCGTAGAAAACGGATACAGTTTGTAAAGCCGTCGCGTCTATGCGACTCCTGAAAACATCCGGGCCGACTTACCAGGACGCCTAGTTACCTCCTCCGGTAACTGTAACGCCCTCATGGCTCCAATAGAAATCTTAGTACGGCCCATGAGAGAGGCAGAGTGTCCCTGCCGATCCTCCTTGTCCGAATCGGACATCTTCGCTACGCGAGAAGGAAGGCACCGATTTGTGTCGCTTCTTTGAGAGGATCTAGCTGACACCCAATAACCTAGAAGGTCAGACAGGCCATCATAGAAACTAGCGAGGGCCTCCATTTTGACACCACTGGAACCTCCGACCGCTGCGCATGACGCCGTCGAGGTCTGCGTGTCAGATACGCGAGACTGATCCTGTAGCGGATCTGGGAGAACTCTGAGATTGCCAGTATATGGCAGGTTAAACCTGTCAGTAACTAGAACAGTGTGTTTCTTAAAGAAAAAACAAACGCTGAAGGGTTAAAGCTCTTAAAGAGAGAACTACCCCAGCTGTCTCCCATTAAGAGTTAACCGCCTAAGAAGGGGTTAAAGTCGCAGACTCCCCACAACCTTGATAATGAAAAGGGTGTGCGAGCCCCAAGCGCCTCTTATAAGGTCGCATCTGCAGGACAGCTATGCCACACTAAACAGAAAAACGTTCCACAAGATTGCTAAAAAATTGCGCTGTTTTGTATAACGCAATGACCGCCAAAGTTGTTAAGGAGATCGCTAACCGCTTATGCGATGTTAATGAGATCGCCCAGATTGGCAGCTACTAGTGACATTAAAAAATGATCACACAAACGATCGCATAGTATGCGTCGTTATCGGAATCGTTAGCGGGAACGTATAGTGGCAGTATTAATGTCGCAGACTCCCCACAACCTCTTTATTAATATTGAAAGAGTGTGCGAGCCCCTTATGCGATAACAGCTGCAGGACCGCGCAATCTGTCACTCATTAGTGCCCCAGACGGCGCCCGCGCTGTGGGGGCAGTATTAATGTCGCAGACTCCCCACAACCTCTTTATTAATATTGAAAGAGTGTGCGAGCCCCTTATGCGACAACAGCTGCAGGACCGCGCAATCTGTCACTCATTAGTGCCCCAGACGGCGCCCGCGCTGTGGGGGTGAAGGGGTTAAGCTTCTGCCCGGCGGGTAGAAGCGACTCACCCAGCTGGTCACAGTTCTTGCCGGGAGGGGAGGGGAGCGATCCGGGGAGCTTTCAGCCTGCAGTGCTTTTCTGATCAGCAATGGCCGCCGCGCTCTGTCTCCAATGTGCTCCATGTAGAGGAGCCGGAAATGGAGACTGCAGTAAAGCACGTGCGCTCAGAGCGGCACGAAATTCAAAAATAAAAAAGCGCGCACTCCTCTCTTTCCCCTGTCCTGCAGGCATCATCCTGCGGACATAAAAATACCAGTCACCGGCATGTATACTGTACAGCGGCTGCCGCAGCAGTCGCTGAATCACTCACACATCACTTTAATAAAAATGTGGAGTACTCACCAGCCGAAGCGCCACAGGGACCCCCAGGGGTTTCTGGCGCTATGCCCATGCTTCCCCCCCAGGGCAGGGAACGCAGTGACCCCTGTGCGCGGTTTGCGTCCCCGCCAGGGAAGCCATCCTCATCCCCCAGGGCCAGCATGATTCTGCAGGGACCATCATCAGGGTAATACAGATCCGCCAAGGGAGAGGTGGGGGTCCAGCAGCGCTGAGACCCCTGAGACCTCTAGACCACTTCTGGTGATCCAAGTCTCCTGTCCGATTTAAAATAATAAAATCTTCTGAGGAGCTGCTTCCAGCAGCGACCATCCTCTGGGACCTCAAATTTAAGACTGGAGAAAGCTGAGTAGGAGGAGCCCGTGCTGGAGGGGCCGGTCAACACCCTTTTTAATCTGAGGTGTCAATCCTATCTGGGCTCCGCCTACCCACTAGTTATTACTAGTGTGTCTCCTTTCCTTCCACCTGCTGCTGAAACGACAGTTACTCTTTAAGCAAATGTTATTTTTCATAAAAATATGTAGAAAGGCATAGTGTGCTTCCAGTGTTCTCCACATCTCATCCACTTAACCAGCTGCCTTTCATGCACATATTAGTCTAGGGACTGTCCTGATTTCCTTTCTCTACAACTTACCATCTTCTCTCATACTTATGACTGAAATAAAAATTAAAATGGCGGCTCCACTTTAAATGACAATTCTGGGGCTAGAGAGGATAAAATGATCACTCTTCTATATACTGGTCTCAGTGGATACAAGCTATTAAATAATTAGTTGTCCACACGTAAGAACTGCATGGACTAAACAAATCACCTTCTCAACATTCCCTTGTCCCAAGTTGATAGATGACATCAGTCAGTCAGCAGCACGTGTTTTCCCACCACCCATTAAAAAATCATGATTATTAACAATTAATCATCCAGGTCTTCCATTCTAGATTAAATTTACTTCACTGCAACTTATCCAGGCTGAAAATTGTGAGCACATTAACATTTAATCTGTTCAAAGCCACTTGTACAATACGTCAGGACTATGTTGGGCTATACAGTGGACTCACCTTTGTTGGTATAGAAGGAAGAGTTACATCTTGAAGACTCACACTATCACTCTTTCCAGATTTAGCTGGAGTTTCAATGCGAAGAGCTTCAGATTTTTTCACCATAGGCAAAATTACATTGGTATTGATTGTAGAAGAAGCATTATCAGACTCCACGGTTTCATAAAACTCAAAAGGATCAAGGACAGTGTTGATAGAAACATATTTTGCAGGATTGCTGTGTTCCACCACTTTCCGTGAATTGCAGTGTATCTGTTTCTTAGATTTACTGTAGAATAGAGCTATCCACATATGCAGGATGATTCTTACATCTTCGACTTTCTCTTTTAAATGGGGGTTCCATGGTCTAAAAATATAGAGATGCAAACACATATGACAAATATGACATAAAGGCCATAAGAAATCTATTCATTGTGTCCTAGGAGCTCGACTATGTCCCTCCTCTCGTGTCATGTATGGCAGCAGGACAACTCGCAGCAGCTGGAGCGTCCCCCCCCCCCTATCGCAATAGGACAAAACTCCTCTCTGCTACTTTTTCTTTTTTACATGTTATTTATTGGTTGGTTACCTTCAGCTAAAAAAAAAAAAAAAAAAAAAAAAAGTTGTAGCAATAGTCTGCAATGTTCCGTCTTCAGTTTTCAGACACCCCCCCCCCCCCCCGATATGTAGCTTCTGATCAGAGCATGCTCAGATAGCACTTCTACAGTTGTGCTCAAAAGTTTACATACCCTGGCAGAATTTTTGCTTTCTTTGCCTTTTTTCAGAGAATATGAATGATAACACCAAAACTTTTTCTCCACTCATGGTTAGTGGTTGGGTGAAGCCATTTATTGTCAAACTACTGTGTTTTCTCTTTTTAAATCATAATGACAACCCAAAACATCCTTATGACCCTGATCTAAAGTTCACATACACATTTCTTAATACTGTGTATTGCCCCCTCTAACATCAATGACACCTTGAAGTCTTGTGGTAGTTGTGGATGAGATTCATTATTTTCTCAGATGGTAACGCTGCCCACTCTTCTTGGCAAAAAAAGCCTCCAGTTCCTGTAAAGTCTAGCATGAACTGCACACTTGAGATCTCCCCAGAGTGGTTCAATGATATAGAGGTCAGGAGACTGAGATGGCCACTCCAGAACCTTCACTTTGTTCTGCTGTAGGCAATGACAGGTCTACTTGGTCTTGTGTTTTGGATCGTTGTCATGTTGGAACTTCCAAGTACGTCCCATGTGCAGCTTCCGGGCTGATGTCTGCAAATTTGCCTCTAGTATTTGCTGATAACGTGCTGCATTCATCTTTCCTTCAACTTTGACAATTTTCCTGTGCCTTTGTAGCTCACACATGCCCAAAACATCAGTGATCCACCTCCGTGCTTTCCAGTAAGAATGGTATTCCTTTCTTCATAGGCCTTATTGACCTCTCTCCAAATGTAACGTTTATGGTTGTGGCCAAAAACACGGATTTTGGTAAAGACTTACCTGTAAAATCCTTTTCAGCGAAGGAAGGAAGAGAGACACAGTATTCATTACTGATGGGTAGGCGGAGCCCCAGATCAGGATGTTACCTCAGATCAAAAGAGTGATGACTGGCTGGCCCCTCCAGCTCGGGCTCCTCCTACTCAGCTCCAGTCGTATCAAAGCTTTTAGGAAAAGAGCCAAGATCACCAGCGGAGCAACATAACCCCTTCTGAAGGAACTTCAGAGAAAAAACACAAGGATACAGGTTATGCATGCAAAGAAAGCCAAAAACCACAGAGTTCCAGGTACTACTCACGGAACCTGACTACTGCGATGAGCTGGCGATGCTGGAACAGAGCCTTAGCGCGCTGACCTCAGCCCAGATAATCGCTATCAGATAAGGGTCGCGCTGCATCTGAAAACATCAACACACTTCTGCCGTGGGAGGGTGCTGTGTCTCTCTTCCTTCCTTCGCTGAAAAGGATTTTACAGGTAAGTCTTTACCAAAATCCGTGTTTCAGCTGCAGATGAAGGAAGAGAGCCACAGTATTCATTACTGATGGGACGTCCCAAAGCAGTTCAAAAATAAGGGTGGGAAAAACCAATAAAAGGCAGAAACCCAACAACCTTAACAACAAAGCGCAACCAGCGCTAAACACAAGTTCATCCAGAACTTTAAACTACAGCTGCCTGCAGGACCCTACGTCCGAGGGCTGCATCAGCGGAAGCACTGACGTCCACTTTATAAAATCTTGTAAACGTGTGGACAGAGCGCCAAGTCGCCGCTCGGCAAAGCTGCACTGCCGAAGCACCTTGATGAAAAGCCCACGATGAAGCCACAGCTCTCGTGGAATGGGCTCGAATCTTAATCGGGCAAGATTCACCCCGAAGACGGTAAGCTTCCAAAATAGCTGACCGGATCCAACGAGCTATAGAACCCTTGGAAGCTCGTTGACCACGCCGACGACCTGCCGGAACCACAAACAGGGAGTCCGTCTTACGAAAACCTTGAGTAATAGATAGATAAAACTTCAAGGCCCGCACTAAATCCAATGTGTGTAAATCTCGCTCTTTCGTATTCTTCGGATCCGGACAGAGTGAAGGCAACACAATATCCTGGTTAACATGAAATTGTGACACCACTTTAGGCAAAAAATCACCCCGAGTGCGAAGCACTACACGATCCGGAAAAAACTCCAGAAAAAGGAGGCGAGCAAGAAAGAGCTGCCAATTCAGAAACTCTCCTCAAGGAAGTGACTGCAACAAGGAAAGCCACCTTCCAAGAAAGTAAAGAAAGGCTAGCAGAAACCATAGGTTCAAAAGGTTTATGCTGAAGAGCCTCCAAAACAAGGTTGAGCCGCCAAGGAGACACGGTGCCTTCCGCGGCGGAAACTTACGAGAGATACCTCGGAAAAAAGAGATCACGTCTCTATTCGAAGCAATGGTTCTCCGGAACAATAAGGACAGAGCAGAAATCTGACCTTTCAGAGTGCTAACTGCCAAACCCTTGTCTAGCCCATGCTGCAGAAAAGCCAACAGGTTGGGAATGGAAAATTTTCTCGGGTTCCGAGAAGACCCCAAACACCACGAAAAGAAGGTTTCCCAAATTTTGTGGTAAATCCTAGAAGTAGCCGGACATCTTGCAGCACGAAGGGTAGCAATGACCTCGGCTGAAAAACCTCTACGGGTCAAGATCTCGGTCTCAAGAGCCACGCCGTCAAACGCAGGGACATCAAGTCCGGATGACAAATGGGCCCCTGAGTCAACAAGTCCGGTTGAAGAGGGAGTGGAAACGGAGGTGCCGCCAACAGCGACATTATTGTCGAGAACCACACCCTTCTTGGCCAGTCTGGAGCTATCAGAATAGCTGGAATTCTCTCTAGTCTGATCCGACGCAGCACTAGAGGAAGTAAGGATATCGGCGGGAATACATAGATCAGCTCGAACTGATCCCACTGAGCCACTAGAGCATCCACCGCCACCGCCTTCGGGTCCTTGTACCTGGACATGAATGTCGGTAACTTGGCATTGGACCTGGAAGCCATCAAATCCACTTGGGGGTTCCCCAGCGAGAGCACAGTAGTGCAAAGACTTCCGGGTGGAGGCTCCATTCCCCGGGATCCATCCTTCTGCGACTGAGAAAGTCCGCTGTAATATTCTGAACCCCTGGAATGTGAATCGCCGAAATGGCTGGTACATTGGCCTCTGCCCAAATCAGAATTCGGGACACCTCTACCATGAGTCTGGAACTCCTTGTCCCACCTTGGTGATTGATATACGCGACAGCCGTCGCATTGTCTGTCTGCACACGGACTGGCAGACCGCTCAAAGGGACCGTCCAATGTTGGAGGCAAAGAAAAATCGCCCTCAATTCCAGGATGTTGATCGGAAGCACAGACTCTTCCGGTGACCATACCCCCTGAATCCAGAGATTGTTCCAAACACCCCCCCAGCCCGTCAGGCTGGCATCGGTGGTTATGACTGACCACTTCAGAGGGAGGAAAGACTTCCCCAGGGAGAATGCCCCTGGACGTAACCACCATTCTAGAGAATCCCGCACCGCGCGAGAAATGGTGACACTGCAATCCAGCGATTGCGACTGATTCCATCGACTCAAGATGAACCTTTGAAGAGTCCTGGAGTGGAACTGGGCAAAAGGAATTGCCTCCATGGACGCCACCATCAGTCCCAGAAGACGCATACACTTCCGTAGGGACATTGCCGTTGAGGATGTCATAATCTGTACATGTCGAAGAAGACATGACTGTTTGTCTGGTGGTAGGGAAACTACCGACCGAAACGTGTCGAGATGCATTCCCAAAAAGAGAATTGTCCTCGATGGTTCCAGGGACGACTTCTCCCAATTGACCAGCCAACCGAAGTCTTTCAGAAACTGAAGAGACAAATCCCGAGCCGTCAATGCCTCCTCCTCCGAGGAAGCCACGATCAAAAGATCGTCCAGATAAGGGAGAATCGTAATCCCCTGTCTTCGAAGGAGTGCCATGAGGGGCGCCAGAATTTTTGTAAAGACCCTTGGCGCTGAGGCTAAGCCGAACGGCAGAGCCACGAACTGGTAATGATTCTGACCTATGGCAAATCGAAGAAAGCGCTGATGAGCCTTTCCGATGGGAATATGCAAATAGGCGTCGCGAATGTCGATTGACACCAGAAAATCGTTCTGTGACAGAGCTGCCACAACGGAACGAAGCGACTCCATGCGAAATTTCCGGGCATGGACATGCCGGATCAATCGCTTGAGATCCAGAATCGGACGAAATTTGTTCTCCTTTTTGGGAACTATAAAAAGGTTGGAATAAAAACCTTTCCCTCGGTCCTCTGACGGAACCGGTATCACTACACCCTTTTGTAGTAGCGATTCCACCTCTCGCTGTAGAGCGACAACAAGCTCGGGTTCCGACGGAACGCGAGATTGACAAAAAACATTTGGGGTTGAGAAGCAAACTCTATGAAATAGCCTGCCGACACTATCCGCGTTACCCAGGAATCTGGAACGCGAGCCATCCAAGTCTCCTTGAAAAGAAGCAGGCGACCCCCCACTCGAGAATCCTCGAGTGGACCCCTGGCGTCAATCCGACTTTGCGGTTTTCTTGTCAAGTTCCCGCTTGTTCTGGCGGAAACTCTGCTTCCAGGGAGTACGAGTTTTCTGAGAGGATTTCTTTCCTGAGAAAGAAGGACGACCCGATCCCCACGAGGAGTGACTAGATCGTCCTCGGCCCCGAAAGGACCGCCGACCACTATAAACACCAGGCTTACTGGACACCGAGGCCATGGCCCTTCGCTGTGGTAATGCTGATTCCTTCGCCTTAGCCTTGGAAATCAGCTCTGTGAGGTCGGATCCAAAAAGATGGCCACCCTTGTAAGGTAAGGCCAACAACCCTTGTTTGGAAACTGCGTCCCCGGCCCACTGTCTGAGCCATAAAGCCCTTCTGACTGTGACCGCTGAAGCTTGCGCTTTGGCCAGCAGAGATGCCGTATCCAGACCGGCATCAAAGATATAACAGGCTGCCGTTTCTAACCATTCACAAGTTTCCCGTATCTCAGATAACGGAGATTCATTTTGCAACTCCGTCTTCAGACGTGCCAACCAGCTTAGAGAAGCTCTAGCAGCACACATGGATCCTAGCACTGCTCGAAATCCATGACCCGCAGCCTCATAGCTTGCTTTTGCCGCCAATTCTGCCTTTCTATCCAAAGGCTCCTGTAAGCTCGCTTTTCCCTTAATAGGGAGTAGTGAGGATTTACTAAGCTGCGATAAAGACACATCCACTTCAGGAGCAGAAGTCCAATTAGCCTTTAACTCCGTAGAGCAAGGATAAAGTGTATCAAAGAAATGCGTTCCATGAAAACGCTTATCTGGACATAGACGTTCCTCCTCTATTACACCATTAAGCTCATCCAGAGCTGGCAATGTTGTGCGCGAAGCACGGGACTCCTGGAACATGCGTGCTGATTTACCAGGACGACTAGTTACCTCCTCCGGTAACTGTAGAATATCTCTCATGGCTTCAATTAATGCCTCCGTACGCTTCGTCATAGAGGAACGCCCCTGCGGCTCGTCCGCATCTGAATCGGATATTTCTCCATCCGAATATAAAGGGGAACTCTGCCCAATATCAGATACATCTGACTCGCTCCGTGTAGAGGCCGTTAACGGCCTGCGTCGCTTCCTCTGAGAGGAATTAGCAGACACATATTGACCTAAAAGGTCAGATAAGTTATTAATCGATCGAGCGATATCATCCAATTTTCCACCGCTGTCGACCGCAGCGCTAGACGCTGTGGAGGTCTGCGTATCTGATTGCCGCAATGGCACTGGGACGTGATCCGCGGCATCTGAACTCTGTTCAGACATGTCTCATCTGTATGAGCAGGTCAAAGCGGTAATACCAGCAAAAAACTATGCGGTTTTTTTTTTTTTTTTTTTTTTTTTTTTTTCAAACGCTGAAGGGTTAACGCTCCACCAAGCAGAGTTACCCCAGCGGTATTCAGTCAGCCAATTTAGCAGGTAGAAATAACCCTCAAAGGGGTTAATATTGCAAACTCACCAAAATATATATATATTTGTGAGCCCCAGCCAATTTTTATGTCTCTGATGAGACTGCAGCTGCAGGATAGCGATCGCTGCGCTGCGGGGTGAGGAATCCACACTCACCCAGCTGGCCGTGGTGTCTATATGAGGAGGGGAGCGGTCCGAGGAGCCCAGGAGCCTGAGTAATGGCCGCCACAGTGAGGGGGTCGCAGGAGAAAAGCCAGAGCGCGCGTCTTCCTGCTCAAAAGACCGGGATAGATAGGCCACGCCCCCTGCTAGCTCAAATAATGAGCGCGAACTCTCCCCGCTCCTGCTCCCTCTCTGTCCTGCAGCTATCTGCCTGCGGACAAAAAATCACCACATCTTCATGTAGTAGCGCTGTCACAGCAGCGCTGAAGCATACTGACATTACATGTAGTAGCGCTGTCACAGCAGCGCTGAAACATACTGACATTACATGTAGTAGCGCTGTCACAGCAGCGCTGAAGCATACTGACATTACATGTAGTAGCGCTGTCACAGCAGCGCTGAAGCTTACTGACATTTACATGTAGTAGCGCTGTCACAGCAGCGCTGAAGCATACTGACATTACATGTAGTAGCGCTGTCACAGCAGCGCTGACGCATACTGACATAGTAACGCTGACATTAGTAATAGCGCTGCTCATTCAGACGCTAAAGCACTCACACATAATTATTATTAAAATTTGTGTGGAGTACTCACCAGCCAAGGCGCCACAGGGACCCTCAGGGGTTTCTGGCGCAGTGCCCATGCTTCCCCCAGGGCGAAGAACGCAGTGACCGCACGTGTGGTTTGCGTTCCCGCCAGGGAAGCTCTCCTCATCCCCCAGGGCCGGCAAGGATTCTGCAGGGACTTTGAGTAAATACAGATCCGCCAAGGGAGAGGTTGGGGTACAGCAGCGCTGATACCCCTGAGACCTCTAGACCAACTAGTGATCCAAGTCTCCTGTCCGAATATTAAAATAATAAAATTTTCTGAGGAGCTGCATTAGCAGCGACCATCCTCTGGACCTCAAATCTTAGACTGGAGCTGAGTAGGAGGAGCCCGAGCTGGAGGGGCCAGCCAGTCATCACTCTTTTGATCTGAGGTAACATCCTGATCTGGGGCTCCGCCTACCCATCAGTAATGAATACTGTGGCTCTCTTCCTTCATCTGCAGCTGAAAGTTCAGTTTTGGTCTCATCACTCCAAATTACCTTGCTCCAGAAGTTTTGAGGTTTGTCTCTGTGCTGTTTTACAAATTGTAGGCAAGATACTTTGTTGCATTTGCGCAGTAATGGCTTTCTTCTGGCGATTCGGCCATGCAGCCCATTTTTTTCAAGTGACTCCTTATTGTGCATCTTGAAACAGCCACACCGCTAGTTTTCATAGAGTCCAGTATTTCAGCTGATGTTATTTACGGGTTTTTCTTTGCATTCTGAACAATTTTACTGGCAGTTGTAGTTGAAATTTTTGTTGGTCTACCTGACCGTGGTTTTATTTTTACAGAGCCCCTGATTTTCCATTTGTTAATCACAGTTTGAACGCTGCTGACTGGCATTATCAATTCCTTAGATATCGGTTTGTATCCCTTTCCTGTTTTATACAGTTTATCAAACTTTACCCATAGAGCCGTTGACAATTCTTTTGCTTTCCCCATGACTCACAGTCCAGACACGTCAGTGGCTGTATGAAAGATGCAAGAGTCTGTCTGGATCCCAGAAGCTCACTCAGCTTTTATGCAAACACACTGATTACAAGCAAACAGGTCACAGGTGAGGATGCTACCTTTAGTAGCCATTCAAACCCATTTGTGTCAACTTCTGTGCATGTTATCAGGCCAAAATCACCAAGGTATATGATGTTTTGGGTTGTCATTATGATATAAAAAGAGAAAACACAGTAGTTTGAAATAAATGGCTTCACCCAACCACTAACCATGAGTGGAGAAAAAGTTTTGGTGTTATCATTCATATTCTTTGATAAAAGGTCAAGAAAGAAAACATTCTGTCGGGGTATGTACAGTCATGGCCAAAAGTTTTGAGAATGACACAAATATTAATTTTTACAAAGTCTACTGCTTCACTTTTTCTAATGGCAATTTGCATATACTCCAGAATGTTATAAAGAGTGATCAGCTTAACAGCAATTACTTGCAAAGTCAATATTTGGCTAGAAAATGCACTTTATCCCCCAAAACACATTTCAACATCATTGCAGCCCTGCCTTAAAAGGACCAGCTAACCTCTTTTCAGTGATTGCTCCATTAACAAGGTGTGGGTGTTGATGAGGACATGGCTGGAGATCAATCTGTCATGATTAAGAATGACAACACTGGACACTTTAAAAGGAGGCTGGTGCTTGGCATCATTGTTTCTCTTCTGTTAACCATGGTTATCTCTAAAGAAACACGTGCAGTCATCATTGCAATGCACAAAAATGGCCTAACAGGGAAGAGTATCGCAGCTAGAAAGATTGCACCTCAGTCAACAATCTATCGCATCATCAAGAACTTCAAGGAGAGAGGTTCCATTGTTGCCAAAAAGGCTCCAGGGTGCCCAAGAAAGACCAGCAAGCGCCAGGACCGTCTCTTAAAAGTGTTTCAGCTGCGGGATCGGGCTACCAGCAGTGCAGAGCTTGCTCAGGAATGGCAGCAGGCAGGTGTGAGTGCATCTGCACGCACTGTGAGGCGGAGACTCTTGGAGCAAGGCCTAGTCTCAAGGAGGGCAGCAAAGAAGCCACTTCTCTCCAGAAAAAACATCATGGACAGACTGATATTCTGCAAAAGGTACAGGCAGTGGACTGCTGAGGACTAGGGTAAAGTTATTTTCTCTGATGAATCCCCTTTTCGATTGTTTGGGACATCAGGAAAACGCCTCATTCGGAGAAGACAAGGTGAGCGCTACCACCAGTCTTGTCTCATGCCAACTGTTAAGCATCCTGAAACCATTCATGTGTGGGGTTGCTTCTCAGCCAAGGGAATCAGCTCTCTCACAATCTTGCCTAAAAACACAGCCATGAATAAAGAATGGTACCAGAATGTCCTCCAAAAGCAACTTCTCCCAACCCTCCAAGAGCAGTTTGGCGATCAACAATGCCTTTTCCAGCATGATGGAACACCTTGCCATAAAGCAAAGGTGATAACTAAATGGCTCAGGGAGCAAAACATAGAGATTTTGGGTCCATGGCCTGGAAACTCCCCAGGTCTTAATCCCATTGAGAACTTGTGATCAATCATCAAGAGACGGGTGGACAAACAAAAGTCTAAAAATTCTGACAAAATGAAAGCATTGATTGTGCAAGAATGGACTGCTATCAGTCAGGATTTGGTCCAGAAGTTGATTGACAGCATGCCAGGGAGAATTGCAGAGGTCTTGAAGAAGAAGGGTCAACACTGCAAATATTGACTTGCTGCATTAACTCATTCTAATTGTCAATATAAGCTTTTGTTACTCATATGTTTACAATTATTATATTTCTGTCTGTGATAAAAAACATCTGTCAAACACACATAAAAACAAGAGGGCAGCAGATCATGTGAAAATATAATATTTGTGTCATTCTCAAAACTTTTGGCCATGACTGTAAACCTTAGAGCACAACTGTATATAAACAATTAGGTCTGAGTCAGTCTATTACTGCTAATACCTATGTGAGTAACAGGAAGTAGGAGTCTAATATCATGTCTAGTAACGAGTGTTCTAATTGGAAGTTACAAGCTACCTTGTAAACTGAAAGTTTATATTAATGCAAC
Organism: Oophaga sylvatica; assembly: GCA_033576555.1. NCBI lineage: Eukaryota > Metazoa > Chordata > Amphibia > Anura > Dendrobatidae > Oophaga > Oophaga sylvatica. Next base: position 318,518,476 of record JARQOD010000004.1, read on the forward strand.
AAAAATGGAGTTGTATGATCACTCTAAAGAACATACCATATATCACACACACGCTACATATAAAAACAGTTTAAGGAACACAAACACAAAATAGGTAAAACAAGTAACACTGCAGTTTTTCGCACAATGGCATAAAAAGCAATTAATTTTGGAAGTATTCTAAAATACAATTTACAGCTTGCTCTGTAATAAAAGCAAGCTCTCAAACGAAAGGTTATTGGTCTCAGAATATGGTGACACAAACAATATAAATACAATATCGTTAATCTTTCTGACCTGCAAAATAATGTTACCAGATCATTTTTACATAATTTTCAATATCAATACAAATAAAATACCTGCACAAAGAGGCGTTAAAAAAGCCACTAAAACTGAAATAATTAGGGCCCTGTTCACACTGCATGTATGCAGGAGCCCCAGATGGGAGCCATAAACTGCATTGATACAAGCCAAGTTTAAATGGACTCAATTTGTGCTTTGTCTGATTCTTCAGATAGGTACAAGAACAGTCCATTACATTTTTGTGATCACCTGAAAAGATGGACACTGCCAAGAATAAAAGCACAAAAGAAATCCACTTAAACTCTTTGTGTCATTACACTCCATCTCAATTGGGGGTTCTGCCTGAATCCCGTATTTGATAATTTATACGGAACTCCCCAGATGCACTACATAAACAGTGTGAACAGAACATAACGTTTCAAAATTCAGGAGATTTCAGTGGAGTTTAACATTGGAAATAAAACAGCGTACTCAAAAAATTTGTCTACAGCTATTGTTCAGGCACTCTAGCAGTATCAATTACTTCATATTGACAAATAACAAAAAACTGACATGTGCAAAAGAGAGCAATACATGTGCTAAATGAATCATGTCAGGTTGGTTCAGCTCACCCTAAAAACAGAATATGTGTATATTATTACACATCACATACTTACCCATGTAGGGCACGATTTATTGTTTTTTCTAAAGGATCACTGGTAAACTTGCTGTCAAGGTCAAAATTGTAGTTTGGTTCCCAGTGAACAGTAATTACCACATTGTCCTGGAACTTCGACACTCCCCTCTGTTTGTTACCAGTAACTGGGGACTCGCTCCCACCAGTAAATACAAGCTCTTCTGAAAGACCATTTGCTGACTCAGGAACCACATCAGCCGATGTAGTGGAATTAGGGACACCTTGAATGGGTTGCTCATTCGCTTCTTTTGTAGATTTGCCTGGAATGATCCCTAGAGGAAGCTGAGAGTAAGAATGCTCTAAGCAAATTTTACTTGTGGCATTATACCGCGCTTTTGCCTTGGCAGCAGCAATGTGAGCTTTTTGTGAAATTTGTTTTTCACCGGACTCAAAACGTTTCTGTGATGCAACGCTGCGAGGAGAGACATTAAAGCAATTTTTAGGCTTGACACCTTCCAATGTATTTTCAGGCTCAGTGTATGTCATGGTAGACAGAGCTGGAGGACTACAATCCTTTGCTGGAGGCTCTTCAGTACTTACAGGGTCATCTCTACGTGCTGGGTCCTCAACCAGCAACTCAGGTGTAGATGCCACATTCACACTTTGTAGGTAAGGAATATTTGTGGAGCCAAATGAGTTTAGGGCCAAGTCAGCCAGTAGATTAAGGGCATGCGATTCATACATGCTTATTCTTTTCTCTATCATATTGTCCTCAGAGATCTGAGGAGGAGAAGGCCATTTTGGGGCATCTTGTAGGCTTTCACTGGATTCCCTAGAGGTGTTGATCTGCTCAACTGCAATCGCCTTCTTTTTCTCTTCACTCCTTGTATTGGCTCTTCCAGTCCTTCCATATTCTCTCTCACTTGTCTTTTTCAAGCTTTCAGACTTGTTTATAACCTCTACTGCCATAATTGTGTTGCCTGTACAAAAAAAAAAAAATATGCAGATGAAGCAGTGTCCACAATAATACATTATCTAGCAAAACCTAGTTATCCTAAGATGCTTGATGGGTGACGAGCAAAGGAAGGTCCTCTCTGTGTAATCATTTACCGTATTTTTTGGACCATAAGACACACTTTTTTTCCTCCAAATTTGGGAGGAAAGTGTGGGAGCGTCTTATGGTCGGAATGTAACGTGGGGAGGGGGGCAGGGGTGGAGTAAGATCGCAGGAGGCAGGAAAATATCCCCTCTGCTGCAGGAATCCAGCGCTGGGGAAACCACTGGTCCCGATACTTAAGTGCAGTGAATATTCATTAGCCGCTTCCCCACCCACCTATCAGCTGAGCAGTGAGCAGGAGCAGCAAATGACAGAGCCACATGGTTCCCCAGCGCCTGATTCCTGCAGCAGCAAGGAGATGTGTGCTGGAAGGAGAAGGAGGCGACAGGAGCAGAGTGCAGCAGGAGGCATCGCATACCTGACAGCACAGGGGCTGTGCGGATGCGATGCTGAATGCTCCTGTGGGGGACCTGTGATGAGGTCATGAAGAGGGCGGGCTGGAGAATCACATGACCAAAGCCTGCCTCTTCATGATGTCATCACAGGTCCTGCAGACACACTGTACAAGAAAGAATTAATTAAAAGGTTAGTAATGACAGCACATAAAAAATCACTCTGCCATCCTGTGGTGGACTATAACTCCCAGCATGCCATAGGATCTGCAGGACATGCTGAGAGTTATAGTTCTCCCATGGGATCTTAAAGCAGCACTCCAGGGTTATTTTTCAGTGCTGGAGTGGTGCTTTAAATATAAGCCCCGTGCCCCCATTCATATACTCACCCTCCAGCGTCTTCAAATAGTACTTTACAGACACCACACTGGTCCCGCAGCACCATCTCCTACCCGTAGCTTCCAACATAATAACATACTATTATATATAATAACACCACATATAATAGTATGTTATTTATGTTATTAAATATTTTACCACATCTTTTGCTTCAAATATATTTTTCCCTATTTTCCACCTCTAAAACCTGGGTGCGTCTTATAGTCCGGTGCGTCTTATAGTCCGAAAAATACGGTAATCTCTGCAGGGCTAAATAATGCAGAATCTAAAGGGTTAAACGGAGATCACAGGTGGGTGTCTATAGTATAACACATTCAGCACCCTCCTGAGCACACTGTTTACACTTGTACATGATGGAACGGAGAGTTGAGATGCAGCAGGCAGGTTTCAAATCCCGTATATGATATGTAACGCTCTGCAAGCTCAGTGGAATTTGTGCAGCAATGCAATTGCAAATGGTGAAGACTGCATTGCTATACACTGTTACAGGCTACTTCTATATTTTGCAAGCTTGTCCACCAAATTGTTTGATCAAAGTCGCAACACCGAATTAATTCACTCAAAAGCTGATGTTCCAGTTGTAAAAGTAATTCAGTTGATTACATACACTATGTAAAAAGACACAAGCATGTTTTTCTCAATATCTGACATGAAATCCGAATAAATTTTTCCCGTTTTAGGTCAATTAGGATTACCAAAATTATTAATATTTGCCAAATTCCAGAATAATGAGAGAGAAAGCGAGAGAGAGAGAGAAGAAGCGAGAGAGAGAGAGAAAGCGAGAGAGAGGAGAGAGAAAGCGAGAGAGAGAGAAAAGCGAGAGAGAGAGGAAAGCGAGAGAGAGAGAAAGCGAGAGAGAGAAGAGAGAGAGAGAAGCAGAGAGAAAGCGGAGAGAAAGCGAGAGAGAAAGCGGAGAAAGCGAGAGAGAAAGCGAGAGAGAAAGCGAGAGAGAAAGCGAGAGAAAAGAGAAAGAAATAAAGAGAGAGAAAGAGAAAGAGAGAGAGAGAAAGAAAGAGAGAAAGAGAGAGAAAGAGAAAGAGAAGAGAAAGAGAAAGGAGAGAAAGAGAAAGAGAAAGAGAAAGAGAAAGAGAGAGAAAGAAGAGAGAAGAGAGAAAGAGAGAAAGAGAGAAAGAGAGAAAGAGAAAGAGAAAGAGAAAAGAGAAAGAGAAAGAAAGAAAAGAAAGAGAGAAAGAAAGAAGAGAAAAGAAAAGAAGAAAGAAAGAAAGAGAGAGAAAAGAAAAGAAAAGAAAAGAGAAAGAAAGAGAGAAAGAAAGAAAGAGAAAGAAAGAAAGAAAAAGAAAGAGAAAGAAAGAAAGAAAGAAAGAAAAAAGAGAGAGAAAGAAAGAGAAAAAGAGAAAGAAAGTGAAAGAAAGCAAAAGAAAGGCATTTTAATTACTTTCTGTAAAGTCAAAAGTTCACATACGCCGAAGATTACTATGCCTTTAAACAATTCTGGACTGCCCATATGATGTCATGTGTTTGGAAGCTTCTGATTTTTTGGCAACATTTGAGTTAGAGACACACCTGTAGATGAATTTTAATGCACACCTGAAATACACTGCTTCTTTGTGTAGCCTCATGGAAAAGTCTAAAGAAATCAGCCACCATATCAGGAAGAGAATTGTGGACTTGCACAAGTTGGCTCATCCTTGGGTACAATTTCAAGATACCTGTAGGTGTCTCGTTCATCTGTACAAACAATTATACGCAAGTACAAACAAGATGGGCATGTCCAGCCATCATACCGCTCAGGTAGGAGACGGGTTCTGTGTCCCAGCTATGAACATGCTTTGGTCTGACATGTGCATATCAACCCAAGGACAAAAGCAAAAGAACTTGTGAAGATAATGGCGGACGCTGGTAAGATTGTGTCAATATCCACAGTGAAAGGAGTACTGTATCAACATGAGCTGAAAGGCCACTCTGCCAGGAAGAACCCAATACTCCAAAAGAAACAAAACAAAGCCAGATTAATGTTTGCAAATGCACAATGGAACAAAGACCTTAATTTTTGGAGACGTCCTGTGATCTGATGAAAATTGAACTTTTTGGGCATAATGACCATCGTTACATTTGGAGGAAAAAGGGAGAAACTTGGAAACCTCAGAACACCATCCCAACTGTGAAACATGGGGGTGGCAGCATCATGCTGTGGGGTTGTTTTGCTGCAGGAGGACTGGTGTACTTCATAAAATAGATGGCATCATGAGAAACAAAGATTATGTGGCAATACTGAAACAACATCTCGACATCAGCCAGGAAGTTAAAACTTGGGAGGAAATGGGTCTTCCAAATGGACAATGATCGGAAAAATACTGCCAAAATGGTAGCAAAGTGACTTAAGGATAACAAAGTCAATGTTTTGTAGTGGCCATCACAAAGCCCTGATCTCAATCCTATTGAAAATGTATGAGCAAAGCTGAAAAGGCAGATGCAAGCAAGGTGACCTACAAACCTGGATCAGTTACACCAGTTTTGTCAGGAGGAATGGGTCCAAATTCCAACCAACTATTGAGAGAAGCTTATGGAAGGATATCTCATACATTTGACCCAAGTCATTCAGTTTAAGGGCAATGGTACCAAATACTAATTAAATGTATGTAAACTTTTGACTTGGCAGTAAGTAATACAAATGCCTTAAAACATCCTCTCATTCTGGCCTTTGGCAAATAATTATGGTAATTTTTTTTTTGCATGACAATTTTTGAGTGCTGAAGTTTCTACATATATAGCATATAACATTGGGTTTAATAAAGAAAATGGATAACTTAACATTGCAGGGCAGGTTATGGTGAAGTCAAGGAACTACAGTCTATTTACTCAAACGTTCAGATTTTATTTTAATTAGAATATACTAGGCTTTGGTATTTCTGCAAAATTGTTCTATTCAAATATATATTTAAAAAAATGGAAAAGGAGCTGTCTCAGTTACAAGCTATCCATAGAAGACAAAGCTCTCATTCTTGTGATCAGTGGAGATCCGAGCAATCTCGTAATTATCATCCATGTTTTTGATAGATTATTGCTGCCTAATTGCAAACTTTTATCTATTTGTTTTTCCTTTTTACCTGGATCAGACATTTTACGTTTTGATCGCCTGTCAGGCACAATTAAGTGCTGTTCAGGTGAAAAGGCTTTTTGAGGTTTTCTCTTTATGGCTCTAGTTTTTGCAGTCAAAATTTTCTTCTCCTCATTAGTATTGCTTGGAGTTATCTTTTCAGTTGTCTGGATTTTCTCATCTCGTATAAAAGCAGCTGACAAAACTTCAGCTCCTAGAAATAAAATAATGTGTTGGTTTTATTTAAAAAGTCTACACAGTAAAGCTTAAAGGGAACCAATCACCTTGGAAAACACAATTTACCTGCAGATATAGGGTTAATCTGCAGGTAAACAGCGTTAAAGTGCTTCCTGTCTGCCTTACTGAAAGTGCAGCTACCGGGGGGAAAAACTTATTTCCACGCGGGATCTGCTGGCTTTCAGACATAGTGTCATGCTCAGAGCATCTACAGTTGCCACTCCCTATAATGTTAGCAGCAGCTATAATTACACTCAGGCACTTTGATTGACAGCTCCATATGCATTGATATGTTGCAATGCTGGCTGTCAAAGTGACACAATGTGCTGACAGTGCTCCGTGCACACACCCACGGTAAATAAATTTAATCCCAGTAGTCATTCCTTCAATAAAGTGGCCAGGCAGCATTTTAAACATATATCCGCAGGTAAATTGTATTCTGAGGTGACAAGTTCCCTTTAGACAAAAATTTGAATTTTTGTCTAGACAACTAAATGCAGAAAAGTTATTATTACGGATTTGGGCTCACCAAACTGAAGACAAGGCATTGTACAGCACGCTGATACAAAAGATCGAGGTAGAAAGTAAGAGCAGTAGTACACACATGGCATACCAGGGTTACAATTTTGCATCAAATTACCAACCTCTTTTTCTCCTTTGAGGATAAGGAACATTGGAAAGTTTTACAGTAGCTTCACTTGAAGAACCAATCTGTTTCTTGCCCTCAGAGAGAAGCCGCCTTCTTTTGTTTGAAGTCTGATTCTCACCAGTCTCACCAGTGGTCAGGGTAGCCCGTTGAACAGATTTATTTTTTCTTTTCTTTTCTCTTCTCTTAACACTTTTTCTTTTGGTGGTTTTCTTAAACTGTTCTTTATTCTCACGAACCTCATGTTTTCTTTTTCGTCTGTCACTGCCAGTTTTTGATTCTGCTGTCTTTGCCCGCGTAGAAGCTGAAGACAGATTGTCCTGCTTTATTAAGCTTCCTGCTGTTTTCCCAAACTGATCAGAGTTACTAGATATAAAGGCATTTTCAGCTAAAATATTACTCATTTTGATGACTGGGACACTGAAATTTATAGGTGATGAAATGTATAACTGTAGACAAGAAAAGGCTAATGGGCTACATTTTGAGGAAGGACATCACCAGCACTATGAAGTGCAGACAGAGGTTCACATTGCTCAGACTTTCTTTCTGATGAACTGTCTTTAGTTCTTTGGAGAACTGCATATTTTTTAAAATACTGTTCTACCAATGGACCAGGGTAAAGCGCTTTGTCGTTTTGCAACTTGCTTGACTCTATAATGGCATAGTGAAGGCCAGGTAGAAGATTAGATACTGTCAATGGAAGTTCTTTTCTGATGAATTTGCTCTCCCATTCTTCTCGGTCTAAACGGAAAACATAAGATAGCATAAGCATCTTCTCTGTATCACTCATTTCAGTATCTTAAATGATAAACATGTGTATACATCTACACTCCACAATGCTGAAATTGCATCACTAAGTAGGAAAAGTCATAGAATTATGGAAATCACAGGTTTTAATGTTAATGATCTGCAAATGTTCAAAAAGTGGAAACAATATTCAAAACATCTCCATTTATTCAGTATCAAGTATCAGTGCCACACAGAAATACATGCATTTCCATTCCTTGGCATGCCATCAATGAGGATATTAATGCTTGCCTGAGGAATGTTTTGCCATACTGAATGCACTTGGGCATCAAGATCCAATGCTAGCAGCTCCATGTACATTTGGCGACCAAAGACATTCCAGATGTGCTCGATGAGAGACAAGTCTGGAGATGACGCAGGTCATGGCAACATGTTTAGGTCAAACAGGCTGCTCACAGTGGCAGATGCAACATGTGGACTGGCGTTCTTGTGTTGAAGAGCAGCTTCCTGGGACAGTTTGTTGATCCCTCGTGAAGGCCTTTGCATAGCATTGCTCACAAGGTCTGTAGACAAATCTCTTGGAGAGCAGTGGTTAATAAGACACTTAAGGGTATGCCACACTGAACAATATCGCTAACGGGATTGCTAAAAAACGTCACTATTTAGCGATCCCGTTAGCGATGTTGTTCAGTGCGGCATCTGCCAGCGACGAGCTTCCTGCTGTGATCTCGCTCGTCGCTGGAATCGTTCCGGACCCTATTTTCTCGTCGGCGCTCCCGCTGGGTAAGTATATATCGCTAGTGTGGCACCTTTTCTTAGCGATTTAGCGGTACTTTTGTACCGCTAAAGTCGTTAAGAAGATCGCTAACGGCGATAGCGTCGTTAACTATATCGCTAAATGTGGCCGCACTTAGCGATATAGAAACAATCCCGCTAGCGATCGCATTAGTATGCGTCGTTATCGTGATCGCTAGCGGGATTGTTTATGTGGCAGTACCTTTACACATGAACGTCTGGCTTGTAGCTTAATGTTGTACAAACACCAGTTGATTGTTTGTGTAGACACTGTTTGGAGAAGGCTTGATATGTGACATCACTTTGTACAGAATGGATCACTAAGCGCTATTCTTTAAATTTGACGAGACAACGCCATGCAGAGGCCCTCACAAGGAAACAGCACATCAGTTTTACTCCCAGGATTATGGTGGTGGCACACAGAACAGTAGCCAACATCTCTAGTCTTCATTCCTGACAGTCTCCCCTGCTGACAATTCCCATGGTGGCTTATAATTCTCCCATTCCCAGAGACCCACAAACAGACCTGGTGGTGGAGTCAGCATACTCCTGTCACCACAGTGCACTTTCCAGGTCATCCCCTCAGTTCCATCACTCTCATTCCCTTTTTTGAGGTCCACACCATCAGGCTCTTCCGTCCCCTCTCCCTCAGAGTAGCGGTCATATATCGGCCTCCAGGCTCACTCACCCAATTCCTTGACCATTTCTTGGCCTGGCTGCCACACTTCATGTCCTCAGACCTACCATCCCTTATCCTGGGAGACTTTAACATCCCCATTAACAGCGCCACTTCCACATTTGCATCCTAGCTCCTATCACTAACCACTTCTTTAGGCCTCTCACAGCTCTCAACCTCTGAAACACACAAAGACGGTAACACCCTTGACCTGGTCTGTTCAATCCCCTACTTAAATTACTCACTACTTACCCTTTCCGACCACAACATTCTCTCCTTCACACTCACAATTCCTTGCCCACCCCAGCACACGCCTACCTACCACATTCAGAAATCTACAAGCCATTAACCCTCATACACTTTCAGACTCTACACTCATCACTGTCCCCAATCTCCTCTTTTTCCTGTCCTGATCTGGCTGTATACCACTACAATGACACTTTCAGAAGCACACTTGACCAAGTAGCACCCCTCACCCTCAGAACTTCCAAACACAGAGTAAAATAGCCCTGGCTCACATCGCAAACTCGATTTTTCCAGCGATGCTCTAGGAGTGCTGAACGCTTATGGAGGAAAACTCGCACACCAGAAGACTTCATCCATTTCAAATTCATGTTAAGAACCAATAACTCTGCCCTTCACCTCGCCAAACAGACCTACTACACCACCCTGATCTCCTCACTAGACAACACCAAGAAACTTTTTTGACACCTTTCAATCCCTCTTCAGGCCAAAAGCACAAGCTCCTATCACAAACCTTTGCGCTGATGACCTGGCCTCCCACTTAGTAGAAAAAAATAGACAACATCTGTCAGGAAATCCGCTCCCAGCCACCAAGTGCAGTGACTCCCATCCGTCCCTGTATTTCCCCTGGCTCACTCTCCACATCTGATCCCATCACAGAAGAAGAAGTCGCCAGGCTCCTCTCTTCTTCTCATCCGACTACATGCACTACTGACCCCATTCCCTCACATCTCCTCAAGACTCTCTCCTGTTGCCACTACTCACCTAACTACAATTTTTAACCCCTTTCTACCATTTGACGTACTATCCCGTCCATGTGCCCTGGGACTTAATTACCAAGGACGGGATAGTACGTCATAGTCGATCGACCGCACTCACGGGGGGAACGCGGCTGATCGTCAGCCGATTTTCACAGCTGACACCCGACACTAAGTGCCAGGAACGGTCACGGACTGCTCCCGGCACGTTAACCCCCGACACATTGTGATCAAACATGATCGCAGTGTTCCTGCGGCTGCAGTGGGGCTGACATGCTATAGAAGCGATCAGCCTGCACAAAATGAGTGTCCCATAGTGGGACAATGTGTAAAACGAAGAATTAAATAATTTTTTTTTAAATTGTGAAAATATTTTAAAAAAAAAATATTTATCTCATCAATATTTTAATTAAAAAAAAAAATTTAAACAATAAAAGTACACATATTTGGTATCCCCATGTCCATAACGACTCGCCCTAAAAAACTGCCCCATTAGTTAACCCCTTCAGAGAACACCATAAAAAAAGGCAAAAAAAAACAATGCTTTATCATACAGCCGAGTAAAAGGTGGAATAACACGCAATACAAAAAACGGATATAAATAAAAGTGGTACCGCTGAAAATGTCATCTTGTCCCGCAAGAAACAAGCCCCCGTACAGCGTCATCAGCAAAAAAAATAAAATAAAGCTATAGCTGTCAGAATAAAGCGATGCAAAAATAATTTTTTCTACATTATTGTATAAAATCGCCAAAACATAAAAAAAATGATATAAATGAGGTATCTCTGTAATCGTACTGACCCGAAGAACTAAACTGCGTTATGAATTTTACCACACGCGGAACGGTGTAAACACCCCGCCCCAAAAGAAATTCATGAATTGCTGGTTATTGTTCATTCTGCCTCACAAAAATCAGAATAAAAAGCGAGCAAAATGTCATGTGCCCAAAAATGGTACCAATAAAAACGTCAACTCGTCCAGCAAAAAACAAGACCTCACATGACTCTGTGGGCCAAAATATGGAAAAATTATAGCGCTCAAAAGATGGTGATGCAAAAACTATTTTTTTGCACTTAAATGCATTTTTTTAGTGTGACAGCTGGCAAACATAAAAACCCGCTGTAAATAGTAAATCAAACCCCACTTTATCACCCCCTTAGTTATGGAAAAATAATAAAATAAAAAAATGTATTTATTTCCATTTTCCCATTATGGTTAGGGTTGGGGCTAAAGTTAGGGCTAGGTTGGGGCTAAAGTTAGGGTTGGGGCTAAAGTTGGGGGTTGAGGTTAGGGGTGTGTAGGGGTTAGAATTGGGGGATTTCCACTGTTTAGGCAAATCAGGGGCTCTCCAAACGCAACATGGCGTCCGATCTCAATTCCAGACAATTTTGGTTTCAAAAAAATGTCAAATGGTGCTCCTTCCCTTCCGAGCTCTGCTGGGCGCCCAAACAGTGGTCCCCCCCCCCACATATGGGGTATCAGCAAACTCAGGACAAATTGGACAACTTTTGGGGTCTATTTTCTCCTCTTTACCTTGGAAAAATAAAAAATTGGGGACTAAAAGATCATGTTTGTGAAAAAATATGATTTTGTTTTCACGGCTCTACGTTATAAACTTGTGTGAAGCACTTGGGGGTTCAAAGTGCTCACTACACATCTAGATAAGTTTTTAGGGGTCTGGTTTCCAAAGTGGTGTCACTTTTGGGGTTTTTCCATTGTTTAGGCACATCAGGGGATCTCCAAACGCAAAATGACGTCCGATCTTAATTCCAGCCAATTTTGGTTGAAAAAGTCAAACAGCGCTCCTTCCCTTCTAAGCCCCGCCGTGCGCCCAAACAGTGGTTTTCCTCCACATATGGGTATCGGCGTATTCAGGAGAAATTGCAAACTGTCAATTTTCTCCTTTTACCCTTGTGAAAATAAAAAATTGTTTGTAAAAGACAATTGTGCCTAGAAATCGCTGGTCAACTTTTAACCCTTGTAACTTCCTAACAAAAAAAAAAAAGTTTCTCTATCGCTTCATTGGGGACACAGAGACCATTGGTGTATGCTGCTGCCACTAGGAGGCTGACACTATCCATATGCAAAAAAGGTTGACTCCTCCTCTGCAGTGTACACCCCATCGACTGGCACCAAGCTAATCAGTTTTAGCTTAGTGTCAGTAGGAGGTGGACACGGGTCTCTCCGGAGACCAATATCTACCTAATGTGCGTCGTTCCTTTTCAGGTACCTTCCGGAGAAATACAGTGTGAAAAGTCATTACTGTAGTCCCACGCAGAGACTATGAGTACGGCGTGTACTGCCACCCTGTATCCTCATAAGTCTGTCTCTTGGCAGGACCCCCCGCCCTAATCCCTAACACGGACGGGTGTTTAGGTGATCAGGGTGCAGCAGAAGACCCGGGCCTGCCTCCGTCTCCCACCTACTCGCCAACCAGAGCCTGTCGGATGAGGAGACGCGGACGTCCCCACAACTGACCTCCGGCCGTCTGACTTTTTTTCTGTCTTTTCTCGAGGATCTGGAGCCCCGTTTTTATCACATACGGCGCTTGTTCCTCATTGCGCCACCTGTCAAACTTTTTTCTGCCGGTGGCGCTGCGGCGATTCATTTCGGGGCCTGTTACTTTAAGATCGGCGTCCTCCATGCCACCCCCCACCCTTCCCCGACGGCTGCAGGCTCAAATTTAGGTCCCGGCTTCATTCCGGGCCTACTCCTGCGCCGGCTCCGCACCCCGCCTTTCAGACTTCCAGGAAGGCTTTTCTCCCGCCCGTCCTTGCTCCGCCCACCGTTCCTGAGGGCTGCAGTTGCCGCCATATTGCTCTCTCCAGGCCATGCGCCTGACGCTGTCCCCTCCTGCGTTCGCTAGGATGCAGCAAGCCGGTTCCTCAGCTACCTCCGCAGCATCTGATCGCTGGCTCCTGACAACAGCATCTCATCGGCTCCTTGCAGGAGGAACATCTCGGCAGCACACAGGATCCGAGAGTAAGCTCTGCACTGCAGAGCTGACACTCTCCTCTGTCTTTCTCTGTCCCCCAACCTTCTGGCACCGGTTAGTGGGACTGCTCAACCATGCCTAAGCATAAGGGAGAGCCTGCTCGCCCTCAATCTTCCTCCTCCATTCTGGTTAGGCACTTCGTGTGCTCTTCTTGTAATGGCAACTCCCTTCAGGTCAGTCATCTCACCTCTGCCAGGCCTGCAGCGACCCCACGGGACCCACCAGGAGCCCCCTTCTGATCCAGGTGATTCTGAGACCACTATGCCCCAGTGGGCAGCGTCTGTCACAATCTGTAGCGGACCTCACCAGGGTGTCGCACACCATAGTGTCCGTACTAGAAAGATTGCCCCTCAGCACCCGCAGTCGCCAGCGGGTCTCAAGACTCCCATTCCGGTCCGTCCAACCCAAGCCATAAGAGACCCAGACTGGAGCACCATTCTAGGTTCTCTTCTCGCTCCATCTCACCAGACGACCCTGCACGGCGTGATCCCTCCCTAGCGCCCTCCTCCCCGGAATCAGGCGAGGCGTCTCTGGATGCGCTTTCGGAGGATGAGTGACAGTCGGACCTGGATTCAGATCAGGCCTCCGGCATGACGGATATGGTGCAGAGTCTGATTGTGGCTGTCAATCAGACCTTAGGCATCAAGGATACCTCTACGGAATCCGCAGAACAGGCGGTTTCGTTCAGACGGTCCAAACCACCTTCCAAGGTTTTTGCCCCTCACACCGAGTTCACGGACATACTCAAGAGGGAGAGGGAGAATCCGACCAGGCGCTTTCAAAGAGGGAAGTGCCTCGGCATCCTATATCCTTTTCCCCCGGAGCTTACCACGAATTGGACGATTTCCCCTTCAGTGGACCCACCGGTCTCCAGACTGTCCACCAATACGGTCCTTCCTCTTGCTAGCGCTGCTTCCCTAAAGTACGCCAACGATAGGATTATAGAATCACTGGTAAAGTCAGCTTTTGAGGCGGCCGCTTCTGCCTTATGCCCGGCCTTTGCGTCCACTTGGGTCTCGAAGGCTATAGCCAGATGGGCCAAACAACTCCGAAAGGGCATCTTGGCCGGAGAACCTTCCAGAGAGCTGGCGGAGCTCGCAGACCAAATTTCCCAGGCTAGGCAATATTCAGTTTCTGCCTCCCTGGATTCAGCATCCTGCGCGGCGCAGGCATCCAGCAATACCGTGGCCATCCGGAGGAACATCTAGCTCAAAGCATGGCAGGCTGATCTTTCGTCAAAAAAGTCGCTCACAGGTTTCCCTTTTCAGGGAGAGCATCTGTTCGGCGCCAGGTTGGATCAGATCATTAAGGACGCAACGGGAGGCACGAGCTCCCACCTCCCTCAGTCAAAGCCTCACAGACCCTCTTCCTCTCACTGTTGGGGTACCTCAGGGCTCAGTCCTTGGCCCCCTTGACTTCTCTCTCTACACGGCCCCAATTGGACAGACCATCAGCAGATTTGGCTTTCAGTACCATCTTTATGCTGATGATATAACTATACACATCATCCCCTGCCCTTACCCCCGCTGTACTACAGAATGCCAGTGACTGACTGTCCCGCAGTCTGCAACATCATGTCCGCCTTCTATCTGAAACTCAACCTCTCCGAAACTGAACAACTTCTGCTCCCGCCTTCTACTAACCTCCCTAAATTTGACATTGTCTTCTCCGTGGGTGGCACCCAGGGTGGATAAAAATCATGATTTTTTAAAAAAAATCAAAAAAAATCGGATTTTTTTGATTTAAATCGGATTTTTTTGATTTAAATCGGATTTTTTTTGATTTAAATAGGATTTTTTAATCAAGTTGTACACAAGCAAAACTTTGTCTTTTTGCAAATCAAATTATTTTACACAAATAAAAATATTAAAACAGTTGATGATTATGAAACCTAATAATTTTTATTTGCACTATTAATCAGAATTGAACTACAGAGAGTAAGTACTTTTTAACAATAGCCTATCTCTAACGTTTGAAGTAAGCAAACATCTTCAGTGAATACATCAGTCCTTTAAGCCTACTGTTTATTTAGGACTTTTAATAGGAAAACTAGTTGTCCTGCTTTAGCAGTTCCTAAGCGGTTTCGGACTGTTGTGTGCACAAAACCAAATGAAGAAAACAATCTCTCTACTCCTGCCGATGCAGTCAGTAGCTGAGTAGCTACATTTATTATCTTCGCTGGAAGAACAAGTGATTGCGACTTCCACCAGTCCAGTAGTTCATTAACGACGTTATCTGCAAACATGTATTTTTGAAATGGTGCAGATTCACACTTCAATTTCAGCACAGTTGCCACAATGTCATGGTTAGTATTGGCGAGCCACTCCATTGCAGAGTTGATTTCCGCCTCAGATAGTTTTTTCCCTCTGTAGATGGGATGCAAGATATTGGCTAAATAGTGTTCTTTTAATGCTTGGTCCTTGCGGTGGTGTATTGCAACCTTTACATTGTTTGAGAGGTTCAAGCGATCCAGCGAACCTTCTAAATCTTTCCAAACTTCTGTGGCATCAGCTATGGTTGCAGTATCTTTCTGCATTTTATCCAACGCAATAGATATTGGCTTTAACCTTTCCAAAAGGTCCTCTGCATTTCTCTTCACACCAAGATTTAATACTTTGCTTCGTATATTAGCATCAATTTTATCCCGATGTGTTTCGCAAATGGACACTAATTTTGACCAGTTGTTAATAAACAGTTCCAAGTATTCAGCCAAGGTATTCCATCTAACATCTTGTGGTAGAACCAACTTCAGTCCTCCCATTTCCTTGTCGGCTGCATGTGCAAAATGATTATTGCGGAAATATTTAACAATTTCTACAACATGTTCCTTGACACCCGAAATATGCAGGTCTTTTGCCAAAAGATGCAACAAATGGGCAGAACAACCGTATGTAATGACATTTGTGTCATCCTCATGTGCCAGTTCCGCTCGCATTTTTGCCACATTGCTTGCGTTATCAGTAACTAAGCTCCTTACTTTACATCCAAACTGTTCTTGGCATTGGTGAATTGAGTTCTTAGCAATTTCAAGTAAATATTCAGCAGTATGTGAATTTCCAGATGTGTCGATTGTGTCTGTAAGGTAAGTTTCACCATCTTCTGTTGTGACACAAGTGCAAATTATGGGGTTGTTGTGGATGTTGCTCCAACCATCCAAGCTCATGTTAACAACTTTGTCTTTCAAATATTTTGTACAAGCCGCTCTTTCTTTGTCGTATACAGCCTGAAGATGTTTTCCTGAGATATCAAATCTACTTGGTGGTTTGTAGCCTGGTCTTATTTCTTCGATCATTTGTACAAACAATGGGTGTTCAACTAGTCGGAAAGAATTGGTTGCAAATATGAATTTAGCAATTAATTCATCAAAATGTTCTTTCTGGCTCGTCGTAGTCTTTAAGAGGAATTTTTTCTACACTTTGCACGAAAAGTTTTTTGTTGGGCTGCTTTGTTGAAGTTGTACCCAGATATTGATTGTCACGTGCAGCACAAGCCATATTTGACCCTGAAAGCACAGTAATTAAAAATATAATTCGACTGCGTATTTGAAGAAATATAACGAAAATATTTTGAAACAAACTTTTTGAACAATGTAATGGTCCTCGTCCTATAAGGGCTGTCTCAAAAGTTATGCTACTCAAGTTTCCGGTGAAGTTGCTGTAATACTAGTAATATCAGAGCAACTGAAAAAAATTATGTCACAAAAGTTTTAAAAATGTTTTTTTAAAAAAATGGTCAATTTGGCAGACTTCAAATGTGAATTGTAGCCTACAATAAAAAAAAAAATAGGCGTATACACACTCTTTTATTTTTACTTAACGTTAATCTTCTGTGAAATATTGCCTTAACATAAATTTAAATTCTATACTCCAGAACTAGTGCTAGAAATTTTTATTTTCATAGACTTTAACCATCCCAGTAAAACATCTGTTAAAATAGGTTGTAATTGCCAGACTTACCACTAGTGCTAGGGTCCTGGTGCATAAGAAGCTGTGGGGGTTCATTGACATTAGTTGTATCACTATCAACATCTTCATTTCCCTTCTGGTTGCAGTTTTCATAATGTGATTTCAAACGGCAAACAAGTCCTTGGATATCCTTTTGACAGTATTTGCACTTTGCTCTCCCACCTTTCTTTCCAAGCTCTGCTGGCATCTCAACAAAATGAACCCAAATAGGGTCTCTCTTACGACCTGCCATGGCTCACGCAGATCACTTCTGAAGTTTGATTGTTACTACAGCCAAGTACTGCTGACTGACTATCCAACAAGTTTGGGCATGTCAACTGAATGGAAAAAGAAACTGAAACCAAGCTACAGAAAGTGAAACCAAGCTAGAAGTGTGGAGTTAATTGAACAATGATTGAAAGTTTTAGATTTTAATCGTGATTTATATTAAAAAAATCTTTTGATTTAAATCAGTGATTTAAATCATGATTAAAATCACGATTTAAATCGATTTGATTTAAATAGAAAAAAATCATTTGATTTAAATCATGATTTAAATCGTTGATTTAAATCGGCGTGATTTAAATCAATCCACCCTGGTGGCACCATAAAAACACTCCGGCAGAAGGCGCACTGCCTGGCTGTTAAGTTTGACACCAATCTCTCCTTCACTTCCCATATACAATCTCTCGCTCTTGCCGCTTACACCGAAAGAACAGCTCTAGAATCTGCCCTTTTCTCACCATGGAAACAACAAAAACCCTCACTGTGGCCTTGATCCAGTCCCGCCTGGACTATTGTAATGCTTTATTAATTGGCCTCACCCTTTCTCGACTTTCCCATCTCCAGTCTATCCATAATGCAGCAGCCAGGGTCGTCCATCTGGCTTATCAGTACTCAGACGTGTCCGCTCTTCGCTAGTTGTTACACAGGCTGCCCATTCACTACAGGATCCAATTCAAAGTACTTGTTCTCACACACAAAGTTCTGCACTGTGCGGCAACCACTTACATCTCCTCCCTCATTTCTATCGGCCTAGCCGAGCGCTGCGCTCTGCAAAAGACTTTCGACTAACCTGTGCACTAATCCGTACCTCCCACTCCCGACTCCAAGACTTTTCCCGCGCTGCGCCAATTCTCTGGAATGCTCTCCCCAAGAAATTAGGACCATCCATAACTTGCACAGTTTTAGGCGCTCCCTCAAAACACATTTGTTCAGAGCAGCTTATCACGTTCCCTAATCAAAGACTTTTTTATGTGTAAAGGCCCCGCTAGCGAGATCGCCGAAGCGTCACCGATTTTACGACGCAACAGCGACCTAGCCAGCGATCTCGCTATGTGCGACACACAGCAACGATCAGCCCCCCTGCTGGGTATCGTTGATCGTCGCTGAATGTCCTGGACCATTTTTTGATCATTGGTCTCCCGCTGGCCAGTGCGCATCGCTGCGTGTGACAGCGGGAGACCAATGATCAGCGAGCTGGTATCCAATGCACATATCGGGTAACTACGCACCTCGCGGCACCCCTTTACCCGATATGTACCCTGGTTACCGGCTCCCAGCGTCTGCTGTAGAGTGTTGAGAGCCGGTATCTAGGGTACATATCAGGTAACTAGGCGCCGCGCGGTGCTTAGTTACCCGCTGTTTACACTGGATACCAGCGTGCTTGCTGGTGAGTCTGCCTATGTGACAGCTCACCAGCGACCACAAAACGACGCAGCAACGATCCCTGCCAGGTCGTATCATTGTCGGGATCGCTGCTGCGTCGCGGAGTGTGACGGTACCCTAAGTGTGTATGTGTTGCCCATCCACTACCTCAATCTATCCCCCACTCCCTCACGATGACTGGACCATCATTGTAAATACACATCTGTACTTTGTATCTCCCCCACCTCATTGTAGATTGTAAGCTCTCACGAGCAGGGTCGTCTTATTTTGCTTTAATTATTGTATTATTAACGTTGTTACTTATGACTGTTGTGTATGAAACTGTTAAACTGTAAAGCGCCGCAGAATATGTTGGCGCCATATAAATAAAGATTATTATTTCAAGTAAACTAACAACTCTCCGTTAAAATGACTGGTGATGAAACCAGTGGTAAGGGCACTTAACCCCTACTGTCCATTGACGTGCACAGTCCGTCATGTCCGGGTGTCAGTTCCGGCACCAGGACGGAGTGTGCATGTCATGCCTTTGAACTACCACGGCCTGTAAACACGCAGTGGTAGTTCAGTGCAGACAGCTGTCTATGACAGCTGACAGGCACGGCAAAGGTGCGGGGACCTTTGCAGTCGGTTCCCGCACCTACAGCGCTGTGATTGGTTAGTCAATCTGACTGACCAAACACAGCAGCGATCGGGAAGGAGATGCTGAAATTTCAGCATCTCCAGCGTGATCAGTGCAGGAGCTCAGCGCTGCAGTGGCCGAGCTTCCTGCACTGACAGCCGTGAGCGGCGTCCGCGCCGCCCCTGGCTGTTAACCTCCTGATTGCTGCAATCAAGCGCGATCGCAGCGTTCGGGGGGGGGGGAGGCAGAGGGTCGGGAGCTCCCTCTGCCTCAGATCGGCGTCCCCGCAATGTAATTGCAGGGTCCGATCTCTGCCTTGATGACCCTGGGGTTGTCATGACAACCTCTGGGTCATCTAGCTACGGAAAGCCGCTGTGACCATGCTCACAACAAGGACACAGCAGCTTTCTCAATTGGTATAATGTATTGCAATGCTGGAGCAATATATTATACCTGCAACAAAAGTAAAAAAGTGAAAGTCCCATAAAGGGACAAGGTAAAAAAAAAAACATTTTTTTAAAAAAGTTGTAAAAAAAAATTAAATAAAAGATTCCCCTAAAAAAATACACTTTTATGTAAAAAAAAAAAATACACGTTTGGTATCGCCGCGTCCGTAAAAATCCCATCTATAAAAGCGTAACCCTAGTTAACCCCTTCAGTGAAAGCCGTAAAAAAAAAAACACAAAAAAGTAGTAAATTATACTAAAAGTGCAATAAAACGCGATCAAAAAGACGATATAAATAAACATGGTACAGCTGAAAACGACATCTTGTCCCGCAAAAAACAAGCCGCCAAACAACATAATCAGCGAAAAAAAGTTATAGCTCGCAGAATAAAGTGATGCAAAAATAATTATTTTTTTCTTAAGTTTTTGATTGTGTAAAAAACACCAAAACATAAAAAAGATATAAATGAGGTATCGTTGTTATCGTAGTGACCCGAAGAATAAAACTGCTTTATCAATTTTACCACAAGCGGAACGGAGAAAAAGAAAAAAAACAATTCCTGAATTGCTGGTATTTGTTCATTCTGCCTCCACAAAAATCAGAATAGAAAGCGATCAAAAAAAGTTATGTGCCCGAATATGGTACCAATAAAAACGTCAGCTCGTCCCGTAAAAAACAAGCCAGCACATGACTCTGTCGGCCGAGATATAGAAAAATGATAGCTCTCAAAATACGGCGATGCAAAAAATTCTTACAAAAAATTCTTCCAAAACAAGCGTCTTTTAGTGTGTGACAGAAGCTAAACATGAAAAAAGGGTATAAATCTGGTATCGCCGTAATCGCACCGACCCGAAGAATAAAGTCGCCTAATCACTAATACCGCACGAGGAAAGGCGTAAAAAATATAACCAATTCTTTACCTTTTGTGGATTTGTTCATTCAGCCTCCCAAAGATCGCAGTAAGGAGATCACAGTGGTTCCCCCCCACATATAGGGTATCAGCGTACTCAGGAAAAATTGCACAACTTTTGGGGTCCTATTTCTCCGGTTACCCTTATAAAAATAAAAATTTGGGGGCAAAAACATCATTTTTGTGGAAAAAAATATGATTTTTTTAATTTCACGGCTCTACATTATAAACTTCTGTGAAGCACTTGGGGATTCAAAGTGCTCACCACACATCTAGATAAGTTCCTTGGGGGGGTCTAGTTTCCAAAATGGGGTCACTTGTGGGGGTTTCTACTGTTTAGGCACATCAGGGGCTCTCCAAATGCGACATGACGCCAGAAGAACATTCCATCAAAGTCTGCATTCGAAAAAGTCGCTCCTTCCCTTCCAAGCTCTGCCATGCCCCCAAATAGTGGTTTACCCCCACATATGGGGTATTGGCGTACTCAGGACAAATTGTACAATAACTTTTGGGGTCCTGTTACCCTTTGGAAAATAAAAATTGGGGGTGAAAAGATCATTTTTGTGGAAAAGATACGATTTTTTAATTTTACGGCTTTACGTTATAACATTCTGTGAAGCCTTTTGTGGTTCAAAGTGCTCACCACACATCTAGATAAGTTCCTTGGGGGGTCTAACTTCCAAAATGGGGTCACTTGTGGGGGCTTTCCACTATTTAGGCAAATCAGGGACTCTTCAAATGCGACATGGTGTCTAATCTCAATTCCAGCCAATAAAGTCAAATGGCGCTGTTTCCCTTCCGAGCTCTGCCACGCGCCCAAATAGTGGTTTACCCCCACATATGGGGTATCAGCGTACTCAGGACAAATTGCACAATAACTTTTGGAGTCCTTTTATCCTTTGGAAAATAAAAATTGGGGTGAAAAGATCATTTTTGTGGAAAAAATATTTTTTAATTTTACGGCTCTACATTATTACCTTCTGTGAAGCCCTTGGGGGTTCAAAGTGCTCACCACACATTTAGATAAGCTCCTTGGGGGGTCTAGTTTCTAAAATGTGGTCATTCATGGGGGGTATCCACTGTTTAGGTACATCAGGGGCTCTCCAAACGCGACATGGTGTCCGCTCTCGATTCCAGGTAATTTGACATTCAAAATCTCAAATGATGCTCCTTCCCTTCTGAGCACTGCCGTGCGCCTAAAGATTGGTCTTCCTCCACACATGGGGTATCGGTGTACTCAGGAGAAATTGTACAACAAATATTGTGGTTCATTTTCTCCTGATACCCTTGACAAAATTAAAAAAATTGTGTTGAAAGAAAAATGTGGGGAAAAAAAATTAAATGTTCATTTTTTCCTTCCACATTGCTTCAATTCTTGTGAAGTACCTAAAGGGATAATAAACTTCTTGAATGTGGTTTTGAACACCTTGAGGGGTGCAGTTTTTAGAATGGTGTCACTTTTGGGTATTTTCTGTCATATTGACCCCTCAAAGTCACTTCAAATGTGAGGTGGTCCCTAAAAAAAATGGTTTTGTAAATTTTGTTGTAAAAATGAGAAATCGCTGGTCAACTTTTAACACTTATAACTTCCTAACAAAAAAAAAATTTGGTTCCAAAATTGTGCTGATGTAAAGTAGACATGTGGGAAATGTTATTTATTAACTATTTTTTTGTGACATCTCTCTCTGATTTAAGAGCATAAAAATTAAAAGTTTGAAAATTGCAAAATTTGCCATATTTCTGTTTTTTTCACAAATAAACGCAAGTTATATCGAAGAAATGTTACCGAGAATATGTCACGAGAAAACAAACTCAGAATTGCCAAGATCCGTTGAAGTGTTCCAGAGTTATAAGCACATAAAGTGACAGTGGTCAGAAATGTAAAAATTGGCCTTGTCATTAACCTACAAAATGGCTTGGTCATTAAGGGGTTAAAGTGTCCCAGGAGCAGTTTTTCAACACAAAACAACTACAAGCTGGGTGGCCTAAAAGTGTTCAGGCACTGCCATACTTAGCGATCGCACCAGCGATCACGACAACGACTTAACCTGGCGAGATCGCTAGTGCGATCGCTATGTGATCGCTAGTTAGATTCCAAACACAACTCATCAACGATCTGTGATTCCAAACACAACTCATCAGCGATCTGTATAACGACCTCTGCGGTCGTTGGGAAAACCTAGTCCCACCTGCGACGCTGGTGAAGTCGTTTATAAAGGGTGTCACACTCAGCGATTCAGGCTCACCAGCGGGACACCAACGACCAAAAAACGGCTCAGAACGTTCATAAGCGATCAGCGACATCTCAGCAGGGGCCACATCGCTGCTACATGTCACACACAGCTAAGTCGCTAACGAGATCGCTACTTTAAACCCAAATCACCCTCCGGTATCGTCACCGTTATTCAGTGCTGCTCCGGTCCCTCAGCACCGTCTTGGGAGAACAGCATCTGACTGGTTGGAAGTCAGAAGCTACGTCACAAGCGCTCGGTGCAAGTCCATGAGAGCCAGACTTGCATAGAAGAGTGACCTCCGACGCACTCCATGAAACACTCAAGCAGCTGCCAGATCATGTTTTATTTGGCTTATTTTGGGGTTTCAGAATCAATTTCTAGTTATCTACAGAATTAAATTCTCAAGTTACAAGACGCACTCTGTACTGTTAATTATTTTATTGATTTTCTGTTATTTATGTAGGACCAAAAATCTAAAGCAATAATTCATGATCTCCCATCACCTATTAGTCATAAAATCTAAAGTCTGAAATCCCAAATGCATGCAACATTCATTCTCAAAGGTTGACAATTTATTCAAAGCCAGGTTCAGATTGACTGTATTTTTGGTCAGTGTGCAGTCCCTTGTGCTCATTGGACTATGATCCAATAATAATGTGCACCTGTGTACATTAGAAATTCTTCAAATGAACCAATGGTCCATGTGGAAGTAAAAGGAAAAAAAAAAAAAAAAAAAGAGGCAGCATGCAGTAATCTTGTCCGATTTATGGACCAGACTACTGCATATCAGTGGCATCTGCACTTGTTTGCAGTGCGGACAAGTACATGGAGTTGCACACAGAACCAGTAAAGTCTGCCGATTTAGTGTGGCCATTTTAGTTTGGCAAGAAACCAGGGAACCTGAAGAAAACCCAAACAAACATGAAAAAATAAAAACTCTGTGCAGATATTGTAGGTAGAATTATAGAATGAAGCTGGAGCTCTTCTACAAATTGACTCAGGCAAAAAGAGCAAGTCAATTGTTAAATTAACTACGATACATAGCAATATAAACCCATTTCAGTTTTACCTCTTTCATGCAAAAACTTCTGGTGCGGAAACAGGAACAAGGCGTTAAGTTGAACGGAGTTTCTGTCAAAGATACCTGAAAAGCAAATATGTTTTTAGTTTCAGAAGTTGGGAAAAAAAAGTGAATAAAAAAAAAAGAAATCTTCAAATAATAAATGTTACCTGTGCGATTCGGAAGTACAGCAGAGTTCACCAATATAAGAAAGCCTTGGTCATTTAATACTTTAATTAGTGCCTAAAACAGAAAGAGATGCCAATTGTGAAACTTATAAATGACTGACAGGTTCGGTATTTTATGAGCTTGTCACACAAAGATTTTCCCCTTTCTATCTTAGACTACGCATATACAGCTCCTTCCATACAGCCATGTGATCAAATTGACATCACAGGTGTATCACAAAACTTTATACCATTGAGCAGTGAAGAAAAGATAATTACATTTTTAACATTAAAATTTTGTCATGGTCCCTAATTTTATATTTTCACAGGGCAAAATTGGTAAAAATAGCACCAAAATTTGTGAAACGTGGCAATATCCCATAAGTTGCTGTACAGTACTGCTTAGCCACACTGCGAGACTCGGGAGGGATGGAGCGCTATTTGCTCCAGTGCAGATTTTCCTAGAATAGTTTGCAGACTCCATATACAGAGCCCCAAGTGCTAAAAGAGCAGAATCCCCCCTCAAGTGGCCCCATTTTGGAAATTATACCCTTTTGGGAATTTATCTACAGGTGTAATGACAATTTTGACTCCATGAGTGTTTTCCAGAAACAAGCAGCAGTGAATGTTGTCGAGTGAAAACTGCAATTCTGCCACAGATGTGCCCAGTACATTGTAATGCCCAGTATATTTTTAAGTTCATGCTTCTGGAGACACACATCTGAAAATTAAGAGGGCTCTCATCGCTACAGAGATGACAAACATGTGGACGCTATATGTGGTTTAAGCATCCTCAAAAAGGGAGAGGGCATTTCAATTTGGGAGCGTAAAATCTGCCACTGTAGCTGGAAGACCCAGAGATCGTCAGTTGACCTAGGGTTGATATAACATTGATTGGACCCTCGCAATGACATCATAAGGACAGGCACTAATCGGAAGGGAGTGGTAGCCCCCCCATGAGGGCACTGCTCCTGTGTTTACACGATCGCGAGAATTTACAGGCACGTCCATTTGCGGAAACACACTGCAAAGTAGCACATAACGGTACGTCAAATGTCAGGAAGGAGTTAAGGAAAGATGTGTATCTTCGTACCGTGTTAGCCAGTAGATAGAAAAATATTTAAATTTGAGAGTCCTCAGTGGTTGATACCTTTTAATGACTAACTGAAAAGATGGTAACAAATTGCAAGCTTTCGAGACTATTAAGGTCTCTTCATCAGGCAAAGACTAAAGGGTATGCCACACTAAGCGAGATCGCTAACAAGATCACTATTGCGTCACCATTTATGACGCAGTAGCGATCTCATTAGCGACTTAGCTGTGTGATTCCAAACACAACTCATCAGCGATCTGTGATTCCAAACACAACTCATCAGCGATCTGTATAACGACCTCTGCGGTCGTTGGGAAAACCTAGTCCTACCTGCGATGCTGGTGAAGTAGTTCATAAAGGGTGTCACACTCAGCGATTCAGGCTCTCAGCGGGACACCAACGACCAAAAAACGGCTCAGAACGTTCATAAGCGATCAACGACATCTCAGCAGGGGCCACAACGCTGCTACATGTCACACACAGCTAAGTCGCTAACGAGATCGCTTCTGCGTCATAAATGGTGACTCAGTAGCGATCTCGTTAGCGATCTCGCTTGCGATCTTGCTTAGTGTGGCATACCCTTTATACAACATCTGAAGAATCACATATTTATACACAACACAGCACAGAAATAATGCAATAAGATAAGACAAGTGACGTGAAGCAGAACAGTTCATAGATAAGGAGTGAAAGTTTTATTGCCCTATGATTGGGGTCTGGTATTGTGTTTTGATGCCCATAGAAGGTCAGAGAAGCAGATTCCTTAATTGATGTAGAAAGACATGAAACCTTGGGATATATTCATTCCAGGACTAAGTGTCAAAGGTCATCATGAGCTTATATTCCCAAACCTTTCTATCTCTCTCAGATTTAAAGTTAGATTTTAATACAAGTAATTCCATGTCCATCATGCTATGACCGAGCATACAAAAGTGTTTTGCCACAGGTAGATCCATCCTTTTTTCTCTTATTGTGTGGCGATGGGAATTCATCCTTGTTCTGTTTTTGCCCTGTTTCCCACACATACAGACCCCCAGTTGAACATTTAGAACATATAATTAGGTACACCACATTAGATGTGATGCAGCTGAAAGTACCTGGCATCTTGTAGTCCTGATGTGAGTTGGGGATCTTTATCTTGTCCGTGGTCATTATAAATGGACAGGTTTTGCATTTCTTCTGGTTGCAAAGAAAGGTTCCTGCAGCTGTTGGAGAGGACAAGGAGCTTCTGACAATGATGCTTCTTAGATTTGGGGGCTGCCTAAAACACAGTAGTGGGGGGTCTGGAAATATGGATTGTAATCGGGCATCTTTTTGTAGTAAAGGTTGTAGTTTCCGTGCAGCTCCCCTTAGCATCTCCAGATTTGGATTGTAGGTGACCACTAGAGGCACCCGGTTATTTTCCTCTTTAGCTTTGTAATGTAGCAGGTGATTCCTTGATATTCTGGTGGCTCTTGTAATTTGGTTTTCAATTGTTCTTGGATGGTAGCCCTGGTTCAAAAAGGTCTTTCTGAGGCAAATAAGGTGTTCATCTCTATCCATGGGGTTGGAACATATACGGTTGTATCTGATGGCTTGGCTGTAGACAATAGAGTTTTTCATGTGTTTTGGACGGAAACTGTCCCATTTAAGGTATGTCGGACGGTCGATTGGCTTCTGATACAGGGATGTCTCTATTTCATTGTTCTTTAGCTTAATGGTGGTGTCTAAAAAGTTAATTTCAGTGCTGGAGTAGTTGAGTGTTAAATTGATGGTGGGATGAAATTGATTGAACTGTTCATGGAACGTCTTTAGCTGTTGCTCAGACTCCGTCCAGATGATTAAAATGTCATCAATGTAGTGGTAGTAGGCCCGAGGCCTGATGGGACATGAGGACAAAAAGTCGCTTTCAAGCTTGGCCATGAAAAGATTTGCATACTGAGGAGCCATTTTACTTCCCATAGCTGTGCCAGTCTCCTGAAGATAGATCTTGTTGATGACCTTTGACACTCAGTGCTGGAATGAATATATCCCAAGGTTTCATGTCTTTCTACATCAATTAAGGAATCTGCTTCTCTGACCTTCTATGGGCATCAAAACACAATACCAGATCCCAATCATAGGGCAATAAAACTTTCACACTCCTTATCTATGAACTGTTCCAATATTTATGTTCATCCCTCTGCCATAATGACAGTTCTGCTTCACGTCACTTGTCTTATCTTACTGCATTATTTCTGTGCTGTGTTGTGTATAAATATGTGATTCTTCAGATGTTGTATTAGTCTTTGCCTGATGAAGAGACCTGAGTAGTCTCGAAAGCTTGCAATTTGTTACCATCTTTTCAGTTAGCCATTAAAAGGTATCAACCACTGAGGACTCTCAAGTCTAAATATTTTTCTATCTACTGGCTAACACGGTACGAAGATACACATCTTTACTATATCAAAATGGAGGATACCAGAATGTACCGCATCTTTATGGAACTAAAACCACTTCTGAAGAAACGTGCACAAATGGACAGCGACATTTTTTTCTTATCTAAATGCAAAAAGGAGAATCTAATTCCCAAAGGACTCTGGATTACAAACCCAATTCTTCACACCTACAATACCCATTATGCACATAATCTTTGTCACAGGACTTCTGAGAGTCTAAAGGGTATGCCACACTAAACAATATCGCTAACGGGATCGCTAAAAAACGTCACTATTTAGCGATCCCGTTAGCGATATTGTTCAGTGCGGCAGCTTCCAGCGACGAGCTTCCTGCTGTGATCTCGCTCGTCGCTGGAATCGTTCCGGACCCTATTTCATCGCTGGCGCTCCCGCTGGGTAAGTATCTAATCGCTGTGTGGCACCTTTTCTTAGCGATTTAGCGGTACTTTTGTACCGCTAAAGTCGTTAAGAAGATCGCTAACGGCGATAGCGTCGTTAACTATATCGCTAAATGTGGCCGCATTTAGCGATATAGAAACAATCCCGCTAGCGATCGCATTAGTATGCGTCGTTATCGTGATCGCTAGCGGGATTGTTTAGTGTGGCAGTACCTTAAGGAACCATCTTTTGCATGTCTGCTACAGCATAAGGAGTAAAGTCCAAGGGCAATTTGAAACTCTGAGGAAAACACTTACAGAAAGCACAGAGCAAAAGTACAAACAATACTTTAACAAACTACGGACCTTTCTGATTCTAAAAAGGAAAAGAAACTACACAGACTGCGCCTCAATTCCGGACTCTATACAAACAGATACAAAACAAAACCAAAACCTGACAACTCTGACAACCACTCCATTCCAGACACAAAGGCATCTAACTGTGTCATCAATCTCTCAGATTACAAACCCAACAAAGTGGAGCTTGCCGTGCTTTCTAGAGGACTCTCATTTTGTCCTACTAAGGCCCTGGATAAAACCGAACTCTGCAGTGATATGGAACATTTTTTCAGGAGTCTGCGCTTGAGGGAATACCTCAATGATATAGAAGATTCAGAAAATACTCGGATTGAAGTAAAAAGGATCCCAACAACCAAGAAAAGGTCAGACAGAACACCTCCACCTGGACGTAACCCTCATTTGGATACATATATAGACTCATTCAGACATTTGATAAAATCCACCATCATAGCCACCAACAGGAGACAAGCATCCAACATCAGTGCCCAGGAGAGAAAGGCCATACGGTCTCTGAAAACCAACAAAGAAATCATCATTAAACCTGCTGACAAGGGTGGTGCAATAGTCATGATGAACACATCAGACTACATGAAGGAAGCAAACAGACAACTGATGGACACACACTACTACAGAAAATTGGAGTCGGACAATACACTGGACTATTACAAGGAACTAAGCAAGTTGGTATCTTGTCTGTCTGACAAATCCATAAGAGCTGATGACCTGATACCAGAAAGTCCAAGAACAGGGACATTTTACATGCTTCCCAAAATCCACAAAGCTGGGAATACAGGGAGGCCGATTATTTCATGTGTGGACACCCTTACTGAGCAGGTATCTGGATGGATAGAGGGTATTCTTAAACCCCTGGTAAAGGATACACCCAGCTACATTCAGGACACAACTGACCTACTGAATAAACTAGCAGCAATAGGTCCTCTACCAGAAGGAACCATCCTGGCCACCATGAATGTGGAATCTTTGTACTCTAATATCCCACACCAGGATGGATTAAATGCCTGCAAAGTCTTAATGGAAAACACCGGGAATGAGGCTGACTCTGTGGTGAAACTCATAAAATTCATCCTCACCCACAATTACTTTGAATTTGACAACAAGATCTATCTTCAGGAGACTGGCACAGCTATGGGAAGTAAAATGGCTCCTCAGTATGCAAATCTTTTCATGCCCAAGCTTGAAAGCGACTTTTTGTCCTCATGTCCCATCAGGCCTCGAGCCTACTACCGCTACATTGATGACATTTTAATCATCTGGACGGAGTCTGAGCAACAGCTAAAGACGTTCCATGAACAGTTCAATCAATTTCATCCCACCATCAATTTAACACTCAACTACTCCAGCACTGAAATTAACTTTTTAGACACCACCATTAAGCTAAAGAACAATGAAATAGAGACATCCCTGTATCAGAAGCCAATCGACCGTCCGACATTCCTTAAATGGGACAGTTTCCATCCAAAACACATAAAAAACTCTATTGTCTACAGCCAAGCCATCAGATACAACCGTATATGCTCCAACCCCATGGATAGAGATGAACACCTTATTCGCCTCAGAAAGACCTTTTTGAACCAGGGCTACCATCCAAGAACAATTGAAAACCAAATTACAAGAGCCACCAGAATATCAAGGAATCACCTGCTACATTACAAAGCTAAAGAGGAAAATAACCGGGTGCCTCTAGTGGTCACCTACAATCCAAATCTGGAGATGCTAAGGGGAGCTGCACGGAAACTACAACCTTTACTACAAAAAGATGCCCGATTACAATCCATATTTCCAGACCCCCCACTACTGTGTTTTAGGCAGCCCCCAAATCTAAGAAGCATCATTGTCAGAAGCTCCCTGTCCTCTCCAACAGCTGCAAGAACCTTTCCTTGCAACCAGAAGAAATGCAAAACCTGTCCATTTATAATGACCACGGACAAGATAAAGATCCCCAACTCACATCAGGACTACAAGATGCCAGGTACTTTCAGCTGCATCACATCTAATGTGGTGTACCTAATTATATGTACTAAATGTCCAACTGGGGGTCTGTATGTGGGGGAAACAGGGCAAAAACTGAGAACAAGGATGAATTCCCATCGCCACACAATAAGAGAAAAAAGAATGGATCTACCTGTGGCAAAACACTTTTGTATGCCCGGTCATAGCATGATGGACATGGAATTACTTGTATTAAAATCTAATTTTAAATCTGAGAGAGATAGAAAGGTTTGGGAATATAAGCTCATGATGACCTTTGACACTCTTAGTCCTGGAATGAATATATCCCAAGGTTTCATGTCTTTCTACATCAATTAAGGAATCTGCTTCTCTGACCTTCTATGGGCATCAAAACACAATACCAGACCCCAATCATAGGGCAATAAAACTTTCACTCCTTATCTATGAACTGTTCTGCTTCACGTCACTTGTCTTATCTTATTGCATTATTTCTGTGCTGTGTTGTGTATAAATATGTGATTCTTCAGATGTTGTATTAGTCTTTGCCTGATGAAGAGACCTGAGTAGTCTCGAAAGTTGGAATTTGTTACCATCTTTTCAGTTAGCCATTAAAAAGGTATCAACCACTGAGGACTCTCAAGTCTAAATATTTTTCTAGGAAGGAGTTAATGCATGCAAGCCTTAGTATAAAACTTTCAGTTTCAGTTTACGGACAAGGAGAAAGTAAAAGTGAATACCTCCGCTAATCTATTGTAAGAAGAAAAGCAGTCTTTTTTTTTTTATCTACGTCAAAACCAAGAAGA
This sequence comes from Oophaga sylvatica, assembly GCA_033576555.1. Taxonomy (NCBI): domain Eukaryota; kingdom Metazoa; phylum Chordata; class Amphibia; order Anura; family Dendrobatidae; genus Oophaga; species Oophaga sylvatica. The sequence goes on from JARQOD010000004.1 coordinate 318,549,447, forward strand.
AGTAATTACCAGAAAATAGGAAGAGAAACGCTGAATCTCATCTGGCGGATAACATTGTGTCTTCGAAGATCATCTATGTCAAGGTAAGATAACTATAATGTGTAGGTATGATATACACATATCAGAGGGTGACTGTACTTTGATATATATATAACAAGGTGTTGTGCCATCTAAGAAGAAAAGTCTGCAGTCTCTGCATTCCCTGTGTGCGTGGGCGGTCACGTGACTGCATGTATGTGATTTATCTATTTGTGATCATGGGCAGATTACACTCTCCTCCACTGTCAAAATCAGCAAGGAACAACTTTATTACATTTTATTTGTAATATATGAAAAAAGTACAGTGCTTACAACAATTACAGAAAGATTAAATAATCATAATGCAGAAACTGTACGAAAACAGAAGGGGGTCAATGCAGAAACATCTTATGGATGGAAGCGGAGACCTTCTATCGGAGCAAGGCGCCACAGAAATGTGGCATACTTTCACCATCCTAGACACATCAAACACAACTGTGATATAACCATAATTTGGGGAAACATTACGTTTTTATGGTGGTTGCTTAATGCCAAAAATCCTGGCACTTGAACACAAAAAAGCGTTGCTGTTCCCCAATCACAAATACAGTAGGGGAAATAATTATTTGATCCCTTGCTGATTTTGTAAGTTTGCCCACTGACAAAGACCAGAACAGTCTATAATTTTAAGGATTGATTCATTTTAACATTGAGAAATAGAATGTCGAAAATAAAATCCAGAAAAAGACATTGTATATAATTATATAATTTTTTTAAATGTTTTGCCGCTTTTAAACAATATAAACTTTTAAACTAGAAAGAATCTTTTGCATCACTTTATTCTGAGAGCTATAGCTTTTTCTATTTCTCCGATGACTGAGCTGTATGATGGCTTGCTTTTTGTGGGACAAGATGGAGTATTCATAGATACCAATTTTATTTACATTTGTCTTGTTGATCGCATTTTATTTCACTTTTCGTTCAGGGGTTTAATGAAAGCATAGTTTTTCGGCATGCTTTCACTGAAGGGGTTAACTAGTGCGACAGTTTTATAGGTCGGTTCGTTCCGGATGTGGCGATACAAAAACGTGCATTTTTGGTTTATTTTTGTTTTTATATAACTATACATATATTTATTGGCATAATATTTTTCTTTTTTTGTTCTTTATTTTGTTGTAATGTAAAAAAAATATTTAGTTTTGTGGGGGTTTTTTTTCACTTTTTTTTCCCCCACTTATTCCCTCTTTGAAACATTATTTTTTTTACTCTGATCGCCAGTATAATGCATTGCAACTCACTAGCACTGCAATGCATTATACCCATCAGTGCTACACTGACAGTTCACATTTAGACCATGCTGCTGGGATGGTCTAAACAATGCACAGTAGCTAGCAGACCAAGAGGTCTTCATTTGACCTCAAGTTGCTAAAGCAATGATTGGGCCCTTGTTTTGACTTTGTGGGGGCACCCATCAGATGGGAGAGGGAGCCTCCTCACTACCTTCTAAATTCTGCGATCAATATTGATTACACCATTTAGGGTGTTTAATCCGGTCTATAACTTAATCCGAACTGCAGGCAGCGATCGTGTGGGCACAGCTTCTGTGACTGCATAGTCAATTTGCAGCAACACACTGCTAAGTAGGATGTATCAGTATGTCCAATGTCGGGAAGAGGTTAATACATGCAAGCGTTAGTATAAAATGAAAATCAAGAGTTGCAGACTTCACAGAAACTTTCAGTTTCAGTTTAGGACAAAGAGAAAGTAAAAGTAAACACCTCCGCTAATCTATTCTAAGAGAATGTCTTTTTTCATCTACGTCAAACCCAAGAAGTAATTACCAGTAAACAGGGAAATAAACGCTGAATCTTGCCTGGCGGATAAGTAACATTGTGTCTTTGAGGATCATCTATGTCAAGGTAAGATAACCATCACGTGTAGGTATAATATAAACGTTGGAAATATCGGAGGGCAACTGTACTTTGTTACACACAACAAGGGGTTGTGCCATCTAAGAAGAAAAGTCAGCAGTCTCTGAATTCCCTGTGTGCGTGGGCGGTCACGTGACTGCATGTATGTGATCTATCTACTTGTGGTCACGAGCAGATTACACTCTCCTCCACTATCAAGATCCGCAAGGAACAATCTTATTACAATTTATTTGTAATATATGAAAAAAGTACAGTGCTTACAACAATTACTGAAAGATTAAATAATCATAATGCAGAAACAGTACGAAAACAGAAGGGGGTCAATGCAGAAATGTCTTATGGATGCAAGCCGAGACCTTCTATCGGAGCAAGGCGCCAGAGAAATTTGGATAAGGGTACAAGACATATTGTATCTCCAGGGTCTGGGAATGAGTTTTTCAGAGGGAAATATCAAAAAGGGTCTAATGCACACGCCTTAAGGTACTGCCACACTAAACAATCCCGCTAGCGATCACGATAACGACGCATACTAATGCGATCGCTAGCGGGATTGTTTCTATATCGCCAAATGCGGCCACATTTAGCGATATAGTTAACGACGCTATCGCCGTTAGCGATCTTCTTAACGACTTTAGCGGTACAAAAGTGCCGCTAAATCGCTAAGAAAAGGTGCCACACAGCGATTAGATACTTACCCAGCGGGAGCGCCGACGAGAAAATAGGGTCCGGAACGATTCCAGCGACGAGCGAGATCACAGCAGGAAGCTCGTCGCTGGAAGCTGCCGCACTGAACAACATCGCTAACAGGATCGCTAAATAGTGACGTTTTTTAGCGATCCCGTTAGCGATATTGTTTAGTGTGGCATACCCTTTACCTCTTCTCTTTGTTGGGTGAGAGGAGGATAGGTGCAAGGACATGATTCTAATTTGTGTCATTTTCCCACAGGGACTTCCTAGTGGAATACTATAACTGCCATATTTCCAAGCATACTTTCACCATTTTCAAACACAACTATGATATAACATAATTTGGGGAGACATTGCGTTTTTGTGGTTTCCTAATGCCAAAAATCCTGGCACTTAAACATACCTGTCACTGAAAGCTCCTTATGTCCAGTGATATTCAATTTACCTATTCCTTAACTCCTCCAAAACAATGTTAATATTAAAAAACCCATAATGGTGCAATTTTTACATTGGCAGCTTGGACATTTTTTTTATTAAGATACTTCCTTTCAGGAGGAGTTTTCAGTAGTTTCTTTATCAGAGGCAGAATTACAATGACAGGTAACACCCCTCCAGACAGCTGATAACACAAGACCCATTATTAAAAATAGATGTTGCCACAGATTATTTTTTCTCTTTTCAAGCTGTAACTTAATTGACATGATTATGTTCATACTATTATGTTGATCATATGGAAAATGGCAGACTCTGCAGGACTGCACAAATATTGCGACTGGTATGCACATCTGCTCTGTCACCTCATTGCTGAAATCTATATTTTCCCTAAGTCAATCATCTAAAATAATTGTGCAGAGAAGGACAAAAAGAAAAAAAACTTGTTCCCTTTGCTTACCAAATCCCGATCTTTCAGGTATTTCAGCACTTTGTCCAGTTCAGACTCAACTATATTTGTTGGTACTACAGGATAAGAACTGTAGTAGACATTTTCACAAAATACTGGAAAAAAAGCAAACATGATGAGAAAACTAGACAACACTGTATATTTAAGATATAGCTTCTACAATATGAAGATACTAACTGGAAATAATGTTACTTAACGCACCACTCTAGGAGGAGGAGGGGGGTTTCAGCACTGGAGTGGTGAGTCTTATGTAAGGCCTCTGACCCTCCTGACGAAACCGAGGACTGTGAAACGCGCGTCGGGGCTCTTCTATGGTCCCAGTGGGTACTGCCACACTCGACTATCATGTCACAAGGTAATTGACCCCTTTATTTTCTATGACTGATACTTTATATTGCCTTTTTTCATCGACTATGGCTGCTCCACAGCATTAATTGATTCTGCCATACCTGATTATGTTTAGTCATAAGATAAACGATCACTCTATTATATATGGATTTATCCAGCATTGCTAATTTATCTAAATCCCATATATATTTGACTTAAGATCTTTTTTGATTTCTTTGACAGCAACTCTGCGATAATGCAATAGTAGTCCACTTATATTATGTTTTCATGAGCTGCTTCTTTCAACCTATCTAAATAGACATTTGTTGATTTCTTTTTACTTGCGAAATCACAAAGGCATGTTGTGGCATACCCACGGGACCTACGTTCCTGTCTATTTGGCATATATTTAACATCACATCTATTTCTACCAATATCTGTTTGTTGCTGATATTATTTACCTCACACTTATACCCTGTATCTTTGTCTTTATTATTGATGCAATAAAATTTTGATACTTTGCTATAAATCCTATTTTTTGTAGAATTATTATTTTTAGATTCATCTAATTTTTGCAAATAATTTCTCTACTCTCTGTTGTCGCTACAATCTCTTCTTGTTTGGTACATATTCTGGTCAGGGAGGTATTTCCGTTGGACCACGGAATTTTCGTCAGGTTTATTATCCTAGTCTGATACTTACCCGCTGAAGTCTTAACCTTTTTAAGGCACCGATCCTACGGCACCATCTTGTGACTGCAACTTCTGACTGGCTGGAAGTCAGAAGTTACGTCACAAGCTCTCAATGCAAGTCTATGAGAGCCACGAGGCTGTCAGACTAGAAAAGTGACCTCCATGCAGCTTCATGAAACACTGGAGCCATCCAGAAGTTCACAAATGGCTGGAAACCGGAGGCAAAAGACAGTGAAAATCGAGGTGGATAAGTATGAGACTAGGGGCATGGATCTTGGATCTTAGGACCACTCCAGCGCTGCAATAAAAAAAAGCTAGAGTTGCACTTTAAAGGGGAGGTCATCTCTGAACTATTTATAGTGATGTTCTTCATACAGTTTTGTTAATATTAGTCAGGTCCTCTGAGATTCCCCAACTGCTAACACAATGGTATGCATGGGTTTCCCTGCATTCTGATGCGTTTCACGTAAATTCTAAAGCAGTGTTTGAAAAGTGAATACACTCCGGTAGTGTCATAAGTCAGGACTAGTCCAATCAGGGAATCTCTTCCCCCAGGCCAGACATGGTTCAGATGCATTATCAAACGTCCCCAGGCATGATTGACATCCTGAATAATGGTACTACCATGATAAGTACTGTATGCAGAATGTCAATTTACAAGGAATAAATCAATGAAAGTTTACAGTATGGTGTAATAATGAAACACCATTGGAGTCAAATACTTTAAAGTAAGCGTGCGCCTCTAAGTGAATTTAGAAAATTTGAAGCAATTTTCAAAAAATATTCTCCACTGAAATAAAAATTATATACGGTACATACGAATCTGTAAGATGGCATTTATTTATTTAATTTTTTTCTAACGGATTTATATTTTCAGATGATGTTTTAAGGAGGAAACTATGTTAATATCAAAACATGTTACCCATAGCCAAATGTTTTACCTTCTTGACCAGTAAAATCTGTCTTCTGGAATATGTCTTCTGGTAACTTTTTTCTTAACTCAGACAATTGGATGACTTCTCTCACATCTAGCTTTTCTGGCCTGGTTCAATAAATTTAGCACAAGAATAAAAGTCATAAAGCAATAAGGTACTTAAACAAAAAAAAAGTACAAGTGTATAAAATTATTATTATAGCGCCATTTATTCCATGGCGCTTTACATGTAAAAAGGGGTATACATAATAAAAAACAAGTACAATAATCTTAATCAATGCAAGTCACCACTGGTACAGGAGGAGAGAGGACCCTGCCCACGAGGGCTCACAATCTACAAGAGCTGGCTGAGGAAACAGTAGGTAGGGAATCTACTAAACTTGCAGCACAACAGGGTTTGGAAGTCCATCTGATCAGTTTCTGCTCAATTTCTTTTTTTATGGCATTCCTAATTACAGATATGGTAATTATTTATATGAACAACTATGGATTATTGCTAAAAAAATAATGGCCACAAGTTGAAAAATATCACTTCACACTCACAGTTGAGCTGGAATGCTGCAAGTACTTGGAGTCTGTAAAGAAATATCGCACACTAACTGCTCATGGATATATAGCTGTCCTTTCCACGCATTATACTGTGCTAGAATAAAAAAAAATACACAGATAAAATAATCTGCCCTTGCACATCATTTAACAGGTGAAACACACAGGCAAAGACCACTATTTAACATACCTGCATTATTTAACTGGATCCTGAAAAAGAAAAAAATCAAAACTAAGTAGAGTCATTCAAATAAAATCTACAACTTCAGTAACCAATACTGTACTATCATTGATACTATTGAGCATCAATAAAAACCAGCCTGTCATAAAAATTAATCAATTGACGGTCCTTCTTAAAGGGACTCCGCACAAAATGACTAAAAGTCCCGTTGCTCACCGGTGGTTCATGGTGGGGCCAATCATTTATATCCAGTTTTCAACTGCATGTTTCCCCTCAGTCTCTACGAGTAGAGATAGAGGGAAAACAAGCAGGTATAAGCTGCCCGCCATGGAGCACCGAGCACCTGTACTTGGTTTGGTCATCCTGTGCTAACAGAGTCCTTTTAATGACATATAAAATGGCCGATTATGTTTTGCAGAAAATCAGGTAGAAGGCTATGCTCATGTGGTGGTGGTGTTAAATGTTCAGGCACAACCACAGACTGAGCCAATGACTAACAGGGTAGATTGAGTCACTTTGTGCTTTGTTTGGGCAGGATCCGAATTCTTGATGCGGGAACAAAACCACAGTCAACCTTATCTTGATGCCTACCTGATGAAGATGAACCCTAATGAAACAGAGGACAGAGCACAAAGTAACTCATGAAAATCAATGTGGTGGATACGCTTAATTACACTTTTTTCCAAGGATTCAGACAGAAGCCCCGATTGAGCCACTGTCGTAGCAAAAAAACAATATGAACATAACCCCAGAAAATTCAGGTGCAACTTATCTGTATAGGACCCATAGACAAGGACAGAAAAAAAATCTTGCCTATCTAATCACTCACTCTACGAACATCAAGCGCCAAAATATGGGCAACGTTTGATTTGATCTTCTTCCAAACAACAAGCATGATTACACAGCAACCCGGTGTTTACTTGGGTATATCTAAGCACTGAATAAGTGGTATTTGGGTATTCAATATTTCATTTGAGCTCTGTGTAGGATGTTTACTTGTTAAACGTATAGTGGCAATGTGTGAGCCATTACTTGAGCTCTGTGTGGTGCATTATTTTAGGAATTCAGGCCTGTATTACTTATTTTAATTAAACCAAAACCTTGGGTAACATAATTCAGCATGGTCAAAAATATAAGGCCAGGGCAACTCTGAACATAGATACACTAAACAGAGGAAACCAGAGCATCAAGCCCAAAATAGAACAGAAAAAAGCAATTACCGGTATTTAGATAATAAAATATGAATTTTATTTCAATAATAAATAAACACAGTAAGTATCAAACAGTATATATAGATGAAAGAATGAATTGGTGAGATAACAAGAAAAACACCTGGGACATATTATAACGCACTTCTTAACTGCATATCACTACTGTGGATCCACCTGAGAGAAAGTGGAACTCAAAATTAACAACATAGTACAAACGAGTCCTGGATCCTCTATAAGGGAGACCACCAAGGGAAAAGGCAAGATTCAAAAAATTACATGTATACAGTGGACACACCATAAAGGTATAGCCAACCCTATGGGGTACTCCTAAGAAGGATCACAAAGTAATTCCATATAGGCGACAGGACCCAGTTCCCAAAATCCAACAAGGGATCCAACAAGATCAGGCAAGGAGCTTCAAATAAATCTACACTACATTTAGTGCCTCCTATAAAGTGCCGTGAAGAGTGCAGATCAAAGTGCGATAGTGCTTACCCATCTGGGAAAATATGTAACGCCAGGTGCGGGCCCGTAGCAAAAAAAAAAAAACAATATGAACATAACCCCAGAAAATTCAGGTCAACTTATCTGTATAGGACCCATAGACAAGGACAGGAAAAAAAAAATCTATTTTGGGCTCATCTGACCACATGACCTTCTCCCATGCCTCCTCTGGATCATCCACATGGCCATTTGCAAACTTCAAATGTGCCTTGATATGTGCTGGTGTGAGCAGGTGGACCTTGCATGCCCTACAGGCTTTTAATCCAGGACAGAATAGTGTGTTACCAATGGTAATGTTTGAGACCATGGTCCCAACTCTATTCAGGTCATTGACCGGGTCCTCCCGTGTAGTCCTGGGCTAATTCCTGAGTTTTCTCAGAATTATCCTTGCCTCACAAGGCAAGATCTTGCATGGGGCCCCAAATTGAGGAAGATTGACAGTCGTCTTGTCTTGTGTTTCTTCCATTTTCTAATAATCGTACCAACAGCTGTTTCCTTCTCACCAAGCTGCTTGCCTATTGTCCTGTAGCCCATCCCAGCCTTGTTCAGGGCTACAATTTTGTCCCTGGTGTCCTTAGACAGCTCTTTGGTATTGGCCATGGCGAAAAGGTTGGAGTGTAAGTGATTGAGTGTGTGGACAGGTGTCTTTTTTTTTTTAAGTAATGAGTTCAAACAGGTGTAAATGATACAGGTAATGAGTGCAGAGTAGGAGGGCTTCTTGAAGAAAAACTCAGTCAGAATTCTTGGTGGTTGGTAGACAAATACTTTTTTCATACAATAAAATACAATTTAATTATTTCAAAATCATACAATGTGATTCTATTTTTTTTATTTTTAGATTCTGTCTCTCACAGTTGAAGCGTACCTACAATAACAGTTACAGACCTCTCCATTCTTTGTAGGTGAGAAAACTTGTAAAATTGGCAGTGTATAAAATACTTGTTATCCCCCTATATATGTAGTTTGTGTGATACTATACTGTTTGGCAACACTTCGATACCTGATAAAAGTATTATGCATCTCTGTCTGCGCATAGTATACAGTCTTAGGCACCAATGGATAATAGTTATTTGGATACTGTAAAATGCATTTCCTTAATTTATGTATTAATGTGAATAAAACTGGTTTCATAACCCTGGTCTACGTAGCCAAACTTTGATACTTCAAAGCCTGCAAGTATAGGTAATTTTGACAGCTATGGCCCAGAGGCCGCAGCTTACCTGCCTACACCTAAACCACTAGACAGCAGGAGCAATATAGGCAGTACATCCATAAAACAGCACTTGTGTATTTTTTCACAACCAATAATTGTTTAATGTAACTGTTTTCATGGATAAAACAGACTGTGCAAAGTTAAGAGTGCAAATAGGATTGTACATATAAAACAAAATGCAGCAATTGCTTACATATCAGAGTCCTCCAGGACCTGCATGCTTTGCTAGTCAGAAAGTACGGAACAATTATATTTCAGAAGACCGGCAAGAACTTATGAAGTCGCCTGCCATTGCGAAATCCATATGATTACGCCTAAAAAGTGAGAAAAAAATTCCATAAGACGCCACAGAAGTTGAGCACTTATATAGTATTGATTACATGACAATATAATTGTATCAGAATATTGTGTTGCAGTGGTGAAAAAAAGGCTCCAATTCATCATTGCTATTGCGCTTTTTTTTCTTGTTTGCACCCAATTCATTATTCTATTTGCGCCTTTTTTAAGTTTGTTTTTTTTTGTTGTGGTTTTTGCTTTGTGGGCGGAGTCTTGAAATCCTACATATTTTTGCCCAATTCATCAATAGCGAATTTTTAGAAGGCGCAACTTCGCTCCAGTCCACCTCTGGTGTATTTTTGGGAAAGTCTGCAGTTTGCTGCAATTTAAGACTTCTGGCGCTTGAAGGTGCAAAAAATAGTTTAAGACAGAAAAAAAGTCCTTTTATTACTTTGCGTGCACCATTTTAGTTAATGTGGTGCCAAAAACAGCAATTGATACTACAAAACCAAAAAGGACAGTGACTTACAACGCAAATGCTGAATTGGGGCTACAGAATTTAAAAATAAAGGGCCCGATTCATCAAAGCATTCAAGCAAGAATTCTGGCATAAAACTTTGAAAATCCACAACATTTAGGCGCAATTCAGTTTAAATTTGGTAACTTTTGGCGTTTTCATAACAGTTTCTTCCAACTTAGACAAAATGGGCATAGCTGTGGTGTGACGCTGCAGCTTGGCTAATTTATGACGAGCTGTGGCATGCGTTCCCTACACTTGAACGCTCACTCCATTCCCTGACTGAAGTTAGATTTCTGGCGTAGTTCACAGTGGCGCACACTACGCTACTCGTCGGATGCTCCAGACTAATGAAAAGGCGTGCTACACGTCTTGATGAACCAGTAGAGTGACTCCAGCATGCCCCCCCTCATCATGACCAGTGTGAAGTTGTCTTGATAGATCGGGCCCAAAGATTAAATACAGAATGCCAAATATACAAAGGTCCCCCCAACACGGCAGCAGATGCCACTTTTAAGACCAAGTGCAGCAGATTTATGAGAATTTTCACCCTTGTTTGCATGTTCTCACTGTCTAGATAAAAAGGCAGTGAAGCAGATCAGGTACAAGCTGACATTTTTCATGTGCCAGCACTATTTTCTCCAGCAGGCATTCATGCTGTAAGGCAATATTGTAGTGATGAGCGAGTATGCTCATTGCTTGGGTGATTTCCGAGTATTTGGCGTGCTCAAGATTTAGTTTGTGTCGACACGCAGCTGCATGATTTGTGGCTGCTAAACATGATGAATATACAGTCATGGCCAAAAGTTTTGAGAATGACACAAATATTATATTTTCACATGATCTGCTGCCCTCTGGTTTTTATGTGTGTTTGACAGATGTTTTTATCACAGACAGAAATATAATTGCAAACATATGAGTAACAAAAGCTTATATTGACAGTTAGAATGTGTTAATGCAGCAAGTCAATATTTGCAGTGTTGACCCTTCTTCTTCAGGACCTCTGCAATTCTCCCTGCAATGCTCTCAATCAACTTCTGGACCAAATCCTGACTGATAGCAGTCCATTCTTGCACAATCAATGCTTTCATTTTGTCAGAATTTTTAGGTTTTTGTTTGTCCACCCGTCTCTTGATGATTGACCACAAGTTTCAATGGGATTTAGATCTGGGGAGTTTCCAGGCCATGGACCCAAAATCTCTATGTTTTGTTCCCTGAGCCATTTAGTTATCACCTTTGCTTTATGGCAAGGTGCTCCATCATGCTGGAAAAGGCATTGTTGATCGCCAAACTGCTCTTGGAGGGTTGGGAGAAGTTGCTCTTGGAGGACATTCTGGTACCATTCTTTATTCATGGCTGTGTTTTTAGGCAAGACTGTGAGAGAGCAGATTCCCTTGGCTGAGAAGCAACCCCACACATGAATGGTTTCAGGATGCTTAACAGTTGGCATGAGACAAGACTGGTGGTAGCGCTCACCTTGTCTTCTCCGAATGAGGCGTTTTCCTGATGTCACAAACAATCGAAAAGGGGATTCATCAGAGAAAATAACTTTACCCCAGTCCTCAGCAGTCCACTGCCTATACCTTTTGCAGAATATCAGTCTGTCCATGATGTTTTTTCTGGAGAGAAGTGGCTTCTTTGCTGCCCTCCTTGAGACCAGGCCTTGCTCCAAGAGTCTCCGCCTCACAGTGCATGCAGATGCACTCACACCTGCCTGCTGCCATTCCTGAGCAAGCTCTGCACTGCTGGTAGCCCGATCCCGCAGTTGAAACACTTTTAAGAGACGGTCCTGGCGCTTGCTGGTCTTTCTTGGGCGCCCTGGAGCCTTTTTGGCAACAATGGAACCTCTCTCCTTGAAGTTCTTGATGATGCGATAGATTGTTGATTGAGGTGCAATCTTTCTAGCTGCGATACTCTTCCCTGTTAGGCCATTTTTGTGCATCGCAATGATGACTGCATGTGTTTCTTTAGAGATAACCATGGTTAACAGAAGAGAAACAATGATGCCAAGCACCAGCCTCCTTTTAAAGTGTCCAGTGGTGTCATTCTTACTTAATCATGACAGATTGATCTCCAGCCATGTCCTCATCAACACCCACACCTGTGTTATTGGAGCAATCACTGAAAAGAGGTTAGCTGGTCCTTTTGAGGCAGGGCTGCAATGATGTTGAAATGTGTTTTGGGGGATAAAGTTCATTTTCTAGCCAAATATTGACTTTGCAAGTAATTGCTGTTAAGCTGATCACTCTTTATAACATTCTGGAGTATATGCAAATTGCCATTAGAAAAAGTGAAGCAGTAGACTTTGTAAAAATTAATATTTGTGTCATTCTCACTTTTGGCCATGACTATGTGCGGAATGCATTTGTTCAAGAATCCCCACATGTATTCAGCTGTCAAGCAGCCGCAAATCACGCAGCTGCGGCAACAGAAACTAAATCTCCAAGAACGCCCAAATACTCGGAGACCACCCGAGCATCGAGCATACTCTCTCATCACTATAATATTGTGAATGTTATGTGAAAATCCGGACAGGCATAAAATGAGAAAGTGCAGCAGTGTTAACTAATTTATTCCCCGTACCTTACAGCTTCACATATCAAAACAGAAAAAGTATTAGGGTATGTGTACACGTCGCGGATTCATGTGCGGATTTTTCTGGGCGGAATCTGCAGAATCCGCAGGTAAAATGACCTGTGGATTCATTGCGGATTTGCCCGGCGTTTTTACACCTGCGGATTCCTATAATGGAATAGGTGTAAAAACGCTGCGGAATCCGCACAAAGAATTAACATGGTGCGGAAAATAGTCCGCTGCGTTTCTGCGCGGAATTTTCCGCAGCATGTGCACAACATTTTTTGTTTTCCATAGGATAACATGTTACTGTACATCCCTTGGAAAACTGCTGCGGATCCGAAGGGCCCTTAGGGTATGTGCAAACGTTGCGGATTTGCTGCTGCGGATCCTCTGCAGATTTCCTAGTGATTTATAGTACAATGTAAATCTATGGGAAGAAAAAAAACCGCTGTGCACATGCTCCAGAAAAATCCGCGCGGAAATGCAGCGGTTTATTTTCCGCAGCATGTCAATTCTTTGTGCAGATTCTGCAGCGTTTTTACACCCATTCCATTAAAGGAATTCGCATGTGTAAAAACGCATGCCAAATCCGCAATAAAAACGTACAGATTTTGACTTGCGGATTCTGCCAAAAATAGATTCTGCGCGGAAAATTCTGCACACAAATCCGCAATGTGTGCACATATTCTTAGGTTCCATGTAGCAACTCAGCTCTGCGCTGTAATAAAACTTTGATTATTTACTCTTGCCAACTTTTCCATTTTACCAGTTTTTATACAGTTATCTTCCAATTCACATACCATGCACTTGGCTTATATAACAACTTGCATATATAGCAGTATTGCTTTTCTATATTCTAAAAAATGCTTTCTATAAGTAATTATCAGCACAACTACCATTTCTAAAAATGAAAATTAATTTGACATTGGGCCATGAATTAATCATAAAAGCATTATACCCATTTTCACATTCAAGCCTTCATTTGTACATGAATTGAACACAAATCTCCAATTCACTGCTGTCATTTAAATTGTTACAAGTGGGAGCAATTTGGTTACTAGGGCAGAGAGGCTGCAGAGAATTCCCATAGCGGCTTTACCCATGTCCTTTATGGCATCTGTCTACAGGCAAGGAAGAGAGGAGGAGCGCTTGAGAAATGCTGAAGCCATTACAACATCTTTTTCTTTTGCTTTCTGGCAGAAGTAGATTCACTACTATAATTATTGCTTCATGCTTCTCTCTCTATTGCTGCAGTAATATGTATGCTTTGCATTGGGCTGGGTCAGACTCATTCATCAACTTCCTGTCATTTCTCCTCCTTTATGTAAAACACATTCGTAAAAGTTGAGGTCACGTAACAGGAAGGATACGCACAGAATAGTTTGTTAAAACGTAGGAAGGGAGAATGAAAGAAAGGTGAAACTTCAAGAATACTACTAAAATTGTGTTTATGCCATCATGATTTTTTTAAGCTTTCTGTTGCATTTAGCCAATCTTGTGTCATCCCTCTTGAAAATGTATGAATAATATTAGTGCTTTCCTTGTCAGCAGGGCATCTGTGCAGGGTATGACACTGTATTCAGACACTGACCAAAAGCATATATAGACTGCTGCAGAGAGTGTTGTGAATAGCAGGAATTCGTTCTTGTAATCACTTTTTATTAAATGGAATCTGTCCCACATTTTTACACATGGAGTGTTATACATGTACGTGCTGAGATCTAATAAAAACGATACCTTTTTTGCAGTGAATTGATGAGCCATAACCAAATCTAAAGTAAAAGCTATTTGCAAATCAGGCTTGAAGTGATCAGGGGGACATCAGAGAATCTGTATAAATCATTGATATGATGCTTGAGGGACAAGAGTCTACACAGCTGTAGCAGCCATAGCACTACTTCCATATGTAAACGTGCAGGTGGGTTCCCTTTCAGAAGCTGGCAGAAACATATTAAAGAAGCACTCCCATAAAGATTTTTTTTTTAAATTTTATTATAAATCTGTGTATGTGTGCATGTAATGTAGTGTAAGTGTTCATATACTCACCTACCGCTGCCTTCTCTGGGTACCAGTGCCATTCTGCTCCTCTTCTCAGTGACGTCACTGCTCTTTGCACTCTCCGGCTCACTCCATGCTCTGTGTGAGCCAGAAGTCTCTTTTATAATGGAATCCTATGGAGTCTCGCTCTGCCGCTCCATAGGCTTACACTGTAAAAGCCATTTCCAAGTTACGTAAAACGCAGTGTGACCCGGACAATCTGCAGAGCAGGGATATTACTGGGAGGAGCAGAACGGTGCTGGATCCTGGAGAAGGCAGCTGTAGGTTAGTATCTTAACTTTCAGAGTACATTACAGGCACATATCCAAATTTTTAAACAAAAATCTTCATGAAAGTGCATCTTTAAGGCATTGCTGATGATAAAATTTAAAGTTTATCACAAGGGAAGGGACTACTATTCTACTTGATGTGAAAAACACACACCATGAGAATAATACAAGAAACCAGGGCTGAGTGGTTGTAGACAGTAGAAATGTACAGACGTTAACTCCAGTATAAAAATATTAAATGTTTTTTAACAAGTTATCACATACCCACTTGTTATCTTCGATCTTGTGGTTAAGTGATCGCTTTTGAACTTGATACAAACACTTTAATGTAATTAATTCATACTAGTGTATGAAATGCAAAGTCTGCTTCATATTTACTTTCATTTCACCACAGTAAATGTCTCAGTACTACAGTCTGTGTGCATCAATTCACACCATATGGTCCATTGGCCACAACAGTGGAACGTGTCTGCTTAACAGGAGGCGAGAAGCGCCCCTTAAGGGTATGCCACACTAAACAATAACGCTAACGGGATCGCTAAAAAACGTCACTATTTAGCGTTCCCGTTAGCGATATTGTTCAGTGCGGCAGCTTCCAGCGACGAGCTTCCTGCTGTGATCTCGCTCGTCGCTGGAATCGTTCCGGACCCTATTTCATCGCTGGCGCTCCCGCTGGGTAAGTATCTTATCGCTGTGTGGCACCTTTTCTTAGCGATTTAGCGGTACTTTTGTACCGCTAAAGTCGTTAAGAAGATCGCTAACGACGATAGCGTCGTTAACTATATCGCTAAATGCGGCAGCATTTAGCGATATAGAAACAATCCCGCTAGCGATCTCATTAGTATGCAACGCTAACGAGATCGCTAGCGGGATAGCTAAGTGTGGCAGTACCTTTAAGAGAACCTGTCAGCAGGATTTTGCTGAGTAACCTACAGACAGTGTCAGGTCGGTGCCGCTATACTGATTAAAATGATACCTGGGTTGATGAAGTCTTGTGGTTATTGTGTAATCTTTGTTTTCAGTTTACAACTGAAATGCTCGTGCCCCGGGGCAGCCTGTGAGGGGGGTCTTCATGTGGTGCTCTGATTAGGTATTCCTCTGTATAGCTTCTGACAGGTCACTGATCCCCCAGTGACCGGCCCTCATAGTTTACATACTCAATATAATATGGTTTGAAAAATAAGAAAAAAAAAATCAAATTCAGCAGGTGCCTAAGCTGTAGAATGATGCAGTGGATAATAAACAATTTCATTTTAATTAGACATATAGTGTTTGAAAAAAATAAAACTTAAAAAATTCTTAATCAAAACAGCACCGGCCACAGCTGCCCTAGCATCTATCGCGTTCCAATAGTTGCTACTGCGCAGCCACCATATTTTGACCATTTTGCTAGAGAAAAAAAATTAGGCTTCATCTATATGGTGTCGGTGGCACTTGCGCAGTAACCTCATTCCCATAGAGGCTACTGCGCAGGAGCTGCTGGCGCCATCTTGAGTTTAATTTTTTTTTCTCTGCCAAAATGGCGCAGTAGCATATAATGAAACGCGATGGATGATGTTGTGAAAGCGCGGATGCCTGTGCAATTTTGATTAAGATTTTTTTTTCAAGCACTATGTGTCTAAATTAAATGAAAATATGCTTATTATCCACAATCATGCTACAATGCAGGTGCCGCAGCCAGTGCCTGCCTGCTGAATGTGATTTTTTTTTTAAAAACCATAGTATATTCAGTATGTAAAGTAGGAGGCAGGTCACTGAAGGAGCAGTGATCTGTCATAAGCCATATAGATGAATATGTAAGCAGAGCACCACATGAAGACCACCCCACAGGCCGCCCTGGAGCATGAGAAACTCTAACTGAAAACTACAAATAAAGATTAAACAACAATCACAAAATGGATTTCATCCACCAAGGTAACCTTTAATCAGTGTAACGGAGCCAACCTGACACTGTCTGTAGGTTACTGTGCACAATCCAGCTGACAGGTTCACTTTAAACCGGAAAACAGCTCTTTTAATGACAGGCTGGCTAATTAAAAGAATAGCTGTGGATGCCGTCAGGTAAGATGTGGTTCTCAGGGCTCTCTTCCAATGGCCTCGGATTACAGATATGGTCAATGAACTGGATTGTGCAAATCAATTCGCATCAACTCTTGTTCGTACAGATCATTGTACGCGAGTCATTGACAAAGCAGCTGCAGTCTGGTTTAGCGATACCACCTTCTTGGCAAACACATAATAAGAATTGCTCCTATTCCTCATGCAGGTCTGACTGATCTGTCATCATGGACATTATCAGAAATTACTACCACTAAGATTATTAGCACCAAGACACTTTACCTGTATTACTTCAAGAACTTGAAGGTATTTGATTTTCTATAGAACCCTCATTCTCCATTCATATTGTGCTTCAGGAATTGACAGATTTGCTCAACCCCTTTAAGAAGTACCTGTAACACAAGATGTAATAACTTTGGTTAGGGACACACTACAACTTATTAACGTGCTTGTCATTGATTTTAACCAGGGTTGTGGAGTCTGAGTCAAGTGTCGTGAAGTTGAAATAAAATAGACCGACTCCTAAAATATATAATACATTTTTCATAAGAATATAGGAAAGTTATAAAATGTCCCTTAAATGTCTGTTCTGTTCCTGATCTAAGGATCTAGACTTTTAGTGGAGATTAATCTGTTCTACACTATGCACATGCTCAGTAGTGACCAGTGATGTGGAGTTGGAGTCAGGGAAATTGAGGAGTCGGAGGTTTGGCTTACCTCCTCCACTGCAGAGATTTTAAAGCAATACTGAGATTTATGCAAACATTAGTGATTCAAATAGTCACAGAACAGCCTCAATGTTCCTTAAGATCTTTTCCCAACAAATTGGGTACACTGTATTACGGAAACAATGGACTTTATACATTTTTCTGACAGTGATCATGCAAAATATAAATGAGGTTCGTGTGCATGACACTATGGTAAAGCAGGAAACAAGAAGTGGTGATCAGATTACAGTATAGCCACAGTACTAATACATTCCTGTTACATTTGGCTAAGATTACATTTCATTTTTTATCCTATTAATTATCCATGTAAAATTGAACAAAATATATTTTTGTTTTATGGCCTATTTAGATGAGCCACACTGTGGGCAGAATTATTAGGCGAGTATTTTGACCATATTACCATTTTTATGCCGATTTTACAACTCCAAACTGCATAAACCTGAATGCGTATTGGATGAAGTAGATCAGGTGATGTGTATTTGTGAATGAGGGGTGTGAGGCCTAAGGATAGCAACACCTTTTATCAAGGTGTGTAGAATTATATGGCAGCTTGCTTTCCCCAGGCAAAATAGCTTAAACTAGAAATTTATCTGCCTCTGTAAAGTTAAAAATTGTAAAGTGTTACAGAAGGAAGCAACATTCTTGAAATTGCAAAGATATTGGAGAGATGAAAGAATCATCCAAAGTTTTTGATGCAAACAGTCAACATGGTCGCAAAATATGTGTTAAGAAATAAAAAAAAAAAAAAAACGCCTATTAATTGCTACAGATTTCAGAAGAATCAAACGTGAAATGACCAGTACCTCTTTATCCTCCAATGAGGTCATATTCCAGAACTGCAACCTCCCTGGAGGCCCAGAAGAGCAAGGTGTTCAGTGCTCAGAGACATGGCTGAGGTGAGGAGGGCTGAAACCCAACCACCACTGAGCAATACACAGAAGTTGAAACATCAAGACTGGGTCAAAAATTATCTGAAGACCAAATTTTCAAAAGTTTTATGGACTGATGAGAGTGACTCTTGACAGACCAGAAGGATGGTCCCGTGGGTGGATCATTAACGGGTACTAGTTATGAGCAAGCGTGCTCTGAGATAGCATAATACAAGTATTGGGGGACTCGAGTAATATGTTCCGAGTCCCCACAGCTGTATGAACTGCGAACTGTTAGACAGCCTCAAAGAGGCAATCCCCGCATGTGTTGCTGCTGTCTTACAGCTGCAAATAATGCAAAACATATTACTCGAGCCCCCTCAATACTCTGATAAGCGAGCATGCTCAAATGTAGCATTATCACTAATGGACACAGCTCCACAGTGACTCCATCAAGGTGGAGTTGGGGTACTGCTGTGGACTGATGTTAAAGATCAGCTAATTGGACATTTTCAAGTTGAAGGTGGACTCAAAAATCAACCCCTAAACCTACTGCCAATTCTTAGAATACACTTTCTCCAACCATGATACATGAAAAAGTCTGCATCTTTCAAGAAAACCATGATTTGTATGCATGATGCAGCCCCATTACATGCAAAGTCACTACCGCTTCAGTAGTAGCCTTAAAGGGTTGTCCACAACTAGGACACCACCTTAACGGTGTTGGCATGGGAGGGGAGTATAAGCTTTTATATTTTAATCGGTGCCAAACATTTAGATCAAGAAGAAAGGGTTGTCCCAATAGTGGACAACCCTTTAAAGGTGAAACAATAATGACATGGCCCCTTCCTCACCTGAACTAATCCCTATTGAAAACTTATAGGCCCTTCTTAAAGGGAATCTGTCACCCCATTTTTCGCATATCAGCTGCAGCCACCGCCATCAGGGGCTTATCTACAGCATTCTGTAATGCTGTAGATAAGCCCCGATGTAACCTGAAAGATAAGAAAAACGAGTTATATTATACTCACCGGGGGGGGCGGTCCAATGCGATGGGCGTCGCGGTCCGTGTCCGGCGCCTCCCATCTTCTAGCGATGAAGTCTCCCTTCTTGCTTCTGGTGCGCTCAAGCAGGGGCATACTGTTCTGCCCTGTTAAGGGCAGAGCAAAGTACTGCAGTGCGCAGGCGCTGGGCCTCTCTGACCTTTCCCGGCACCTACCCACTGCAGTACTCTGCCCTCAACAGGGCAGATAAAGTACAGCTGCGCAGGAGCACGACAGAAGCAAGGAGGAGGACATCATCGCTAGAAGATGGGAGGTGATGGACCCGGACCGCGACGGCCATCGGACCGGACCGCATTGGACCGCCCCCCCCCCCCAGGTGAGTATAATATAACTTGTTTTTCTTATCTTTCAGGTAGCATCGGGGGCTTATCTACAGCATTACAGAATGCTGTAGATAAGCCCCTGATGGCGGTGGCTGCAGCTTATATACGAAAAATGGGGTGACAGATTCCCTTTAAACAACAGATTTACAGTGAAGGACAATAGTCCACCTTTCTGAACAGTGTGGGGGGGCAGTGGCTGCTGCTGCCCAAAAAAATTATCGTCAGCAGATTAAGAAACTGACAGACTTCAGAGATAAAAGGCTTATGACTGTTATTGAAAAGAAGGGTGGCTATATTGATTATTATCCTCACTTGAAAATGGAATCAGTCAGTAGGATCAACTCTTAAGCCATCCATATGGGCCTGCAGGTCAGAGAAAGTGGAATAAAATACCTGCAATCTGGTGTCTTATTCCTCAGAAATCCACGTTATTCTTAACATGTAAATTAGCTGCTAAGATCTATGGGTCGGAAATAGATCTCGCTGAGAATCTGCCTCCGGAGCTTATATTAAATGAAAGAGGTGTTACCAATGCGAGACATGTAGATGAGGAGAGAAGACGGTCAGCCATTACATATTACACTGGTGAAGCCACCCCGTAGATCTTAGCAGCTCACATAATAAGAAAAACGTGGATTTCTCTGTAATAAGCCATCGGATCGCAAGTTATATCGGATATCAATTTATCATGTTATTTAACTTCCCAACTTCATTTTGCCAATAAGAATAATTAACTTTATTATCATATTTTTGGAGTGCCGGAGTTATATTTTTCTATTGACATTTCTTTTTCCTGAGCACCGACGTTTTTGACAGTGAGCACCGCTTATCCATTGAATATTGTACTTCATGTTAGTGGTAAACTTTATTCGATATAACTTGCATTTATTTATGAAAAAAACGGAAATTTGGCAAAAATTTTGAAAACGTTGCAATTTTCAAACTTATTTTTTGTACACTTAAATCAGAGTGGTGTGTCACAAAACAGTTAATAAATAACATTTCACACATGTCAACTTTACATCAGCATAATTTTGGAAACAATTTTTTGTTAGGACGTTATAAGGGTTAAAAGTTGACCAGCGATTTCTCATTTTTCCAACAAATTTTACAAAACCATTTTTTTTAGGGACCACCTCATATTTGAAGTGAGTTTGGGGGGTCAATATAACATAAAATACCCAAAAAGTGACACCATTCTAAAAACTGCACCCCTCAAGGTGCGCAAAACCACATTCAAGAAGTTTATTAACCCTTCAGGTGCTTCTCGAGAACTAAAGCAATGTGGAAGGAAAAAATGCACATTTTACTTTTTTCACAAAAAAATTTACCATATATACTCAAGTATAAGCCGAGATTTTCAGCCCATTTTTTAGGGCTGAAAGTGCCCCTCTCGGTTTATACTCGAGTCATATACCAGAGGGTCGGCGGGGGAGCGCAGCTGTCCTATATACTCACCCCCTTCTGGAGCGTCTCTGCAGCCCCTGCTCTTCTCCCACGGTCTCCGGCGCCTGTGTTCAGCGGTCGTGTGGTACCGTTCATTAAAGTCAAGAATATCCACATATTCATGACTTTAATGAGCGGTACCACGTGACCGCTGAAGTTAGGCATACCTGCCGGAGACCGTGGGAAAAGAGCAGGGGCTGAAGAGACGCTCCAGAAGGGGGTGAGTATAAGCGACATTCACCTGTCCCCGTTCCACTGTTGCGCGCAGCTCCGTCCTCTGGCTGAGAATTCACTGACAGAGGACCCAGAAGACAGCGCCGTGCAGCGGTGGACCGGGGACAGGTGAATATTGCAGGTGCCGGGGCCTGAGCCAGCGGTGATACCGGCACCTGTCCCCAATAGCGCGCAGGTGTCCCGACCTGCTCAGGACACCGGCACCTGGCCCCCAGCGACGAGAGGAGAGCATGTCATTTTTTTTTTCTCATTTGCAGCGGCAGCATATACTATACCTATACTTTCATATGGGGACATAATCTATGGAGCATCTTGTGGGGCATAATACATGGGGCATAATCTATGGAGCACAATCTATGGAGCATCTTGTGGGGCATAATACATGGGCAGCATATGGGGCACAATCTATGGAGCATCTTGTGGGGCATAATACATGGGCAGCATATGTGGCATAATCTATGGAGCATCTTGTGAGGCATAATACATGGGCAGCATATGGGGCATAATCTATGAAGCATTTTATGGGGCATAATACATGGGCAGCATATGGGGCATAATACATGGGCAGCATATGGGGCATAATCTATGGAGCATATGGGGCATAATCTATGGAGCATCTTGTGGGGCATAATACATTGGCAGCATATGGGGCATAATACATTGGCAGCATATGGGGCATAATACATTGGCAGCATATGGGGCATAATACATTGGCAGCATATGGGGCATAATACATTGGCAGCATATGGGGCATTATCTATGGAGCATCTTGTGAGGCATAATACATGGGCAGCATATGGGGCATAATCTATGGAGCATCTTGTGAGGCATAATACATGGGGCAGCATATGGGGCACAATATATGGAGCATCTTGTGGGGCATAATACATGGGCAGCATATGTGGCATAATCTATGGAGCATCTTGTGAGGCATAATACATGGGCAGCATATGGGGCATAATCTATGAAGCATTTTATGGGGCATAATACATGGGCAGCATATGGGGCATAATTTATGGAGCATCTTGTGGGGCATAATACATTGGCAGCATATGGGGCATAATACATTGGCAGCATATGGGGCATAATCTATGGAGCATCTTGTGAGGCATAATATATGGGCAGCATATGGGGCATAATCTATGGAGCATCTTGTGAGGCATAATACATGGGGCAGCATATGGGGCATAATCTATGCAGCATCTTGTGAGGCATAATCTATGGGGCAGCATATGGGGCATTGTTATGTCCCATGAATGAGACATTTTACAGACTGTCCTGTGCATTTTACATCAGGGTGGATTGATTTAAATCACGCCGATTTAAATCAACGATTTAAATCAAATGATTTTTTTCTATTTAAATCAGATCGATTTAAATCGTGATTTTAATCATGATTTAAATCAAAAGATTTTTTTAATATAAATCACGATTAAAATCTAAAACTTTCTATCATTGTTCAATTAACTCCACACTTCTAGCTTGGTTTCACTTTCTGTAGCTTGGTTTCAGTTTCTTTTTCCATTCAGTTGACATGCCCAAACTTGTTGGATAGTCAGTCAGCAGTACTTGGCTGTAGTAACAATCAAACTTCAGAAGTGATCTGCATGAGCCATGGCAGGTCGTAAGAGAGACCCTATTTGGGTTCATTTTGTTGAGATGCCAGCAGAGCTTGGAAAGAAAGGTGGGAGAGCAAAGTGCAAATACTGTCAAAAGGATATCCAAGGACTTGTTTGCCGTTTGAAATCACATTATGAAACTGCAACCAGAAGGGAAATGAAGAGGTTGATAGTGATACAACTAATGTCAATGAACCCCCACAGCTTCTTATGAACAGACTTTTTACTGGGATGGTTAAAGTCTATGAAAAGAAAAATTTCTAGCACTAGTCCTGGAGTATAGAATTTAAATTTATGTTAAGGCAATATTTCACAGAAGATTAACGTTAAGTAAAAATAAAAGAGTGTGTATACGCCTATTTTTTTTTTTTATTGTAGGCTACAATTCACTTTTGAAGTCTGCCAAATTGACCATTTTTTTTAAAAAAACATTTTTAAAACTTTTGTGACAATTTTTTTTCAGTTGCTCTGATATTACTAGTATTACAGCAACTTCACCGGAAACTTGAGTATCATAACTTTTGAGACAGCCCTTATAGGACGAAGACCATTACATTGTTCAAAAAGTTTGCTTCAAAATATTTTCGTTATATTTCTTCAAATACGCAGTCGAATTATATTTTTTAATTACTGTGCTTTCAGGGTCAAATATGGCTTGTGCTGCACATGACAATCAATATCTGGGCACAACTTCAACAAAGCAGCCCAACAAAAAACTTTGCGTGCAAAGTGTAGAAAAATTCCTCTTAAAGACTACGACGAGCCAGAAAGAACATTTTGATGAATTAATTGCTAAATTCATATTTGCAACCAATT
>JARQOD010000004.1:318573545-318642887 GCA_033576555.1 Oophaga sylvatica
TTAAACCAAATTTTAACACCCAAAATTTTATACCATTGGGTGGTAAGGGGAAAAATTAATTATTTTTTAACATTTAAAATTTTTTTTTAAATCCAGCTTTTTTTTTTTTCCAAAGGTAAATAAGTGAAAACCCCCTTGCTTTTTTGGTTTCCAATTTCTTCCGAACGCCAATACCCCCCCCAATATTATTTGACAAAACTCGGGGTAGAATAAAGGGAAAAACTTTTTTTGTTTTTTGGAGCAAAAAATTTTTCCTATTTTTTTTTTTTTGGACACTTTTTTTTTTCCCCCATGATGTATTTTATTTTGATCCCTTTTTGGGGGGGTAATACGATTTTTTGTTTCCTTTTTTTTGCAATTTTCAGGATCAAAAAAACGCAATTTGGGGTTTGATTTTTTTTTTTCCTTACGAAATTTACTTATCTTTTTATTTTAAAACTAGATGGTGGCCCTTTTCTAAGTTTCGGGTATTTTTTGAATATGTTTTCTTTTTTCTGGCTCCGCTCCCCCCCTCCCATCCTTGTTGCATGGCCCCCCCCCCCACCTTATACAGGGCTCTGCCCCCCCCCCCCCCCTTGTATAAAGGCTCCGCTCCACCCCCGTCCTTATTGCTTTGGCCCCCCCCCCCCCCCCTTTGGTGAAAGGGGGTCCCCGTCCATCCTTTTTTGCTTGCTCCCCCCACCCTCCCACCCTTTTGATGTTGGCTCTGCTCCCCCCTCCCATCCTGATACAGGGGCCCCCGCTCCCCCCCCCCCTTTTATAACGGGTTTCGCTCCAATCCATGGCTCCGCCCCCCCCCCCCCCACCTTTTTACAGGGGCTTCGCTCCCATTTTTTAAAATTCATGCTCCCTCCTACCCTCCATCCTACATACATAAATCCGCCCCCCCGATAATTTACCAAAAAAAAATTTTTTAAAATGTTTTTTCATAAAGGGGGGGAAAAGACAGAAGGGCTTTTAGGGGCCCCCCAAAGGATCACAAGGTACTAAAACCCCCCCGGGTGTTAAATGCCGTTTTCCTTTCCCTCCCCGTGCTTAAGGGAAAAAGGTTATATCCCCCGGGAGTAAAAGCTTGGTAAAAAAAGTAGGTTTTTCACCCTGGAAAACGGTCAAAAATAAAGGGTAAGGGGTATTGATATTTAAAATTTAATATTGTTCAAAAGACATAACCCAATCCCGGGGCCTTAATGAACCACCCTTTTGGTAAAAAAGAAAAAAACCGGCCATAAGGGTGAAGAGGATGGTCTGTTTCCCCCTTTTTTCCCCGATCCATGATATAAAACCCGCATAGCGTCAGTTCGGACAGACAATTAAAAAAAGGGGGACCTTTGGGGAAAATTTCCCCCCCGGGGCACAAATTCAATAGCGCAGTCATAGCTCCTATGGGGAGGCAAGGATGCAGATTTACTTTCCAAAAAAAACAGAAAATTAAAACAAAAAGTCGGAACACCCTTTTCCTGAGGGAGGGAAAAAAAAGGGGTTGGTTTACACATTTTGGGAGCCCCCCAAATGGTTACGGGACAACCCAAAATTTTTTCCAAACCCCCCCCCCGGATTATGGGGCTGAAAACCCCCGGGAAAAACCCCGCCATATGTCATGCAAATTATACAGAACCAAAAATTTTCGCCCCTCCTGATGATCAGGTTCACCCCATTATCACCAAAAGGGGGAACTGGGTTTTTTCACCCAAAAGGGGGGGAATCGTTTTCCCCTGGGGGGAAAATTAAAAATTTTTAGGGGGGATAAAAGGGAAAACCCCCAAGTTTAGAAAAAAAAAAAATTTCCCTCGGTTAAAAAGCTGCCCCCCAATAAAAAAAAAGCCTGAGCAGAAAGAGGAAAAAGACATATCGAGTAAAAATTTTAAAAAAATTTTTGTCGGGAAAATACCCAAAAACTGAGCGTGCAAAACGTTTTCCCCCCCTTGGGGGGATGAAATACTGAGAGGCTCACCACATTAAAACATAACCCCCCGCGCTTTTGAAATCATGACCCCTTCCCAGAAAAAACTCTATTACACTGCATGGGGGCAGAAGCAGGGTTTAAAACAAAAATATTCCCAAAACTTCTCCTCACGCAAACGTCCCGCAATTTGAATCGCTAATGACAAGAAAAATTGAGACCCCGGGGAAGGGAATCCCCCCAATATCCCCTTTTCATTACTGATAACCCTTCCCCAAAAAGGGTGCCAAAACTCGTCTTCCCTTTTTGGGGGGGACTGCCCCCCTACGGAATTTTCCGACATATAACTCAGGTCATCAAGCCCCCCCAAATTTTAAACCAAAAAGGCTTTTTCAGCTTGATCATGACATTACCTCGTCAATTTAAACCCCCAAAGGGCCCGAAAAAATCATAAACATCACTCAAAAAAAGGATCCCCCCGGGGCAGGGAAAAAGCCCAATCCTGAGGGGGGCCGCGCCCGGAGGGAGACAATTTGAACCCGCGCCTGCGTTCCCCGAGGATTAGATTTTAAAACAAAAAAAAATTTAAATTATTTTTTTTAAAAATTTTTAAAAAAAGGGTCGATCCCCCAAAAAAAAAACTGGCATGGGAACCCAGTTCCCCAACGGCAACTAGCAAAATGGACAATTTTTTAACCCATGGGAAGCTGATCCCCACGGAACAACTGTGAAAACTCCCTTGAGAGAAAAAATTTCCCCCCACCCCAAAAGATACAAAAGGGGGGAAAAAAAAAAAGCAACAAACAAAAAATTTTCTGACAATTTTAAAACCCTTTTTTTTTTTCACAAATTTTTTTCCCCTTTTTTAGTACCATTCAATTTTTTGGGCCCCGGGGGTACTGTTGGAAAAAGGGAAGCTTTAAGGAAAAACCGGATGATGAACACAACAAACACTGAAAAGGAAAAAGAAATGTTTAAAAAGGGGAAAGAGGGAGGCTTTAAAAAAAAGGGGGAATAAACCTTTTGGGAACCCTGCGGGCACAAATCAGATTACTAAAGCTGAAAAATGAATAACTTGCGGGGACGAAAAAACAAAAAAAAGGTTTTGGGGATGTAAAATTTAAAAAAAAGTAAAAATGCTTAGGATTTTTTAGGATGAAATGTGAAAAGGTAATCAGGATGTTACAAGGCGAACTTTTAAAATTCCATTTTGCACTGTTTTCTCTCAGAAAAAAAGTAAATCAACGATCTTCACGTCCTTTAAAGGTGAAGAATCCGGTATCTATTTAAAAGAAAAAAATGAGGAAACACTTTTAAAACCCAATGAATTCAAGTCTCGGCCTTGATTTAAAACCCCCCGGGATGAAGGGGGAAGCAAAAGAATTTTGAACCCTGCCATAAAATTTTAAAATTCTTGGAAACAGGAGAAGTCCCCCAAAAATGGGGGGAGCAAATTTTCCCATCTTAAAAAAGGGAAGAAGGTGGGCCAGGGAACTAAGGCGGGGTTGACTTCATACCCGAAAGTTTTTAACAAAAAATTTTTAAAGAAAAGATGCAATACTGGGTTTAAAATGAAGGATTAAACGGCGCATGGGGGTTTTAACTAATAAGTATTCAGACTAAAAAAATTTCCTTTTTGACAGAATCACTGACTGGGGGATGGAAAATTTTAATTAGTTTCTTGACTTCAGCAAAACTTTTACAAAGTACACACAACCCCTTTTTGAAAAAAGCAATTTTGGAATGGCAAGGCAACTGTTAGGGGATTAAAGGGGTTGTGATCGGGCCCAAAGAGGGTCGTAATGGTGCAATCCCTTGGAAAAATGTTCAAGGGGGTCCAAAGGTTGTTTTGGGGGGCCCGTTTGTTCAACTCATCAATGTTTTAGATGAAAAATTTGGGGGGTAAACTGATCAAATTTTCGATGACCAAAACTAGGGGGGGTAGCAAAAAAATAGAAAGAAAAGAGAGAGGATTCAAAAAATTAAATAAACTGAGAGTGGGCAGAACTAACAAAAAGGATTTTAACGGGGAAAAAATCAAATATAATCTGGGAATTTTAAAAAAAAAAAAAAGATATCAAATGGGGGAAAAGGGTAAGTAACAGATGGAAAAAGATTTGGGGTTCAAATTTTCCAGACTTAACATGAGCAACAGTGGATGAGCAAAAAAAAAGGAAAAAGCAATTTATGTTAACAGAAGAAACGTCAATCACGTGGGTTATTCCCCTTATTCTTTGGTCAGCCTCTTTGGGGAATACTGTGTCCATTTGGGCCTTTAAAAAAAAATAAAATGGAGAAATTTTCAGGAGGCCCCAAAATGGTGCCGGTCTGAAAAACCATGCTATGGGAACGGTGCGGTTTTGGGGAAATTTTTTATTGCAAAAAAAAATGAGGGAGCTTAATAGCTGTCTAAATATCTCAAGGGCGTCAATTGTAAAGGATCTCTTTATTCTAAATTGAAAAGGAAAACTAAAGAAGGGTAAAAATGAATGGGAGGAGACAAGTTGTTTTAAAAAAAAACTTTTTGACGTTGGGTGATAATGAGTAAAAGGCCCCACAAGAGGGGGTGATTCTCCTTCAAGGGAGCCAAAAACAGGGGGGCAGACTCTTTGGGATGTTTTGGGAAATCCTGCTTTGGCGGGGGTTGGACCGAAGGCCAGGGGGCCCCCTTAAAACTTCCATCTTGATTTTTTACTGCATGGGCAAGAGAGTAGGTGCCTATAATCGATTGTGAGCAAAAATCTGGAAAATTTAATATTTTGGAGACATTACAATTGGATGTTTGAAACCAAAAACGCCTTTGGGAGGAAAACCCCAAATAATTTTTCCAAAAGATTATTTGGATTTTCGGGGTGCTGTCAGGAGGGGGCCCCAAAAAAAGGGGGGAATTAGTCCTACCCGGAATGGGTTTCCGGGCCCTTTTTGACAGCCCCCTTAATTCCCCCCCTGAATTTCCTTGCTATGTGAGGTAAATGTATGCAGAAGGAAAATTAAAAAAAACGTTGCATCCATCCTTGTGGTACTTGAAAAATCCTGGGGGGGGGGGGTTTTTTTTCCTTTTTTTTTTTTTGTTCGTCCTTAAGGTAAAAAAGGAACCCTGGTGGGTTTTCATGATGGCTCCGGAAACATCTTTAAAGGTGGGGAAAATCCACTATTTTTTTCTTAAAGACAATTATGCATGGGTCTGAGGGTTATTATTGCATTACACGCATAGATTTTTTTTCCTTTTTTGTTTATAATTTCTCTCACGCATTTTCAGAAAGCAGTCATGCATGTATTTTTTAATCTTAGACCATTAAATGTTAAGAAAACCCAAAAAAAAAAAAACCTTGGGCATGTGCTCTCCTTAGCTAGTTTCGGGTTTATGTAAGACCCCGACCTTGGGTGGAAAGCCCCTTTGCCAAAAAGATTGGGTTCATTTCTTCTGCACTTTAATAACAAGTTAGACAGACACTGTGCCTATTAAGCAACCGGAAATTTTGACTGTGGTTTATAGTTTTTATCCCAAGATCAAAAACAATCTTGGTTGCGGTCCTTCAATATTTTGGCTCCCGTTTTTTTTCCCTTCTTGCCCCATTTTTGTGTCTTTTCAGTTGTTTCTGGCTCAATTATTCTAAGGGCCTGCTCCTTCGATGAACGGCTATTAAATCCTAAAAAAATGTTGAAGTCCCAAGCTGTTAATCTTGTGGTGTCTCACCTGGTTTTTTTTTTCCAGTAGGATCGTATCAAGATCAGGCTTGAAAAAAATCCCCGCTGCTGCGAATTGTAATCGCAAGTTGGATCGGATACCCACAATAAAAGTCAATGGGTGAAAAAAAAACGCACAGCACTCGGACCTGCGAGTGGTGTCCGATTTTAACACACCCCGGGGGTCCTTTGAAAAGCCGGGAATTCATATGTGGCTATGCAGTAAAATACACTGTAGGTTTTGAACAGAATAGATAGAACAGATATATACACATAGAAGTTATTTAATATATATTATAATATATATATAATATATATATATAATATATATAATTATATATAAGCACATACTCAAAAAATAAAGGGAACACTAAAATACCACATCCTAGATTTCATGAATTAAAATTCCAGCTGCAAACCTTTATTCATTACATAGTTGAATGCGTTGAGAACAATAAAAAATAAAAATGATCAAAGTAAATCATAATAAAAATCCCATTGAGGTCTGGATTTGGAAAGATGCTGAAAAACAAAGTTGGAAAATCAAATTACAGAATGATCCAACTTCAGTGAAATGCCTCCAAACAAAGGAATGATGTGAGTTGTTTTGTTGGGGCCTTCAAGTGCCTGTTTGGCCCCTAAACACCTGCACATGCCTGATGAGGCGGTAAATCATTTCCTGATGGATCTCCTCCCAGACCTGGACTAAAGCATTACCAACTCCTGGACAGTTGTGGTGCAACGTGACATTGGTGGTTGGAGTGAGCAAAGATGTCCCAGATGTGCTCAATCGGATTCCGGTCTGGGGAAGGGGGGGGCCAGTCCATAGTTCAATGTCTTCATTTTTCAGGAACTGCTGACACCTCAGCCACATGAGGTTGGCTTGTCCTCTTAGGGGGGAACCCAGGGCCAACCCGCAACAGCATATGGTCTCACAAGGGTCTGAGAATCTCATCTCGGTACCTAAGGCAGTCAGGCTACCCTTAGTGAGCACATGGAGGGTTGTGCGGCCCCCAAAGAAATCCCCACCCCACCACCATTACGACCCTCTGCCAAACGGTCATGTGAAGGATGTTGCAGGCACCAACGCTCTCCAGGGGGTCTCCGACTCTGTCACGTCTTCCGTGCTCAGTGTGAACCTGCTTTCATCTGTGAAGAGCACGGGTGCCAGTGGCGAATTTGAATCCTGGTTTCTGTGGAAAATGCCAAGCGTTCTGCACGGTGTTGGGCTGTGAGCACAACCCCCATCTGTGGACGTCGGGCACTCAGACCATCCTCATGTAGTCGGTTTCTAACCATTTGTGCAGACACGTGCACATTTGTGGCCTGCTGGAGGTCATTTTGCAGGACTCTGGCAGTGCCCCTCCTGTTCCTCCTTGCACAAAGGTGGAGGTAGTGGTCCTGCTGCTGGGTTGTTGCCCTTTTTAGGGCCCCCTCCACATCTCCTGGTGTATTGGCCTGTCTCCTGTAGCGCCTCCAGCCTCTGGACACTATGCTGACAGACACAGCAAACCTTCTTGCCACAGCTCGCACTGATGTGCCATCCTGGATGAGCTGCACTACCTGAGCCACTTATTGGGTTGTTGAGTCCGTCTCATGCTACCAGAAGTGTGAAAGCACAACCAACATTCAAAAGTGACCAAAACATCAGCAAGAAAGCATTGGTACTGAGATGTGGTCTGGTGGTCCCCCACCTGCGGAAAACACTCCTTTATTGAGTGTGTCTTGATAATTGCCAATAATTTCCATCTGCTGTTATTCTATTTGCACACCATTGAAATTGATTGTCAATCAGTGTTGCTTCCTAAGTAGTTGATTTCACAGAAGTTTGATTTACTTCGAGTTATATTCTGTTGTTTAAGTGTTCCCTTTATTTTTTTGAGCAGTGTGTAATATATAAAAAATTGTGAGACAGTGAGAGTATGTTATTGAATGGGTGTATATTTCACCTAGCTACTTTATCTGATGGTAAAGGGAGGTGTGTGGCTTTGTAGACCTAGTGGTAGAAAAAGGGTCACTACACCTTACATTCATTACACACTTGCAGCTCAGGCCTGAAACTACTCAGGTCTTAATTAGGAGACCAAAGTAGGTGTCTGCAAACACAGTCAGAGAGCTCGCTTAGTCTGGAAGGAGTCTAGGCACAAGAAGCAGTCTCCAGGAGTTTGAGCTATCTCAGTCTGGGTGCAGGAAGTACCCCGGACACAGGAGTAGTCTCAGTGAGAATCCGTGCGAATAGCGGCGAATAGGAGTGGATCTCTCTCAAGTCTGGACGCTGAAGGGGCCTTCAGACACAAGGAGGAGTATCTGTGAAACTCCATACTGGTAACATATATCATATGTGTTGTTTTGGGCCCAGGCTGTAGAGCGGGATCCGGATAGACAGGGCAATCTATCTATGTGTAATTAGTGGCTAGACAAGCCTAGGTTTTCTGTTTATGCTTTATTTTTTATCTGTTTGCTGTGGACTTTAATAAAGCTGGTTGCGGCCAGTTTTACACCAGAACTGCTGTCTGAATGAACTGTTTTTGTGTCATTCTGTCTACCCAGACAGCGATCCTAGAGCTATATCCCCTGAAAAGCTTACAATATATAATATATATATATATATACATATATATATATAAATATTTATATGTATGCCAATGATAAATATATATAGATCATTGACATACATATATATATATATATTTATATTTCATAGAGAGAGAAAGATAGCAGAATAGCTGATAATTCAATTGTCGGTTTCTGGAAAATAGTGGGAGAACCCGACAGGATATGACACATGGTTTACATACAGTAAACCGTTGCATATCATTTCGATTTATATATGTCCCTGACTACTAATGTTATTAGTGTATGTGTACAAATTTGGAGATGTAGGTGTTAAAAGTATTTATGGAAAAAAATTGCATGGGCTCCCGCGCAATTTTCTTCGCCGGAGAGGGAAAGCCAGTGACTCAGGGCAGATATTAAAAGCCTAGAATGGACCATTGTTATTGGCCACCCCCCGGCTCAAAACATCTGCCCCCAGCCACCCAGAAAAGGCGCATCTGGAAGATACGCCAATTCTGGCACTTAACCTCTCTTCCCATTGCCCTGTAGCGGTGGCATATGGGGTAATAAGGGGTTAATGTCACCTTGCTATTGTAAGGTGACATTAAGCCAGGTTATATTGCAGAGGTGTCAATAAGACACCTATCCATTATTAATCTTACAGGGTTAAAAAACACACACAGTAAGAATTAAAGTCAGGTTTTCCATATTTATTAAACTCCCAATCCAAGCAAAGCCTTGTTCTCCTGTAAAAAATACAAAATAAAAAAGCAACAATATACCCATACCTGTCCGCCGTACAGTCAAGTCCCACACCGCAATCCATCTCAAGGGGTTAAATAGTTTACAACCGGGAGCAGCGCTAATGTGAATGCCCCGGCTGTAAAACACTGAATGAATAATGAGAAGCTGCTGGCGGCAGCATCAGTGACTAGTGCTGACATCAATGATGCTCCGCTCACTCACAGGCTGACCCGCAGTGAACTCTGCAGCGTGAGAAAATTAACATTCTATTTAAAAAAAAGTCACCAATTATTAATTACATACAAGTACAGTAAGCTGCATACACTATACTAATTGTATTTGTCACTGAGTATTACATACACATATATAATAACTGTGATTGCAGTTAAAAAAAAAAGTAAGAATTGTTCTTGGGAAGCTATTTGCTCAAGGCAGATTAAGAAAAACCTGCCATGGGCTTTTATTTTTGAAACAGACTACAGGACGATAGTGGGGTGGTTTGTTTCCTCCTGGCCGGGTCTTCATGTGGCCTACGGCCACAGGTTGCTTGTAAAGACCCTGCTGCAGGGGGTTGGGTGTGTCAGTTTGGTTTTGGGAAGCATACAGAGGCAGAAAGCAATGCCTAACTTCAGCTGTGTGAAGCAACACGGAGCCAAAAGGCCTGACACCCCTCAGCGTACATGGCGGTGCAGTCGCCCACGGCAAATTTGGGCCCGCTTATGGACTATCTTGTTTACCGGCTGCAATCCGGAGGGGTACCAAGTTACTATTTGTTTTCGGTTTGTGAGATGCGGACCATTAAAAGAGACTTTGGTTTTGAACTGTCCCGGGTCACTGCTTTCTGTCACACTGCGCCAACCCCGCTGCACTACACACCTATAAAAAAAGTTGACAGGTATCCTAAAAACACAAAATTCAAAGCATTTTTTTTAATTAGAGTTTCACATAACAATTGCACATTACAATGGAACAGCCCCCTAATTTTCCCAAAATTATATATTTTAAAACTTTAAAATGAAACATTACTGAAAAAAAAACAAATCCCAACAAATAATCAATGCTTTTGGAAGAAAAATCTGTATTTTGTGTACCACTTAAGCCTGTAATAGATAATTTTCCAAATGTTTTTTTTTTTAAAAGGAAACTTTTTTCCCGGTTTTTTTTCCCCCGTTTAAAGGGCAGCAGAAGTGTGGGAGACCATCTTCCAGAGATGTGTCCCCTACTGGGCTGCTTCCTCAAGTTTTAATAAAATTTTTAACAACAAATTTCATTAGAAGTCTAATAGCCCTCTGCCATGTAGTCCCCCATGGTCATGAGCTTGCCCCCCCATTTTTTGGGGAGTCTGCCTAAGCAGAATGCACACCAAAAGCTGCCAATTAGTGGTGTGGGCAAATTTATACAGGCTCTCATTCAGGAACTGTGTTTTGCGCAGAATTTCTTTTTATGAAAAAAACAAATAGGAACGCAATGTAAAATAGTGTTTGGTTTCAGGTCTCTGTCCTAATCTGCTGCCCCAGATGGGGTAACAAAAACCTTTTTGGCAAATTCCCTTTTAATGTATATGAGTTACACCAATCAGCAAAAAATTTTTAAACACAGGCAGGAAAATGTCTAACACTGAAAACCTAACAATGGGCTTTCAAGAAGTGGGTACAATAAGCAACAAGTGAAGGTCGTTCTTGAATTTGATGGTGGAAGCAAAAAAAAAAAGAGCAAATGAAAAAAATCTGGTGATTTGGGCCTAGTTGTAATGCTATAAAATTTGCTAAGCATCCCAAATAGGCAACCCATGTACCATTCTCAGTATGAAATGAGTCAGTGTACCTAAAAAAAGTGGTGCAAAAAAGGACAATTCGTGAACGGGCAACAACCAAAGCTCACTGATGCAGTGGGGAAAATTAAAAACAAGGGGTCTATCCGCTCCCACAAAAAAAACTCCATTGCCACATATTGCTGAAAGAGTAAAAGGGCAAATAAAAAGTATCAGAACCAAGTGCATCACAGCTTGCTGTTTTTGGGCTGCTTGTCACGTTTGGTAAAGTGTCCATGTGACTACTGTCCCCCCGGAAAATGTTCCCAAAGGACAGAACGGGGCATGGCTTAATAAAAAAAGGTAGTTGGTTCATGTGAATGTCGGTGTGCGTCTATTTCTTGCGAAAATGAGGAATGGAAGCTTTAGAAAAAAAGGCAGTGATTCTTGAGTCTGTGAGCAATATCTGTGGAACCTTTTGGGTTTTGGCATTCATTGAAAGCTACTTTGGCACATTCCCCACTTAATGCACCGGTTTCATACAAAAATTGCTCAGGAGTTTGAAAAGGAAAGAGTAATGGGTTGCTTGACTTTTAAATTTCCCCCAACTTTACCCTTTAAGCCAAGCCATTTTCTTGCTCCGGGCAAGGCATTTTTGTTTTTTTTCTACAAGTGGTTTTTTTGCTGAAATTTTTTTCTCATTTGGGATAGCCAAATAATTTTTAAATTGTTTTTTATGATACATGGGCCCAATTTTTAGGCTATTTTCATATTTTTTTTTACCCAATATTAGTCGAGATCGGTATAAAATAAAGGAGAAAGTGTCGGTTCTTCCCTTTTTTTAATTTTAAAAAAAGGGCAAAAAAATATTTTACGTTTTGGTACCATTTTCTGTAACAATTATCCCCTAATAGAACTTTTTAAATTTTTTTTTTGTTTTTTTACTTACGGTTTTGTTTTCACAAAGATACTGGTTAGAATCTGGAAGGGGAGACACAGTTTTAAAACATTTTGCCTTCCTTTTGGGGGGTCCCCTGTGACTTGGGCAGCTCCCCTCCAAAACTCATGATCTTGTGGTTTCCTAGAGCGGGAGTTAAAATCTCACAACCAAAATTAAAAATGGGCTGCCAGTTGTTAAAATCACAAAAAGTAAAATGTGGACTGCCCAGTCGATTAAAATCTATTGGTGGGGAGAAGTAGTTAATCTGACCCAAGTTCTGTGGGAAAAGCTGGAAAAAAAAACACTCCGGTACTGGCGGCCCACCTCATAATTGTAGTGGCAAATACCCCAGGCATTTTTGCCCTTTTGGAGCCCATACCCTTTCAGGTGGATGTATTTTTTTGGTCTGAGGGGGACCTTTAAATATTAGGCAGTAGTTTTAAATAAAGGATGATTGGCAAGACTTTTATGTGGACAACATTTACAAACAATATCGAGTGTAGGGTAACAGCATTTCAGTTGGTGTGGTCGTTATTATATGCAAGGTATTCTTAAGTTTTTTGGAATATTTAGTTGATAAACCCTTTTCCATGCTCCCTTTGGCCCAGTGCTTTTCTAAGGGGAAAAATCGCAGAGCTGTGACAAATCTCTAGGAGTCTCTGGAAAAAAAAAAAAAAAGAAAAAGTAATCCTAAAGGGTTCGACCCCCCACAGAATTATCGTATATATTTGGGTGGGTGCAAAAAATTAATATGTATGACTTTAACCTTCACGATAAAGTAGTTTTCCATGATCAGGTCAAAAATTTTTAATATTAGACATGTGGGCTTTAGGTTGATAACTCTGGGTGGGTTCCATATATCTCAGGATTCAAAATTTTCCCTGACACATGTACTTTATGTAAGTGTAAAATACCCACTCAAAAAATTATGGTGGGTGTATGAGCATCTTGGGACCAAGGGGCATCACCCCGGGTTTTATGGTTTGGTCCCAGAAAAAGTAATATTAAAAAGGGTTTTGTTTCAAAAATTTTTTTCCAAATTTCTAATTTTCCAAGGATAACTTTTGTTAATGGACCTATAGTTGGGGGAAAACATGCAAAAGAGTTTCCAATACCCATATGTTGTGGAAACTTCTGCTCGGCACAGTGTATAGCTCAGAAGTGAAAAAGTGAAAATGGAGTGCACATTTTTTGGAATTTTTTCGAGTGACTTGTACAGTAGTAGTGGCCCCTGAGGGGCCCGAAACTCAAAAATCCATCAGTGTGGCCCCACCCCAAAATTTATGGCCCCCAAACTTTTTTTGGGCCCAACCCCCCCCCCCCCCCTTTTTCCCCTTTAAAAAAATTTTTTTAAAAATTTGGAACCCCAACATTTTAAAAATTAAGGGGGCCCCTTTTTGGGGGGTTTTTTTTTAAAATTTTTTTCCCCCTTTTTTTTTGGGGGCCCCCCCCCCCCCCCCGGGGGGGGCCCCCCCCCGGCCCCCCCCCCCCCCCCCAAAAAAAAAAAAAAAAATTTTGGTTTCCCCCCCCAAAAACCCCTTTTTTTTTAAAAAATTTTTAAAAAAATTTTTGGGTTTTTCCCCCTTTGGGGGGGTTTTTTTTTTTTTTTGTCCCCCTTTTTTTTAAAAAAATTTTTTGACCCCCCTTTTTTTTTCCCCCCCCCTTTTTTTTCCCCCCTTTTTTAAAGGGCCCCCCCCCTTTTTTTTTCCCGGAAAAAAAAAAAAGGGGGGTTTTTTCCCCCCAAATTTTTTTTCCCCCCCCCCCTTTTTTTAAATTTTTAAAAAAAATTTTTTTTCCCCCCCAAATTTTTTTAAACCCCCCCCCCCCCCCCCCAAAAAATGAAAAGGGGCCCTTTTTCCCCCTTTTTTTTTAAAAATTTTTTTTTTTTCCCCCCCCCCCCCCCCCAAAAAAACCCCCCCCTTTTCCCTTTTCCCCCCCCCCCCTTTTCCCTTTTTTTTTTCCCCAAAAAATTTTCCCCCAAAACCCCCCCCCTTTTAAAAAAATTTTTTTTTCCCCCCCCCCCTTTTCCCTTTTTTTTTTTCCCAAAGGAAAAAACCCTTAAATTTTCCCCCCCCAAAAAAACCCCCCTTTAATTTAAAAATTTTTTAAAAAAGGGGGGTTTTTTTTTCCCCCCCAAAAATTTTTAAATAAATTTTTTTTTTTAAAGGGCCCCTTTTTTTTTTGGGGTTCCCCCCTTTTTTTTTTCTTTGCCCCCCAAAAAAAATTTTTCCCGTTTTTTTTTTCCCTTTTTTTTTTTAAATTTTTTCGGGGGCCCCAAAAAAAGGGGGTTTTTTTTTTTTTTTCATGGCTCGCTCCCACCTGTATACATGCTCCGCTCCCACACTTCCCATCCTGTATACATGGCTCCGCCCCACCCTCCCATCCCAAATACATGCTCCTCCTACCACCCTTCATATCTATTTACATGGCCCCGCTCACACCCATCCCATCCTTGTATACATGATCTCCGCTCTCACCTGTATACATGGCTCCG
This sequence comes from Oophaga sylvatica, assembly GCA_033576555.1. Lineage (NCBI taxonomy): Eukaryota > Metazoa > Chordata > Amphibia > Anura > Dendrobatidae > Oophaga > Oophaga sylvatica. Next base: position 318,587,617 of record JARQOD010000004.1, read on the forward strand.
CTCCCACCCTGTATACATGGCACCACTCCACACTCCATCCTATATTCATGCTCCGGCTCCCACCCTGTACACAGGCTCCGCTCCCACCACTCCCATACTGTATACATGCTCCGCTCCACCCTCCCATCCCATATACTGGCTACGCTCCCACCCTTCAATTCTATATACTTGGCTCGCCTCCCACCATCCCTTCTTGTATTACATGACTGCGCTTCACCCTGTATACATGGCTCCACTTCCACACTCGCTGGGCTAACCCATTCATATTACCAATCCTCGCCTCATCGGATGCATCTCTATCGCGGCGCATCAGTTTTCCTCTGTGGTGCGAGCTCAGTGGTACCGCTTCATTTAAGGTCATGATTATGGTCGCGTTCCAATCGTGGCTTTGGTGGCCATATTTCATGACCTTAATGAGCGGTACTACGTGTACTGCATCGCACAGGATAGATGCAGACGCGCTGTGAAAGGGATGCAGAGGACGGAAGGTGAGTTTGTACGTGGTGGTGACAGCAGCTACGTGGTGAAAAACAGCGGCTAGCGCCGTGTATACCCGGACGATTGCAGTGGGCGTGCTGGTTGAAATCCTGCGTATGATTGGTCGAGTCCAATCAGCCGACGCTGGGTTTCCGTTACAGACGGATGTGTAAAGTTTAGACAATTATATAGTAGATCTTGGATAGATCAGACAATTTTGAACGCATCTATTCCAATATGTGTTTTTTTGGTCTATTGTTTTATTTTTAATGGGGCAATGGGGGTGATTTGAACTTTTGTGCTTTTTTTATTTTTGTAAATTTTTTTAAAACTTTTTTAACTTATGTAACAGTCCACTAAGGAAACTCGTCTGATGCCTTTGCTATAATTATAGGGCTTAGCAAAAATTTCCGATCTTCTTTATATGCCTGCCACAGGCCATGTTCACAGGAGAACCTTCATGACACACCATCGGTGCACAGCGTTCAAGTAACAGGGGCAGCGATGAGCTGGATCAATGATGAGCTTCCAGTGGCCGTGTTAAATGCCCCCCCCCCCCCGTGTCCCCCCCCCCAGCAATTTTACTGGGTAACAGCTGCGGCGTGGAACTCTGATCCATCCGGGGATGGTTAAGACGCGAATGATGGCGGAATAAATCAGGCTATCAAGTGCAGGGAAGTGAGGATCAGCATGTGAGCCCCTCATCAAAGGCAGCAAACACGGCCGAGTATAGTATCGATAAGTTTAGGCAGTGAAGGGGTGCACAAATGAGAAAAAAAAAATTTGCATTGACATATTTTGACAGCTGTAAATTTTTTTCTGTTAACAGAGCTGAGTGGGGATGGGAGAGGTTGTCTCATTAATTATTTTACGCTCCATTCTTCTTATTTTCCATAACCAAACTTTCTGGGTAATATAGTGTGCATATGGTTAAAGGGAAGGACCCTTGTGAAAACATACCTTCTCTGTGAAAATTTAAGAGACCACCACATCAAACCCTGTTGGGCAGCACCCATTCTCAAAACCTTGAACCCCATTGGAACCTCTGGGAATGTGAGCAAGAGTGATGATGGATAGTCACAAGCCATCAAACAAAGATGAACTAGCTTTAAATGTTTGCCCAGAAGCAGTGTGAAAAGACTGATGGCAAGCATGCCAAGACGCATGATAAGCGGTTTTTAAATTCCCGGTTTTTCACAATATATGATTTCAGATCTTCCTGAGTTAAAAACATTAGTCAATGTTGTTTCTAAAATGATTATGAAACGTGGTTCTTTGCATTATTTGAGGTCTGAAAGCAATGGTTTTTTTTTTTAAATTGGTCCATTTTTCTTTGCCAGAAAAAAAATACAAAAATTTTATTGCTTGGAAATCGGAGACATGTCAGAAGTTTATAGACTAAAAGATCAATTTACATTTTATCAAAAATATACCTATAAAGAGAAAAAATCAGACAAAATCTTCATTTGAAGTGTCTCTTAATTTTTGCTCAGAGCTGTATAAACAGAAATGAAGGAGCATCTTACATCACCTATATATACCTTCATAGGTATATCACTGATTAAGTCTGTAAATAAAGAGAGACTTACTTTCATGATAATTTCAAAGCATTTTGCAGTAGACTGTTCTGCAGGAATAATCTGATTGGTCTTTTTCCACGGATTGTCCCTCGCATATACATTCCTCCAAATTCCACATTGCATTTCAAATAAGATCTTTGTTTTTCACTTGGCTGACGTGATGTAGGCTGTTCATGAAGTTTTGCTGCTTTCACATTAGCCCCCTTTAATAAAATATTCCAACATTTAAACAATCTGTGGCATATGTTTCTAATTCTGAGAGCATTGGCTTCTGAAATGATTATGCTACTTTTAAACCCTTGGTGTCAGAATATTTTTGGTGACAACTTGTGAATTTTTTGTTGTTGGGTGAAATGAAAAAAAAAAAAAAAAAGTCAGACAATTTGGGGGGTTACGTTTTTACAACATTTCGTTCTTATTTGGTGGGTCATTTTGGTTACAGATTCAAAACTTGATGTTGTTTGGTCATTTATTTTTCTTACTTTACAAATTAGAAAACATTCTTTTGCTGAGAGGGTGATGCAGATGTTTTGGGGGTCTTTGCTTTTGCACCGCAGTCACTAGGTTTGCATCTCACCTTTTATTTAACTTTTTGTGCTGAATCTCTTTAGCATAAATAATAAAACAAAATTCATATTACATGACTTTTATTCTAGTAGTTTTAGAGTTAAATATAATTTGCTTAGAGAAATTGTAGTACCTTTTCTACAGATATGATTCAACTGATAATCCTTCCTCCTGCACTGAGTAACCACTAGCACAGTCCCAAATGCTCTCTTGCCACAAGCTACATGTATCGGGGTACCAAAATGGACAATCATGAGCTTCAAGATTTGCCCCATCATCTATTAGAAGTTTCACACATCAGGTTTTATCCAGAATTAATGAGTACAAATGTAATGAATATAGGTAAACTTCAGATGAAAAAAAACAAACAAACTATATGTCAAACTGAGTGAACAATGTAGTTGCATTAGACAACTGATTAATGGGACAACTTGCAGACCTTAAAAGATTAGCTATAGCAGAATTAAAGGGGTTTGTCAACTAATCGGACAACCAATAACAGCCTGTACAAACCGTCGGCTTGACCTTCATTCATGGTCGGGTTTTCTGGGACCCGCGTGTTTTTATTGTATCACATAAATACTGGAGCCAATCAGAGGCTGCTAATGGGATAATTGTCTCTCACTTCCTTTAGATATAACAATTCTTCGGGATGTAATTTTGTTCTGAAGGAGTGTGAGTGAAGCAGCCAGTAGCTGCTGCTGATTGACTGCAGTGCTCACGTGACTAAAGTCACAGCGGGTCCGGCGCAGATATCAAAGGTGAACTACAAGCCCCACAGTTATTTTTAAATGGGGGAATATGGATGATCATGACTCGAGAAGTCCACTACTCGGATAAAACCCATTTATAACAATCTAAATATACTTACACAGGTATGCAAAATTTTGGGTTATGAAAATTTATTCAAATCCAATGACTGATCGAAGCGTTTTCCTTATTACCCTGATTTCAAGAAACTTATTTTTACCATATCACGATGGATTCTATTTGATAAACAAAACGCACGTTAAATTACATTACAAGTGGAGTTGAACAAGTAATTTGGTTTTTGTAGCCTAAAATGTACACAATATTTGGTATTTAAAAATGTATAATAAGTCTCCCATACTTCTTCAGTAAAGCTTTTCACAAATTGCTTCATCAGTCTAGCATTAATGTGCAGTGGTGGAAGGGAGAACTTTAGTGGGGACAACTTTTTAATACATTGCCGCAACTATGATTTCCGGTCAGATTACCCCCCCCTTTGTACTTGTTGGCAACCTTTTTTGGCTCCAGTGATGAAGTCCTATCCCATCAGTTCCCATTACACGCAAAAAGATTGGGTTCTTTGTGTATCCTCCTTGTCTTACAGGAGCAAGAGGGAGAACTTTCAGTCACACATATTTTACAATTTACTTGATCCTCGTTTGTTACTGTATTTTTCGGATATTTAGGCTTTGTGAGAAAGTTGCGGAATTTGCTTGTGGAAATTTCTGCCACAAATTCGCCTCTCTTGCAGAAAACGCAGTTGAAATTCCACGCGTTTTGATAGGATTAGTCTGCGTTTTTGTAAGCTAAATAAAGTTATATTTATTAAAAAAAAAAAAATTCGGTAATGTCATTTCCGGTTTCGACTCTTCTTTTCATTCTCCCTTGAAGGAAAAAGACCATAATGTCCCTTCTACCATGTTCAATTATAAATGTTTACACACACAAAACAAAATATAAACAAATATATACTGTGGGTACAGAAGTATCAGACCCTTTACATTTTTCCTCTTTGTTTCTTTGCATCCATTTGGTAAATTCTAAAAAGTTAATTCTGTTTTCTCTGTAACGTATGCTCTGCACCCTCTTGACTGAAAACACAAATGTAGAAATGTTTGCAAATTTATTAAAGATAAAAACTGAATTATCACATGGTCATAAGCATTCAGACTCTTTGCTCAGACACTCATATTTAAGTCACATGCTGTCCATTTCCCTTGTGATCCTCCTTGAGATGTTCTACTCCTTCATTGGAGTCCAGAATGTATTTAATTAAACTGATAGGACTTGATTTGTAAAGGCACACACTGTCTATATTAAGAGATCACAGCTAACTGTGCATGTCAGTGACCAAATGAGATCAGGTCTTAGAATGGTCCCAGAGCTAAGTACAAATACAGAGAAAATCTTTTCCAACGCCGGGACTCAATTTGCCAAAATTCCCCAAAAAAAAACAAATTTTTTTCATTTTTTTTACAGGTTTGGTTTTGCCAAAATTTTTTCTTTTTTTGGGTTTTCAAGCAATTTTTAAATGTGAGAACACCGACGCTTTTCGGGGTGCCGAAAGCCCCTTAATCATAATCCCTTTTCCTTTGCCTTACTCTATTTACGGGGGAACCTCAAAAAAAAATTTGGACAAGGGCCCCCTATAAAATCGAAACCCGCAAAGGCTAGGGGAAAAAGCTGCGGGGTGATATAATACCTGGGAGGGGCCAGGGATTGGGCCCCCAGGGTTAAAAAAATCAACTTTCTGCCCGAAAGGCGCTTTTTAAATTTCACCTTCTGGCACTTAGCCTGCCTTCCCACTTGCCTGTACGGTGGTAAGGGGGGTTTTATTTTGTGGGGGGTTTTTGTCACCTTTGTATTGTCAGGGCAGGGCCCAAAGGGTTGTAATGGGAGTCCTATAAGACACCATCCATTACTATTTCCCATAGTATATGGTAAAAACACACCCAGATAAAATCTTCTATTTTTAAATAATCCACAGACCATTACTGAAATTTTAAATTCCCCCCCCCCTTCTGCCCTAACCCCGACTCCTCGCTCCGCAACAAAAAAATAAGGGGCCAACAGATACTTCCTGTCCGCGTAGTCCATTTACCGAGTGTCCACCATTTTCAAGTGTAGAACAGTCACATTGCAAGATGTGACAGCTTTTCCGGCGATACACTACGGGGGGGCAAAATTGAAGCAAAAAAAAGGTAAAAAGTCTTTACATCATCAGACAAAACCTCCTATCCATAGCATAGCTCTTTTCACTCAAATTCCTGTGGGCACACAGGGGGGTGCAATGTCCAGCACGCAGGCTCTATTGGGGCCACAGACCCCAAGGGGGGGCTTCTCCTTCTCAAGACACAGACCACTCTTAGTGTCCAGCCTGAATCTTCACACTGGGAGACTCCCAAACATCCGCCATGTCCAACACACCTCCCTTACATAGCTGTAACCCACCCAGGGACCATCACTTGCTAGTACGTAATCGTGAAAATCACCACAGGCTTTAAACTCAAAACCAACAAGGTTTTGCAAGGGAAAAAAAGGGGAAATGAGCATTCTCACCTCGGTTTTGAGGATATGGGTACCCAGCCTCCCATCCTCATGTACCATAACCCGACCAAGTGTGAACAAAAAATACTTAGGCTTAGTGCACAAAGAAAAAATACTCCCGGGTTTCATCACCCAAAGGGGCACCCCTTTTTCCCCCCCCCCCCCCGTGATAGGGGTACCTCCCTTTTAATTATGCGGCCATTTGTCACGCTACACGTATGACGGGCCTCCCTCTAAGCTGGAAAATGATAGGCACGGATTTTGAAAGGCTACAATTTTTTCCCCGGTCGGCTCAGAGGGTTTGGGGTTGGACTTGAAAGAAAGTTGCAAATTCATTGACTTTGGGTCTGACAAGAGACACCTAGGTTTTTAGAAACACTAAAAGTAACATAGGCCGGGGGCCAAGCCTGGTGAGGACCGCATCCGAGAGGAGGTTTTACCATGATTTTTTCCAAAAAATGAGCATCAGTTTTGGTTTTTCTGGGTATTGTGTAATGTTTTGATATCTTGTTAGACTTGTTTTTAAATAAGGAATAAGTTTCTGGGAGTGTGTTTTGCCCTGTTGAAAGCCATTTTAATGCAGCGGCGGACTATAGCCCCTGTCCATACATCTCTTTTTGAGATCTTCAGCCAGTTTGTAAAATCTATCATTAGAGCAGATTCTGCATAACCGCAGAATTGACTCACCGGTAGCGAGCGGATCATGGATGGGGGATGGACGAATCGGCCCGCAAAAAGCGCATTTACCGAAGTTGACTTCTGAAAAAGATCTGTTCTGTAAAAAATTTTAAACTCACTGCCATCCATGGACTCCATTCCCACTGATGAAGGACTTGATCCGAAATGTGCGTCGGGGCATGTTCCTGCTCGTACCACCGTGGACCACACAGGTATTTGCCCCTTACAGCATCTACTAGCTGTGCTAAACATTTTGGCTATACCTGCCATCCTGTACTCCTATTGTACCTAGTCTCTGCACTGCATTTAGATTCTCCAATCGCTATTATGGACATATGTTTTTTTCATTATGATCAGATCACCATTGTGGTTTCACCAATTAAATATGTCCATTGCACATGCACTTTATCTCTGTCCTATCCCTAGTGCCACTGCATTTATGGAGTTCTATGGATCCTTTCTGCCCTTTTATCATAACTGGGCTCAGGGCATATGATATGCTGACCATCCATTTCATTTACTCTTAAGAGACACACATGTACCCTTTTGTCTCAATTTGAATCTTTGGTGCCTTTTTTAACATTTTGCAGGCTATGTACATATGGTTTATGATTATATTATACATGAAATCATAACCTGCACATATATGCTTACTTGTATCTGTTTTTTATACTAATATAATATATATTTTTACATTATTTTGAGTGCACCACTTTTATTACTTGTGTTCCACGTTCTAATTTTTGTCAGCAATCTGTGGTCACCTGTGTACACACGGGCAGGTACACACATTTTGTGTTGGTAACACCGTGGTCTTATCTGTTACTTTCCTTTTTTTGTCTCCAATAAATTGTGTACCGTATCACCTATTGGTTTGTACTTCTATTTATTTAACCACACAGTTCGTTTTTTTCCTTCTGTTTTCACATTACAAGCATGAAGCAGCTGCTGGTATCGGAAGAGACGCTGCGATGGAGCGCTGGAAAGGCAAGTGTATGCATACCAGGATGGGGGTGGGGACCAGGGCCGGCGTCAGCACCCGGCACACCCGGGCAAGTGCCGGGGCCCTGAGCAGGCGGGGGGCCCCACTCGCCGTCTGGCACCCCCGCACCCGTTAGCAGAGGAGAGCGGTGTCAGCGCCGCCACTGGGCCCCCCCCTGCTTGCTCAGGGCCCCGGCATCAGCTGGCACAATACTTACCTCTCCCGTGCCTCCGCTGCCGCAGCTCCGGGCTCCAGGGGGCGCCGGCGCTTCCTCTCACAGCAGCGCCGCTGAATGACGTCATCATTCAGCGGCCGGCTGTGGCAGAGAGCGCGGACGCTGAACAGGTAAGACGTCTCTGTGTGTGTCTCTGTGTGTATGTAGTGCGGTGCTTTGTGTGTGTGTGTGTGTGTGTGTGTGTATGTATGTAGAGAGTGCTTGTGCTGTAGTGCTGTCTGTGTGTGATGATGGGCAGGCATTGATGATAATGGGCAGGCATTGATGATAATGGGCAGGCATTGATGATAATGGGCAGGCATTGATGATAATGGGGAGGCATTGATGATGGGAGAAGATGATGATAATGGGCAGGCATTGATGATAATGGGCAGGCATTGATGATAATGGGGAGGCATTGATGATAATGGGGAGGCATTGATGATGGGAGAAGATGATGATAATGGGCAGGCATTGATGATAATGGGCAGGCATTGATGATAATGGGGAGGCATTGATGATGGGGAGAAGATGATGATAATGGGCAGGCATTGATGATAATGGGGAGGCCATGATGATGATGGGGAGGATATGATAATGGGCAGGCATTGATGATGGGGAAGATGATGATGATGGGGAGGCCATGATGATAAGGGCAGGCATTGATGATGATGGGGAGGAGATGATGATGATGGGCAGGCATTGATGATAATGGGGAGGCAATGATGATGATAAGGAGGCAATGATGATGATGGGGAGGAAATCATGATGATAATGGGGAGTCTTTCCACAGCGCCCTTTCCTGAGCCGTAACAGTGCAGAACGCAGTACAGCGCAGAGGAGAGCTCCATATTTTGTATGGAGCATTATATGGGGACCAGTATCCTGTATGGAGCATTATATGGGGACCAGTATCCTGTATGGAGCATTATATTGGGTCCAGTATTCTGTATGGAGCATTATATGGAGACCAGTATCCTGTATGGAGCATTATTAATTTTATGGGGGGTACCAGTATCCTGTATGGAGCATTATATGGGTCCAGATTCTGTATGGAGCATTATATGGGGGTGACATCCTGCATGGGGTATATATGGTGATAAGGGGAGACTGTGGTGCCATAATATTGTATGGAGGACTGTACTGTCCAGTCTGTACTGTGCGCTGTGAGGATTTGGCGGTTTTTGAGCTATTGTACAATTTACAATAGATATCACTCATGTAATGGAAGAAGTAAAGTATTTGGCATTGTACTATACCCATATTTCTCTGCAGTATCTGTGCATCGTGAATCGTGGTCTGTGTTAAAGGGGCCCACTGAGGCTCTTTCGCCCGGGGCCCATAAAAACCTGGAGCCGGCCCTGGTGGGGACCAATCATACCAGGATAAGGAAAGGATAGGACCAATCATACCAGGACCGGGATGGGGGCCAATCATTCCAGGATGCCATTAAAGAGAAATGAATATTCATTGCCCTCCACGCCCATGTGCGTGGAAAGCAGTTAATATTCATTTGTCTTTAGGAGCGGGCACAGGAGTTAGCCGCAGAAGCCGGCTCCTGCCTCTATGACCCGCTGGAACCGCTCCCCACCTCCCTACCATAGCCAGAGCAGGTACATCCGGACTATAAGACGCACCCCCAATTTTCCTCCACATTTTTGGAGGAAAAAAGTGCATCTTATAGTCTGAAAAATACGGTAAGTTCTTGAGAATGAAGTCTAAATTCTCATAGCTTTCCTTCAAGTGCACAGAAGACCCTACGGGCACTGAAGTATTCTTGCTGCTATTGTGCAGACTTTATTTGGATTAAACAATAAAGAATCTCTACTCTCTTACATTATACTCACTGTTACATTTTTCCATCAGCCCAGGAACATCACTGCAATACATTAAAGCAGAGTCTTGAGAAAAGTATAGAAGGGACTCCTTTTCTCTGCTTCTGTACCATGAAAAACAGGTACCAGGAGCTAGCGGGTTCTTTTTCTTTAGTCCAGAGGCTAAAATTTCTGCAGAATGTTTAGGAAGGTCCAAGTCCCTGACTAAGGCTACTTTCACACTTGTGTTTTTTTGCGATGCGTTTCGAGTGCACATCAAACACATTAAAAAAAAACATGTGCAAACGCTTGTAAACGCTGCGATATTTAGTTGCATAAGCGTGCGCATTATGACAAAAAAACGCAGCGTTTGGACGCAATTGTATGCGATTTCAAGCGTTTTTACATGCGTTTGCGTTTTTTTGGCGCATGGGTTGTCTACGTGTCACATTTCTATCATCTCTGTCTCTATCATCTCTGTCTCTCATCTCTGTCTCTATCATCTCTGTCTCTATCATCTCTGTCTCTATCATCTCTGTCTCTATCATCTCTGTCTCTATCATCTCTGTCTCTATCATCTCTGTCTCTATCATCTCTGTCTCTATCACCTTCTTTATATCTACACTCCTCACAAACATTGTTGCTTGTGTAGGGGGTGGTTTAAACAAGTGTGTAGACATTATTTACTTAAAAATCGCGTGCGCGCAAAAGCGCTGACGAGCGCACAGCCATGTGCACGCCAGCGCACCTATAGACTAATGTTATTTTTTTGCGCATAGTGTGGCATACGTGCGCACGCGCTTTTTTAAAGTGGATGGGAGGAAAAAAAAAATGCAACATGTAGCGTCTAGCGTCTATGGGCGCACACCTGGAAAATGCGCAGCGCACGACAAACGCAGATGAACGCGTGCAAGCGCTAGACCCTGCGCCCGCCATGTTAAAGATAGGGGAACATTGCACATGCGACCGATAGCGCATGATGCGCTGCGCGATAAAACGCAAGTGTGAAAGTAGCCTAAGACATTTAATTTGAGCTGTGAATAAAAGCTGTGGCTCATTGGGACAAGCCTGGAAGTCTTTGTCAGAATCCTGCTCTTTGTGTTCTGAATCAGGTGAATCTTCAAGTTTCTCTGGAGGTGAAGGGTCAGGTATTCCTAGACCATGAGGCACGGGGCGATTCGCTGATGGGAGGTCCGGATATATAATTCCCTTCTTATTTTAAGGTTGAATCCCTCCACATTGCACATACAAAAGTAGCAGTCATGACTATAATTTTGCGGTTCACCCTAGATCACAGGCACGCCAAAACGAAAGCTCGCTTTCTTCCTTTTAGACCACTGTCGTAGTTCTACACGAACAGAACACACTACAAATAGAGCCCACAACTTGTCCTAATCTCCTAGTTTTACACTAAAGTACGCATAATACACTTTTCTAATGAAGTCCATAATGTTCCTTTGCTGTTTCTTCACTACAAAACAGCTGCACATGTAGCAAAAGTTGTAGCCATTTTGATTACGTTGTTAGAAACAGAAGCTTAATCCACCACAACCATTAAATATTGAAAGGAATTGGGTAAGTGCACCACCACACTCTTATGAACTCTTGTCTGAAAGAAAATCTGCCTTTGCGCCCCATAACAACCAATCACAGTGCAGCTTTCAGTTCTTATACTACTGAAGTAAAATGAAAGATATGCTCTGATTGGTTGCTATGAACACCACCACACTGTTCTGAAATGTGCTAAAAAAAAACAAAAAAAAAAAAACCTGTCTTTACTGCCCATTAATAATCATGGCACAGCTTTCTTTTTTATACTGCCCCCCCAGGGCCTATTAAAGTAAAAGAGCCACCTTCAGCAGCACTAAGGCTGCATTCTGTGAAGGTGGCTCTTATGTTTATTAGGAATGCTGAGAAAAGGAGTTTTATACATTTCCCGCCATACCTCTATTGAGTAAGGGAGGTATGTTGTCCCCCCTTTCAATCGTTACTGTTAGGTGATGTGCTGTGCTGCCTGTGATCTCCTCGGTGTGGGGAGCTCAGCTTCAGCTCACTATGACGCTGACGACGTATTCCGGTAGAGGGACAGGCGCAGAGATCCTCACTGCGCAGGCGCCACATTCCCAGCCCCGCAGTGTGAATACATCATAACACACTGCATGCCCGAGAACTGATTGCTCAACGCAGGCGCCGTCACAAGAAAGAGAGGAGGCGGTGTCCGGAGGCCAGAGGGGATGATGGACGGCTGCGAGGCGGTTGAGTCCAGGGAGAAAAATATACCTCCCTGACTCAATAGAGGTATGGCGAGAAATTTATAAAACGTATTATTTCAGCGTTCCTAGTGATAAGAAACATAAGAGCCACCTTCACAGAATGCAGCCTTAGTGCTGCTGAAAGTGGCTCTTTTACTTTAGTAGGCCCTGGGGGGGTGACAGGTTCCCTTTAAGAAAATCTTCTCTGCCCACAGCAGCCAATCACAGCACAGCTTACATTAATTTCTAACCAATCTAGTGGCGCCAAACTCATCCACCAAAGATGACACATAGGGTCAAAGTATGGTGCAAGAAAAAGCCTACGGAGTCAGTGTTTCTGAAAAATCTGTACGCAATGGAATTTTTTCGATATTCTTTTTTTTAAATCAGATTATTTTTATTAAACAGTTTTTAAGGGGACAATATGAAACCAGGTAAGACTTGTGCAGCATAGAACTATGAACAGTCAGGCACATAGTACAAAATAAGCTATAGACATAGTCATGAACCTATTCATAAAGCAAGAGATCATATGGAAGCAAGAGGGATAAGGGGTACCATAATTAACGAAGCATAGGGAACAGATTCTTCAGCAGCAAAATTTGGGATGGCAAACCCGAGGTGTTAAGCCAAGGGCTCCAGATTTTATCACATTTTCCGATAGCTTTTCTTTTAATATACACTCCCTTTTCCAGCCTTATAGAACTATTGACTCTATTAATAAACTCCTCCATCGTTGGGGTGCAGACTGCTTCCAGTGTAAGGCAATGGTTTTCAGTGCTATATATAGAATTATAGCCATACCGATCGCCAGCGGGTCTTCCACAGGAATATCCGGTATAATACCCAGCACACAGACCTTTGGATCAGGAGCAATCTTGTACCATAAACTCTTGCCAACATATTCAGAACATTATTCCTGAACCGTCCAAGCCGAGGACACTCCAGAACATATGCATAAGGTGTGCATCAGGTAGGCTACATCGGGGCAGCACAAGTCACTCCTTAGCGCGATTTTGTGCAAGAACGCAGGCGTTTTATATTTCCTATGTATTAGATACACCTGCGATAATCTCTGGGCCTCCGATAAGGAAAGACAGGCACTGAATTTAATATATAGTCCCATTGATCATCTGAGAGCGGGCCAACATCTTCCTCCCATCTAGCTTTGGTGCAAAGGGGGTACTTATTGTGAAATGCATTGAGAAGTATTCTATAGATGGAGGAAATCAGTCCTCTTCTGGAGCCCAAGCCCCCACCAACATTGTCAAGGGATTAGGGTCTATACTAAGATCTCTAGTTTTGATTTGAGCTGCATACGCATGTCGGAGCTGTGAAAATCTGTAGAAAAACCTATGGGAATGTCAAATTCAGTGCGCAGTTGTTCAAACCGTTTTAATGTATTTTTAGACTGAATGTGTGCCACCGTCATCACCCCCTTCGCCTCCCAATCAGAGCACCCTTCTAAAGTTTGAAATTCCAGAAGACTAGGATTATGCCACAATGGTGTAAACACAAAGCAATCAGAACCACCCAACAGGTGCTTTCCTCTATCCCAAACTTATAGATCATGGCCAGAGTTGGAACTTGAAATAATTTGTTTCCCGCTCCCGGGCGTCTACCATATACATTGGTACTCTCCAGGGGCTATTCTGAATTGCCAGTCGCCCATTTTTCTCCAGTGCACTACACTGATCCCAACCCTTCAGTTGCTGAATCTGAGCCGCCAGGTAGTAGATCCAAGCATTCGGGATAGCCAGACTCCCATTTATTTTTTCTCTTTGTAGGTACTCCAACGGATTCGAGCTGCTTTTTTTCCCAAAGTAATTGTCTGAATAACCTATGAGCATGTCGGGATCCACACAGGGGAATTGTGAAGAATGTAGAGCAGTTGGGCCATTAAAACCATTTTGATGAGGTTTCCTCTCCCAACAACTGATAGGGGAAGTCTACACCATGCATCAATTTTAGTTACAAATCTATCTAACAGGGGTGTCAGATTAAGAGGCACATAGTCAACAGGTTTAGCTGTAACATTGATCCCCGGATACTTAAATTCTGTTACCAGTTTAATATTGGTTTCCACTAACCTCTGCGTGTCTACACACGGATCTATAGGCATAAGTACCGATTTGTTCCAGTTTATAAGGAGGCCCGACCACTTACCAAATTCCTCAAGGATAGCCATAACTGGTCTAATAGAGGCAGAGGCATCCCCCCGATACAGAAGCATGTCGTCCGCATATAGCAAGATGCGTTCCTCCAGGTCACCTACCCTAAATGCCCGCACTTCCTTAAAGGCCCTAAAAATGCATGCCAAGGGTTCAATAGCGATGGCAAAGAGGAGGGGTGATAGAGGACAACCCTGTCTTGTTCCCCTCCCCATCGCCACCCCCCCAGATAACTCACCATTTGACCTAATCCTAGCTGATGGGCCATTAAGATAGCTTAATGAGGGCAAGAACTTAGGGCCAAAGCCCATTCTGTCTAAATCTTCCAAAGATAGCTCCACTCAACCGTATCAAAGGCCTTAGCTGCGTCGAGCGATAGCACCGCCCTGGCTCAAGCCTCAGGAGAACTTAACTGCATATTGAGGAACAACCGATGCAAATTAATGGCAGTAGACTTCCCTGGCATGAACCCCGACTGATCCTCATGAATGAGCTCAGCAATAACCTTAGCCAGTCTGACCGAGAGAACTTTGGCAAGAATTTTAACATCCGTCTGGTGTAGAGAAATGGCCTGTAAGACTCAGGATGGAGGGGATCCTTACTCTGCTTAAGGATGACCACTATAATAGCCTCTAGCAGGACGGAGGGAGCTGTCCCGTATTACTTGCAGGACTGAAAGACTTTTAGCAGCAGAGGCAGTAAAACACTACTGAAGCGTTTATAAAATTCACCAGGAATACCGTCCGACCCTGGGGCCTTCTCATTCGGAAACCCTGAGAGTGCATACTCCAGCTCCTCAATCGTCAGGAGCCTATCCAGCTCCTCAACTGCCTACATAGAAAGTTTAGGAAGTTTTATCTTAGACAGATATGTGTCCATTTCTCCCTCGCAAGGCGGGGCCCTAGAAGCATACAGTTCAGAATAGTACTTTTTAATCTCTGCTAAGATGTCCTTATTATCTGTGATAGTTAACCCTCTGTATTATGTAACTCGATATATGGGCCAAGCCCTCCTTTGCCTTAACAGAAGCCAATAGGTGTCCCGTACTTTCTCCGCCTCAAAGAACTTCTGCTTATAGAAAAAACGTTTATGCTCAGCTTTGTCAAGTAAATGGTCCGAGTATACTTTCTGAGCCCCCTCCCACCGCCTCCTACTGGAGTCTGAGGGTGTAGTAGTAAAGTCAAGTTCATATTTATCTACCTCTTCACAAAGGAAGGATGTCAACCTTCTGGATTTGGACTTAAATTGGTAAATTTCTTTTGAAAGAACACCTCTACAAAAAGCCTTAAGAGCATCTGAGACATGTTTAGCGGGGTGGTGTCAATATTATGATGTAGAATATTCCTTATAACGGCCTTCTATAGTATTTCCATTAATCATAAGAAGCCAACTTGGTTTAGCCGCCATGGGGCCCAACTCTTCACTCCATCAGCTCCCCATCTCATCTGCACTCTAATGGGTGAGTGATCCGAAACACTTCTTGTTAAGTATTCGACCTCGGCCACCAGAGTCAGGATCG
Organism: Oophaga sylvatica; assembly: GCA_033576555.1. Lineage (NCBI taxonomy): Eukaryota > Metazoa > Chordata > Amphibia > Anura > Dendrobatidae > Oophaga > Oophaga sylvatica. Next base: position 318,603,168 of record JARQOD010000004.1, read on the forward strand.
AATCAGAACCTATCGCCATGTCAATTCTTGACAATGTATGATGGGATGAGGAGTAACAGAATACACTTTAAGTTTAGGATTTTTTAAACTCCAAATATCATGAAGACCCAACTCAGTAAGATGCAGCAGCCATTTTCATGGGGGGGGGGGGGGAAGAGCTCTGATATATTACCTGAGTGGAATTTATCCCAGAAGGGATGGAGGTAGTTGTTAAAGTCCCCCAGTATTAGGACTGGGGAAGGAGGGTTTTTGCTAATAAAAAGAGATATCTTCTAAGAACTTCACCAGAGTAGGGCGGGTGGGATGTACAGGGCAACCAATATCATGTGAATACTATAAAACAGAGCAGACCAGACAAACATATCTTCCATCTGCATCAATAGAACTGTCACACACAAACGGATGGAGTGATGAATTAGAATGCTAACCCCTCGAGCATGCGTGGAAGACACTGAGTGGAATAACGACCCACCCCACTCAGGGGTTTCTAAGTGTCTGGAGTTTGTCCCTGACTAAATGTGTTTCTGTCAAGCAAACAATAGCTGGGTGATATTTACGGAGAGGATGAAAAAAATTGCATATCTTTTATTGGCGTTCCCCAACCCTCTTACATTCCAGGCCAATAGGTTTCAAGTTTTGAGCCAGATCATATTTATATTATTGTTTACCAAGATATCCAAATTATCTAAGTTGACTATGCCTGCATAATATAACTGAAACCTGAGCCCCCTAGGGAGCATCTGTTCCAATACTGAAATCCCCCCCACACACAATCCCAAACAATACCCCACAACCAAACATTTCTCTTTGAAAGAGAGATTAGGGGCCTTTAAGAAAACTAGGTCAACACCGCAGTTAAGGCAGTGTGTCAGGTACATAGGCAGCTACAAAAATTTCCACACAGGGAGACCGCCAATCCGGTGGGACTAGATGGCACTCAGCCCTCCTCAAGTTCAAGTCAACCAAAGATCTGTGCGAGTTTTGGTGTGGTAGGACAAACAATTAAGGCTATCCCGCATAACATCCAGATCCACAGCTGCAAGGATGAAAAAATCCAATTGCAAGTGGATATGAGAGCCACCGGCTTAGCAGCAGATGTCGCAGAAATTGCCAGAAAGTGCTGGTGTCAATGTATGCTCCTCCATATTTTTTCGATATTCTTACCGAGTTCATAGATGAAAAGTATATAAAAAAAATCACCTCTTAATTTTCAAAACCATTTTACCTTGCAGACCTGTGTTATCTAGCGCCACATTTCATGCTGCTCACATAGTCATGGCTTCCAGTCTGACGGCTCTCACGATATGTACAGGTATCTGTAAAATGAATCAGGGCTTCTGGTGTTTATACACAAGCACACAGGTGAGCAGTGTGAATGAGTGAACAACACCTCTCACTGCTCTGCCTGCGAAACCAAGTCTTCGTTCCCTAACAGCATTCAATTGTATTTCGTGTGTTTTAAGACATAATTACAATTTAAGAACTGAGCATCGGGACAGAGGCAGAGGAATATTAATCAGGTCCCTGCTCTTAGATGCAGCAGCATGATGAGGTCAATTAGATAAATCAACAGTCTAACTAGAGCACCCCAAAGGTCGCAAAGAGGACAGAGAAGGTAAGCTCTCCAAAATGGAGCAGAAGATTCAAGTATCTTTTACCGATAGACTGGGTAGGTTATGCATAGAGATAGTAGGGGCAGTTGGGACAGGACACAGTTTGGAGAGTGCTACGTGATGGGAAGTGGGGGAAACAGTGTGAAGAAGAGGCACAGTATGGAGAGAAGAAAGCGTGAAACAGGACACCGTATGGGGAGAGGACAGCATGGCAGTAGACAATGGCCACTGCATGGAGATTTAAAGAGCGCGAGGGGAAACAGGGAAAGGGGAAAGCCATGCTATAGACCAATGGTTTATATAGGGTTTACAGTGTGGTGGTTATAGTTCATAAGGTCAGACAGTATGGCGGTTATATCTCATAAGGGCAGTCAATGTGGAGGCATGTGCCATAAGAGGGACATGTCTGATGGGGCTCTGGTGCTGTATACAATTTACTGATGGTGGTTCTGGTTTCATATTTCTTGTACTGATGGTGGATCTGTTGCTGTAGCAAGCTCTGCACTGCTGGTAGCCCGATCCCGCAGCTGAAACACTTTTAAGAGACGGTCCTGGCGCTTGCTGGTCTTTCTTGGGCGCCCTGGAGCCTTTTTGGCAACAATGGAACCTCTCTCCTTGAAGTTCTTGATGATGCGATAGATTGTTGACTGAGGTGCAATCTTTCTAGCTGCGATACTCTTTCCTGTTAGGCCATTTTTGTGCATTGCAATGATGACTGCACGTGTTTCTTTAGAGATAACCATGGTTAACAGAAGAGAAACAATGATGCCAAGCACCAGCCTCCTTTTAAAGTGTCCAGTGGTGTCATTCTTACTTAATCATGACAGACTGATCTCCAGCCATGTCCTCATCAACACCCACACCTGTGTTAATGGAGCAATCACTGAAAAGAGGTTAGCTGGTCCTTTTAAGGCAGGGCTGCAATGATGTTGAAATGTGTTTGGGGATAAAGTTCATTTTCTAGCCAAATATTGACTTTGCAAGTAATTGCTGTTAAGCTGATCACTCTTTATAACATTCTGGAGTATATGCAAATTGCCATTAGAAAAAGTGAAGCAGTAGACTTTGTAAAAATTAATATTTGTGTCCTTCTCAAAACTTTTGGCCCTGACTGTACCCTGCACAGATTCTAGACACCCCCTGCCAGATGCAGCAAAGCAGCCCCAGAACATAACAGAGCCTCCTCCATGTTTCACAATAGAGACAGTGTTCTTTTCTTGATATGTTTCATTTTTCTGTGAACATAGAGCTGATGTACCTGCCAAAAAGTTCCATTTTTGTCTCATCTGTCCATAGGACATTCTCCCAGAATCTTTTGTGGCTTGTCAACATGTAGTTTGGCAAATTCCAATCTGGCTTTTTTATGATTTTTTTTTTTTTTTTTTCAACAATGGTGTCTTCCTTGGTCGTCTCCCATGAAGTCCACTTTGGCTCATACAACGACGGATGGTGCGATCTGACACTGATGTTCCTTGCGCTTGAAGTTCACCTTTAATCTGTTTAGAAGTTTTTCTGGGCTTTTGTTACCATTCATATTATCCATCTCTTTGATTTGTCATCAATTTTCCTCCTGCGACCACATCCAGGGAGGTTTACTACAGTCCCATGGAGCTTAAATTTCTGAATATGTGCAACTGTAGTCACAGAAACATCAGGCTGCTTGGAGATGGTCTTATAACTTTTACCTTTAACATGTTTGTCTATAATTTTCTTTCTAATCTCCTGAGACAACTCTTTCCTTCGCTTCCTCTGGCCCATGTTGAGTGTGATACACACCATGTCACCAAACAGCACAGTGAGTATCTGTACCTCTCTATACAGGCCCACTCACTGATTCCAAGATTGTAGACACCTGTGATGCTAATTACTGGACATACCTTGATTTAACATGTCCCTTTTGTCACATTATTTTCAGGGGTACCATCATTTCTGCCCAGGCCTATTTCATGAGTTTTATTATTTTTTTTTATTCTGTGGAAGCATAGTTGAAAAGCAATGTCTGAATTTCATTTTCTCATTTTCATAGATTTTTGATTTATTATTACTTTTGTCAGATTCAAGTTATTTCTGTCACCATTGTGGGTTTTTCTGTCCTTTAAACGAGGGTACCAACAATTTTGACCACGTGTGTATATCCACTATCCGGAAATGTCTTAATGGATTTTACAGTTTTTCTCTATGACAGTAATAATGATCTTAAAATTATATAATTATCGTCACAAATCTCTATTGTCTTGTTCATATAGGTGGATGCCAGAAATATTGATGGAAGTACTCCTCTCTGCGATGCCTCTGCTTCTGGCAGTTTGGAGTGTATGAAGGTGCTTTTGGACTATGGAGCCAAAGTGAACCCTCCACTTTATACTGCATCTCCTCTTCATGAAGCATGCATGAGTGGTGAGTTCATCTTCAAATATTGATAGATGTACTATAGTTACTGTCATGATTTGTTTTTTATTCTTTTTGGGATTCTTCTCCATTATTTTATCCCTTTCAGAACTAACTGATATTGGGTTTTTAGGATGTAGCCCTTCCTTTTTCCCTCTTCCTTTCCTTCCTCTTAGCTTCTAGGTGTATACAAGGCTGCCGGTACAGGGTATTCTGGTACTCTGGGCAGATAAGGCCAGTGGCTCCCTAACACCCCCCCCCTCCTCACATGGGTCAGGTAACAAGCTCTGGTGATTGCTTTCGCTAGAATTGTTACCTTTTTCATGGAAAATTCCAGCAAAATTCTAAACTAGTGGTGTACTTTAGGGGTGAGGCTTAACAGGGGGTGCAATTTCACAGTTTAATAAAGTAATCACTCATGGTTTGCGGACAGTTTACACAATTCTGGGGACAAATGGCAACATTCTATATTTGGAACTAATATAGCTCGGCTGTAATGAGAGCCATTTGTTTTTAATAAAGGTGTCCAGCATTTTTTAAAAAAACTTCGTCACTGAGGCTCAATCACGTGTGAATGTTGCCAAAGCATATTGTGTGATACTGTCTGCTGAAAAACAATAGCTAAGCCAATATCTGCTTTCAGATATAAATAGCTGATAATAAAGAATGATCATTATTATGTCCATATCAATACATTCTCAGCTTTACTTAAGCTTTGAATGCATTTAAATGGTTAGAACCACAATCAATACATGAATACAGCAACAGATCCACCATCAGTACAAGAATATGAAACCAGAACCACCATCAGTAAATGTATACAGCACCAGAGCCACCATCAGTACATGTCCCTCTTATGGCACATTGCCTCCACATTGACTGCCCTTATGAGATATAACCGCCATACTGTCTGACCTTATGAACTATAACCACCACACTGTAAACCCTTATAAACCATGGTCTATAGCATGGCTTTCCCCTTTCCACTGTTTCCCCTCGCGCTCTTTAAATCTCCATGCAGTGGCCATTGTCTACTGCCATGCTGTCCTCTCCCCATACGGTGTCCCTGTTTCACGCTTTCTTCTCTCCATACTGTGCCTCTTCTTCACACTGTTCCCCCACTTCCCATCACGTAGCACTCTCCAAACTGTGTCCTGTCCCAATACTGCCCCTACTATCTCTATGCATAACCTACCCAGTCTACGGTAAAAGATACTTGAATCTTCTGCTCCATTTTGGAGAGCTTACCTTCTCTGTCCTCTTTGCGACCTTTGCGGTGCTCTAGTTAGACTGTTGATTTATCTAATTGACCTCATCATGCTGCTGCATCTAAGAGCAGGGACCTGATTAATATTCCTCTGCCTCTGTCCCGATGCTCAGTTCTTAAATTGTAATTATGTCTTAAAACACACGAATACAATTGAATGCTGTTAGGGAACGAAGACTTGGTCGCAGGCAGAGCAGTGAGAGGTGTTGTTCACTCATTCACACTGCTCACCTGTGTGCTTGTGTATAAACACCAGAAGCCCTGATTCAGTTGTGACAGATACCTGTACATATCGGTGAGAGCCGTCAGACTGGAAGCCATGACTATGTGAGCAGCATGAAATGTGGCTAGATAACACAGGTCTGCAAGGGTAAAATGGTTTGAAAATTAAGAGGTGATTTTTTTTATATACTTTTCATCTATGAACTCGGTAAGAATATCGAAAAAATATGGAGGAGCATACATTGACACCAGCACTTTCTGGCAATTTCTGCGACATCTGCTGCTAAGCCGGTGGCTCTCATATCCACTTGCAATTGGATTTTTTCATCCTTGCAGCTGTGGATCTGGATGTTATGCGGGATAGCCTTAAATTGTTTGTCCTACCACACCAAAACTCGCACAGATCTTTGGTTGACTTGAACTTGAGGAGGGGCTGAGTGCCATCTAGTCCCACCGGATGGCGGGTCTCCCTGTGTGGAAATTTTTGTAGCTGCCTATGTACCTGACACACTGCCTTAACTGCGGTGTTGACCTAGTTTTCTTAAAGGCCCCTAATCTCTCTTTCAAAGAGAAATGTTTGGTTGTGTGGATATTGTTTGGGATTGTGTGTGGGGGGGATTTCAGTATGGAACAGATGCTCCCTAGGGGGCTCAGGTTTCAGTTATATTATGCAGGCATAGTCAACTTAGATAATTTGGATATCTTGGTAAACAATAATATAAATATGATCTGGCTCAAAACTTGAACCTATTGGCCTGGAATGTAAGAGGGTTGGGGAACGCCAATAAAAGATATGCAATTTTTTTCATCCCTCCGTAAATATCACCCAGCTATTGTTTGCTTGACAGAAACACATTTAGTCAGGGACAAACTCCAGACACTTAGAAACCCCTGAGTGGGTGCGTTATTCCACTCAGTGTCTTCCACGCATGCTCGAGGGGTTAGCATTCTAATTCATCACTCCATCCCGTTTGTGTGTGACAGTTCTATTGATGCAGATGGAAGATATGTTTGTCTGGTCTGCTCTGTTTATAGTATTCACATGATATTGGTTGCCCTGTACATCCCACCCCCCTACTCTGGTGAAGTTCTTAGGAAGATATCTCTTTTTATTAGCAAAAACCCTCCTTCCCCAGTCCTAATACTGGGGGACTTTAACAACTACCTCCATCCCTTCTGGGATAAATTCCACTCAGGTAATATATCAGAGCTCTTCCCCCCCCCCCCCATGAAAATGGCTGCTGCACTTACTGAGTTGGGTCTTCATGATATTTGGAGTTTAAAAAATCCTAAACTTAAAGTGTATTCCTGTTACTCCTCATCCCATCATACATTGTCAAGAATTGACATGGCGATAGGTTCTGATTCGATCCTGACTCTGGTGGCCGAGGTCGAATACTTAACAAGAAGTGTTTCGGATCACTCACCCATTAGAGTGCAGATGAGATGGGGAGCTGATGGAGTGAAGAGTTGGGCCCCATGGCGGCTAAACCAAGTTGGCTTCTTATGATTAATGGGAATACTATAGAAGGCCGTATTAAGGAATATCTACATCATAATATTGACACCACCCCGCTAAACATTGTCTCAGATGCTCTTAAGGCTTTTTGTAGAGGTGTTCTTTCAAAAGAAATTTACCAATTTAAGTCCAAATCCAGAAGGTTGACATCCTTCCTTTGTGAAGAGGTAGATAAATATGAACTTGACTTTACTACTACACCCTCAGACTCCAGTAGGAGGCGGTGGGAGGGGGCTCAGAAAGTATACTCGGACCATTTACTTGACAAAGCTGAGCATAAACGTTTTTTTCTATAAGCAGAAGTTCTTTGAGGCGGGAGAAAGTACGGGACACCTATTGGCTTCTGTTAAGGCAAAGGAGGGCTTGGCCCATATATCGAGTTTACATAATACAGAGGGGTTAACTATCACAGATAATAAGGACATCTTAGCAGAGATTAAAAAGTACTATTCTGAACTGTATGCTTCTAGGGCCCCGCCTTGCGAGGGAGAAATGGACACATATCTGTCTAAGATAAAACTTCCTAAACTTTCTATGTAGGCAGTTGAGGAGCTGGATAGGCTCCTGACGATTGAGGAGCTGGAGTATGCACTCTCAGGGTTTCCGAATGAGAAGGCCCCAGGGTCGGACGGTATTCCTGGTGAATTTTATAAACGCTTCAGTAGTGTTTTACTGCCTCTGCTGCTAAAAGTCTTTCAGTCTGCAAGTAATACGGGACAGCTCCCTCCGTCCATGCTAGAGGCTATTATAGTGGTCATCCTTAAGCAGAGTAAGGATCCCCTCCATCCTGAGTCTTACAGGCCCATTTCTCTACACCAGACGGATGTTAAAATTCTTGCCAAAGTTCTCTCGGTCAGACTGGCTAAGGTTATTGCTGAGCTCATTCATGAGGATCAGTCGGGGTTCATGCCAGGGAAGTCTACTGCCATTAATTTGCATCGGTTGTTCCTCAATATGCAGTTAAGTTCTCCTGAGGCTTGAGCCAGGGCGGTGCTATCGCTCGACGCAGCTAAGGCCTTTGATACGGTTGAGTGGAGCTATCTTTGGAAGATTTTAGACAGAATGGGCTTTGGCCCTAAGTTCTTGGCCCTCATTAAGCTACTCTATAATGGCCCATCAGCTAGGATTAGGGTCAATGGTGAGTTATCTGGGGGGGTGGCGATGGGGAGGGGAACAAGACAGGGTTGTCCTCTATCACCCCTCCTCTTTGCCATCGCTATTGAACCCTTGGCATGCATTTTTAGGGCCTTTAAGGAAGTGCGGGCATTTAGGGTAGGTGACCTGGAGGAACGCATCTTGCTATATGCGGACGACATGCTTCTGTATCGGGGGGATGCCTCTGCCTCTATTAGACCAGTTATGGCTATCCTTGAGGAATTTGGTAAGTGGTCGGGCCTCCTTATAAACTGGAACAAATCGGTACTTATGCCTATAGATCCGTGTGTAGACACGCAGAGGTTAGTGGAAACCAATATTAAACTGGTAACAGAATTTAAGTATCCGGGGATCAATGTTACAGCTAAACCTGTTGACTATGTGCCTCTTAATCTGACACCCCTGTTAGATAGATTTGTAACTAAAATTGATGCATGGTGTAGACTTCCCCTATCAGTTGTTGGGAGAGGAAACCTCATCAAAATGGTTTTAATGGCCCAACTGCTCTACATTCTTCACAATTCCCCTGTGTGGATCCCGACATGCTCATAGGTTATTCAGACAATTACTTTGGGAAAAAAAGCAGGCTCGAATCCGTCTGGAGTACCTACAAAGAGAAAAAATAAATGGGAGTCTGGCTATCCCGAATGCTTGGATCTACTACCTGGCGGCTCAGATTCAGCAACTGAAGGGTTGGGATCAGTGTAGTGCACTGGAGAAAAATGGGCGACTGGCAATTCAGAATAGCCCCTGGAGAGTACCAATGTATATGGTAGACGCCCGGGGAGCGGGAAACAAATTATTTCAAGTTCCAACTCTGGCCATGATCTATAAGGTTTGGGATAGAGGAAAGCACCTGTTGGGTGGTTCTGATTGCTTTGTGTTTACACCATTGTGGCATAATCCTAGTCTTCTGGAATTTCAAACTTTAGAAGGGTGCTCTGATTGGGAGGCGAAGGGGGTGATGACGGTGGCACACATTCAGTCTAAAAATACATTAAAACGGTTTGAACAACTGCGCACTGAATTTGACATTCCCCATAGGTTTTTCTACAGATTTTCACAGCTCCGACATGCGTATGCAGCTCAAATCAAAACTAGAGATCTTAGTATAGACCCTAATCCTTGACAATGTTGGTGGGGGGCTTGGGCTCCAGAAGAGGACTGATTTCCTCCATCTATAGAATACTTCTCAATGCATTTCACAATAAGTACCCCCTTTGCACCAAAGCTAGATGGGAGGAAGATGTTGGCCCGCTCTCAGATGATCAATGGGACTATATATTAAATTCAGTGCCCTGTCTTTCCTTATCGGAGCCCAGAGATTATCGCAGGTGTATCTAATACATAGGAAATATAAAACGCCTGCGTTCTTGCACAAAATCGCGCTAAGGAGTGACTTGTGCTGCCCCCGATGTAGCCTACCTGATGCACACCTTATGCATATGTTCTGGGAGTGTCCTCGGCTTGGACGGTTCAGGAATAATGTTCTGAATATGTTGGCAAGAGTTTATGGTACAAGATTGCTCCCTGATCCAAAGGTCTGTGTGCTGGGTATTATACCGGATATTCCTGTGGAAGACCCGCTGGCGATCGGTATGGCTATAATTCTATATATAGCACTGAAAACCATTGCCTTACACTGGAAGCAGTCTGCACCCCCAACGATGGAGGAGTTTATTAATAGAGTCAATAGTTCTATAAGGCTGGAAAAGGGAGTGTATATTAAAAGAAAAGCTATCGGAAAATGTGATAAAATCTGGAGCCCTTGGCTTAACACCTCGGGTTTGCCATCCCAAATTTTGCTGCTGAAGAATCTGTTCCCTATGCTTCGTTAATTATGGTACCCCTTATCCCCTCTTGCTTCCATATGATCTCTTGCTTTATGAATAGGTTTCATGACTATGTCTATAGCTTATTTTGTACTATGTGCCTGACTGTTCATAGTTCTATGCTGCACAAGTCTTACCTGGTTTCATATTGTCCCCCTTAAAAACTGTTTAATAAAAATAATCTGATTTAAAAAAAAGAATATCGAAAAAATTCCATTGCGTACAGATTTTCAGAAACACTGACTCCGTAGGCTTTTTCTTGCACCATACTTTGACCCTATGTGTCATCTTTGGTGGATGAGTTTGGCGCCACTAGATTGGTTAGAAATTAATGTAAGCTGTGCTGTGATTGGCTGCTGTGGGCAGAGAAGATTTTCTTAAAGGGAACCTGTCACCCCCCCAGGGCCTACTAAAGTAAAAGAGCCACTTTCAGCAGCACTAAGGCTGCATTCTGTGAAGGTGGCTCTTATGTTTCTTATCACTAGGAACGCTGAAATAATACGTTTTATAAATTTCTCGCCATACCTCTATTGAGTCAGGGAGGTATATTTTTCTCCCTGGACTCAACCGCCTCGCAGCCGTCCATCATCCCCCTCTGGCCTCCGGACACCGCCTCCTCTCTTTCTTGTGACGGCGCCTGCGTTGAGCAATCAGTTCTCGGGCATGCAGTGTGTTATGATGTATTCACACTGCGGGGCTGGGAATGTGCGCGCCTGCGCAGTGAGGATCTCTGCGCCTGTCCCTCTACCGGAATACGTCGTCACGTCATAGTGAGCTGAAGCTGAGCTCCCCACACCGAGGAGATCACAGGCAGCACAGCACATCACCTAACAGTAACGATTGAAAGGGGGGACAACATACCTCCCTTACTCAATAGAGGTATGGCGGGAAATGTATAAAACTCCTTTTCTCAGCATTCCTAATAAACATAAGAGCCACCTTCACAGAATGCAGCCTTAGTGCTGCTGAAGGTGGCTCTTTTACTTTAATAGGCCCTGGGGGGGCAGTATAAAAAAGAAAGCTGTGCCATGATTATTAATGGGCAGTAAAGACAGGTTTTTTTTTTTTGTTTTTTTTTAGCACATTTCAGAACAGTGTGGTGGTGTTCATAGCAACCAATCAGAGCATATCTTTCATTTTACTTCAGTAGTATAAGAACTGAAAGCTGCACTGTGATTGGTTGTTATGGGGCGCAAAGGCAGATTTTCTTTCAGACAAGAGTTCATAAGAGTGTGGTGTGCACTTACCCCAATTCCTTTCAATATTTAATGGTTGTGGTGGATTAAGCTTCTGTTTCTAACAACGTAATCAAAATGGCTACAACTTTTGCTACATGTGCAGCTGTTTTGTAGTGAAGAAACAGCAAAGGAACATTATGGACTTCATTAGAAAAGTGTATTATGCGTACTTTAGTGTAAAACTAGGAGATTAGGACAAGTTGTGGGCTCTATTTGTAGTGTGTTCTGTTCGTGTAGAACTACGACAGTGGTCTAAAAGGAAGAAAGCGAGCTTTCGTTTTGGCGTGCCTGTGATCTAGGGTGAACCGCAAAATTATAGTCATGACTGCTACTTTTGTATGTGCAATGTGGAGGGATTCAACCTTAAAAATAAGAAGGGAATTATATATCCGGACCTCCCATCAGCGAATCGCCCCGTGCCTCATGGTCTAGGAATACCTGACCCTTCACCTCCAGAGAAACTTGAAGATTCACCTGATTCAGAACACAAAGAGCAGGATTCTGACAAAGACTTCCAGGCTTGTCCCAATGAGCCACAGCTTTTATTCACAGCTCAAATTAAATGTCTTAGGCTACTTTCACACTTGCGTTTTATCGCGCAGCGCATCATGCGCTATCGGTCGCATGTGCAATGTTCCCCTATCTTTAACATGGCGGGCGCAGGGTCTAGCGCTTGCACGCGTTCATCTGCGTTTGTCGTGCGCTGCGCATTTTCCAGGTGTGCGCCCATAGACGCTAGACGCTACATGTTGCATTTTTTTTTCCTCCCATCCACTTTAAAAAGCGCGTGCGCACGTATGCCACACTATGCGCAAAAAAAATAACATTAGTCTATAGGTGCGCTGGCGTGCACATGGCTGTGCGCTCGTCAGCGCTTTTGCGCGCACGCGATTTTTAAGTAAATAATGTCTACACACTTGTTTAAACCACCCCTACACAAGCAACAATGTTTGTGAGGAGTGTAGATATAAAGAAGGTGATAGAGACAGAGATGATAGAGACAGAGATGATAGAGACAGAGATGATAGAGACAGAGATGATAGAGACAGAGATGATAGAGACAGAGATGATAGAGACAGAGATGATAGAGACAGAGATGAGAGACAGAGATGATAGAGACAGAGATGATAGAAATGTGACACGTAGACAACCCATGCGCCAAAAAAACGCAAACGCATGTAAAAACGCTTGAAATCGCATACAATTGCGTCCAAACGCTGCGTTTTTTTGTCATAATGCGCACGCTTATGCAACTAAATATCGCAGCGTTTACAAGCGTTTGCACATGTTTTTTTTTAATGTGTTTGATGTGCACTCGAAACGCATCGCAAAAAAACACAAGTGTGAAAGTAGCCTTAGTCAGGGACTTGGACCTTCCTAAACATTCTGCAGAAATTTTAGCCTCTGGACTAAAGAAAAAGAACCGCTAGCTCCTGGTACCTGTTTTTCATGGTACAGAAGCAGAGAAAAGGAGTCCCTTCTATACTTTTCTCAAGACTCTGCTTTAATGTATTGCAGTGATGTTCCTGGGCTGATGGAAAAATGTAACAGTGAGTATAATGTAAGAGAGTAGAGATTCTTTATTGTTTAATCCAAATAAAGTCTGCACAATAGCAGCAAGAATACTTCAGTGCCCGTAGGGTCTTCTGTGCACTTGAAGGAAAGCTATGAGAATTTAGACTTCATTCTCAAGAACTTACCGTATTTTTCAGACTATAAGATGCACTTTTTTCCTCCAAAAATGTGGAGGAAAATTGGGGGTGCGTCTTATAGTCCGGATGTACCTGCTCTGGCTATGGTAGGGAGGTGGGGAGCGGTTCCAGCGGGTCATAGAGGCAGGAGCCGGCTTCTGCGGCTAACTCCTGTGCCCGCTCCTAAAGACAAATGAATATTAACTGCTTTCCACGCACATGGGCGTGGAGGGCAATGAATATTCATTTCTCTTTAATGGCATCCTGGAATGATTGGCCCCCATCCCGGTCCTGGTATGATTGGTCCTATCCTTTCCTTATCCTGGTATGATTGGTCCCCACCAGGGCCGGCTCCAGGTTTTTATGGGCCCCGGGCGAAAGAGCCTCAGTGGGCCCCTTTAACACAGACCACGATTCACGATGCACAGATACTGCAGAGAAATATGGGTATAGTACAATGCCAAATACTTTACTTCTTCCATTACATGAGTGATATCTATTGTAAATTGTACAATAGCTCAAAAACCGCCAAATCCTCACAGCGCACAGTACAGACTGGACAGTACAGTCCTCCATACAATATTATGGGCACCACAGTCTCCCCCTTATCACCCATATAATACCCATGCAGGATGTCACCCCCATATAATGCTCCATACAGAATACTGGACCCATATAATGCTCCATACAGATACTGGCCCATATAATGCTCATACAGGATACTGGTCCCCATATAATGCTCTCATACAGGATACTGGTCTCCATATAATGCTCCATACAGAATACTGGACCCAATATAATGCTCCATACAGGATACTGGTCCCCATATAATGCTCCATACAGGATACTGGTCCCCATATAATGCCCATACAAAATATGGAGCTCTCCTCTGCGCTGTACTGCGTTCTGCACTGTTACGGCTCAGGAAAGGGCGCTGTGGAAAGACTCCCCATTATCATCATGATTTCCTCCCCATCATCATCATTGCCTCCTTATCATCATCATTGCCTCCCCATTATCATCAATGCCTGCCCATCATCATCATCTCCTCCCCATCATCATCAATGCCTGCCATTTCATCATGGCCTCCCATCATCATCATCTCCTCCCCATCATCAATGCCTGCCCATTATCATATCCTCCCCATCATCATCATGGCCTCCCCATTATCATCAATGCCTGCCCATTATCATCATCTCTCCCCATCATCAATGCCTCCCCATTATCATCAATGCCTGCCCATTATCATCAATGCCTGCCCATTATCATCATCTTCTCCCCATCATCAATGCCTCCCATTATCATCATGCTCCCCATTATCATCAATGCCTGCCCATTATCATCAATGCCTGCCCATTATCATCATCTTCTCCCCATCATCAATGCCTCCCCTATCATCAATGCCTGCCCATTATCATCAATGCCTGCCCATTATCATCAATGCCTGCCCATTATCATCAATGCCTGCCCATCATCACACACAGACAGCACTACAGCACAAGCACTCTCTCACATACATACACACACACACACACACACACACACAAAGCACCGCACTACATACACACAGAGACACACACAGAGACGTCTTACCTGTTCAGCGTCCGCGCTCTCTGCCACAGCCGGCCGCTGAATGATGACGTCATTCAGCGGCGCTGCTGTGAGAGGAAGCGCCGGCGCCCCCTGGAGCCCGGAGCTGCGGCAGCGGAGGCACGGGAGAGGTAAGTATTGTGCCAGCTGATGCCGGGGCCCTGAGCAAGCAGGGGGGGGGCCCAGTGGCGGCGCTGACACCGCTCTCCTCTGCTAACGGGCGCGGGGGTGCCAGACGGCGAGTGGGCCCCCCCGCCTGCTCAGGGCCCCGGCACTTGCCCGGGTGTGCCGGGTGCTGACGCCGGCCCTGGTCCCCACCCCCATCCTGGTATGCATACACTTGCCTTTCCAGCGCTCCATCGCAGCGTCCTCTTCCGATACCAGCAGCTGCTTCATGCTTGTAATGTGAAAACAGAAGGAAAAAAACGAACTGTGTGGTTAAATAAATAGAAGTACAAACCAATAGGTGATACGGTACACAATTTATTGGAGACAAAAAAAGGAAAGTAACAGATAAGACCACGGTGTTACCAACACAAAATGTGTGTACCTGCCCGTGTGTACACAGGTGACCACAGATTGCTGACAAAAATTAGAACGTGGAACACAAGTAATAAAAGTGGTGCACTCAAAATAATGTAAAATATATATATATTAGTATAAAAAAACAGATACAAGTAAGCATATATGTGCAGGTTATGATTTCATGTATAATATAATCATAAACCATATGTACATAGCCTGCAAAATGTTAAAAAAGGCACCAAAGATTCAAATTGAGACAAAAGGGTACATGTGTGTCTCTTTAAGAGTAAATGAAATGGGATGTCAGCATATCATATGCCCTGAGCCTAGTTATGATAAAAGGGCAGAAAGGATCCATAGAACTCCATAAATGCAGTGGCACTAGGTATAGGACAGAGATAAAGTGCATGTGCAATGGACATATTTAATTGTGAAACCACAATGGGTGATCTGATCATAATGAAAAAATACATATGTCCATAATAGCGATTGGAGAATCTAAATGCAGTGCAGAGACTAGGTACAATAGGAGTACAGGATGGCAGGTATAGCCAAAATGTTTAGCACAGCTAGTAGATGCTGTAAGGGGCAAATACCTGTGTGGTCACGGTGGTACGAGCAGGAACATGCCCCGACGCACATTTCGGATCAAGTCCTTCATCAGTGGGAATGGAGTCCATGGATGGCAGTGAGTTTAAAATTTTTTACAGACAGATCTTTTTCAGAAGTCAACTTCGGTAAATGGCCTTTTGCGGGCCGATTCGTCCCATCCTCCATCCATGATCCGCTCGATACCGGTGAGTCAATTTCTGCGGTTATGCAGAATCTGCTCTAATGATAGATTTTTACAAACTGGCTGAAGATCTCAAAAAGAGATGTATGGACAGGGGCTATAGTCGCCGCTGCATTAAAATGGCTTTCAACAGGGCAAAACACACTCCCAGAAACTTATTCCTCTACTAAAAACAAGTCTAACAATGATATCAGATTCATTACACAATATCATGGACATACCAATCTGATGCATCATTTTTTGGAAAAATCATGGTCAATCCTCCTCTCGGATGCGGTCCTCACCAAGTGCTTGGGACCCAGGCCTATGTTTACTTTTAGTAGATCTAGAAACCTAGGTGATTCTCTTGTCAGGAGTCACTATGTCAATGAACTGTCAACTTTTCTTTCAAGTCCAACACCAACCTCTGGATGCCGACCGTGTGGTAAATGTGTAGCCTGTCCGAATATTACTCGTGCTATCATTTTCCAGCTTAGATGGACGGACAGTCTATACCTGCTGTAGCGTGACTAATGGCCGCATAATTAATGGGAGGTATCTATCACAGGCATGGCTGCTCCTTGTGATGTAACTCGGAGTATTTTTTCTTTAGTGCACGTAAGCACTAAGTAGTTTTTGTTCACACTTGTGTCTGGGTTATGGGTAGCTATGAGAGATGGGAGGGTCTGGCTACCCATATACCTCACACCGAGGTGAGAATGCTCACTGTACCCTTTTTCCTTGCAGAAGCCTGTGTGTGGTTGTGAGTTTGAAGACCTGTGGTGATGTCACGATTACGTGACTAGCCATGTGATGGGTACCTGGGTGTGGTTACAGCTATGTAATGGAGGTGTGTTTGGCACATGGCAGTGAGTGTTTGGGAGTCTGCCAGTGTGGAGAGATTTCAGGCTGGACACTACAGAGTGGTCTGTGTCTTGAGAAGGAGAAGCCTCCCTGTGTCTGTGGCTCCAGATAGAGCCTGCGTGCTGGACATTGCACAGCCTGTGTGCCCACAGGAATGAGTGAGAAGAGCTATGCTATGGATATTGAGGTTTTGTCTGCATGATGTAAAGACTGTTTACCTTTTTGTTGCTTTCAAGTAATCCCTCCCGTAGTGTATCGCCGGGTAAAGCTGTCACATCTTGCAATGTGACTGTTCTACACGTGAGATCGTCGTGGGACACTCGGTAAATGGACTACGTCGGACAGGAAGTATCATATGTTGGCTCATTATTTTTTTGTTGCGGGAGACGAGGGAGTCGGGGGTTAGGTGTTCAGCAAGTATGGTTAATTAAAATTCAGTAATGGAGTCTGTGTGATTATTTCAAATAGAAGACTTTATTCTGGCTGTGTGTTTATTTACCATATATCTATAGGATTAGTAATGGATGGGTGTCTTATAGACGCCTCTCCATTACTAAGCCGTTGGCCTGACCTGACAATACAAAGGTGACATAAACCCCACAAATATGAACCCCACTTACCACCGCTACAGGGCAAGTGGGAAGAGCGAGGCTAAGTGCCAGAATTGGTGCATCTATAAGATGCGCCATTTCTGGGGCGGCAGAAAGCTGATGTTTTTAGCCTGGGGGTGCCAATATCCATGGACCCTTCCCAGGCTATTAATATCAGCCCGCAGCTGTCTGCCTAGCCTTTGCTGGTTCGATTTTATAGGGGGACCCCTTGTCAATTTTTTTCTGAGGTTCCCCTGTAAACTAGCCAGTAAAGGCTAAGCTGAAAGGCATTATGATTAAGGGTGCTTTCAGCGCACCAGAAACGCGTCGGGTGTTCTCACATTTTAAATATTGCTTGAAAGCCAAATAAAGAAAAATTTCGGCACACCAAACCTGTATAAAAATGAAAAAAACTTTGTCTTGTTTGAAGGTGAACCTTCGGCCAAATCTGAGGTCCAGCGCGCTTTGGAAGAGATTTTCATCAGGATATCTCTGTACTTAGCCACATTCATGTTTCCTTCAAATGCAAACAGTCGTCCTGTCCCTGCAGCTAAAAAACACCCCCATAGCATGATGCTGCTGCCACCACCATGTTTCACTGTTGGGATTGTATTGAGCAGGTGATAAGCAGTGCCTTTTTCTCCACACATGCCGCTTAGAATTATCACCAAAAAGTTCTATCTTCGTCTCATCAGACCAGAGAATCTTATTTGTCATAGTCTGGGAGTCTTTCATGTATTTTTTAGCAAACTCTATGCGGACTTTTATATGTCTTGCATTGAGGAGAGGCTTCCGTCAGGCCACTCTGCCATAAAGACCCGAATGGTGGAGGGCTGCAGTGATAGTTGACTTTGTGGAACTTTCTCCCATCTCCCTACTGCATCTGTGGAGCTAAGCCACAGTGATCTTGGTGTTCTTCTTTACCTCTCTCACCAAGGCTCTCCTCCCACGATTGCTCAGTTTGGCTGGATGGCCAGGTCTAGGAAGGCTTCTGGTGGTCCCAAACTTCTTCCATTTAAGGATTATGGAGGCCACTGTGCTCTTAGGAACCTTCAGTATTGCATCAATTCTTTTGTAATCTTGGCCAGATGTGTGCCTTTCCACAATTCTGTCTCCTAGCTCCTGGGCCAGTTCCTTTGACCTGATTCTCATTTGGTCTGACATGCACTGTGAGCTGTGAGCTCTTATATAGACAGGTGTGTGCCTTTACAAATCAAGTCCTATCAGTTTAATTAAATACATCTGGACTCCAATGAAGGAGTAGAACCATCTCAAGGAGGATCACAAGAAATGGACAGCATGTGACTTAAATATGAGTGTCTGAGCAAAGAGTCTGAATGCTTATGACCATGTGATATTTCAGTTTTTCTTTAATAAATTTGCAAACATTTCTACATTTGTGTTTTCAGTCAAGATGGGTGCAGAGCATACGTTACTGAGAAAAAAAATGAACTTTTTTGAATTTACCAAATGGATGCAATGAAACAGAGTGAAAAATGTAAAGGGGTCTGAATACTTTCTGTACCCACTGTATATATTTGTTTATATTTTGTTTTGTGTGTGTAAACATTATATTTGAACATGGTATGTAGGGACATTATGGTCTTGTCTTCAAGGGAGAATGAAAAAGAAGAGGTCGAACAGGAAATGACATTACAATTTTTTTTTTAAATAATATATCTTTATTTAGCTTACAAAAACGCAGACTAATCCGTATCAAAACCGCGTGGAATTTCATCTGCGTTTTCTGCCAAGAGAGGCAGAATTTGTGCAGAAATTTCCACAAGCAAATCCGCAACATGCGCACATAGCCTAATTAGTCCGAAAAATACAGTAACAACGAGGATCAAGTATGGTAAATATGTGGTGATCTGAAAGTTCTCCCTCTTTGCTCCTTGGGAAGCAAGGAGGATACACAAAGTACCCATTCTTTTTGCGTGAATGGGACAGATGGGATAGGACTCATCACTGGAGCCAAAAAAGTTGGCCAACAAGTACATCTTTGTAATCTGGACTCGGAATCATAGTTGCGGCAAGTTTAAAAAGTTGGCCCCACTAAAGTTCTCCTTCCACCACTGCACATTAGCTTAGACTGATGAAGCAATTTGTGAAAGCTTTACTGAAAGAATGGGAGACTTTTAATACATTTTTAAATACAATATTGTGTACATTTTTGGCTACAACAAATTTCTTGTTCATCTCACTTGTATGTAATTTAACGTGCGTTTTGTTCAAAATCCATCGTGATATGGTAAAAAATAAGTTTCTTGAAATCAGGGTATAAGAAAACCTTCGAATCAGTCATTGGATTTGAATAAATTTTCATTAACCCAAATTTTGCATACCTGTGTAAGTATATTTTAGATTGTTATAAATGGGGTTATCCGAGTAGTGGACTTCTCGAGTCTTGATCACCATATTCCCCCATTTAAAATAACAGCTTGTAGTCACCTTTGATATCTGCGCCGGACCCGCTTGACGTTATGTCACGTGAGCACTGCAGTCAATCAGCAGCTGCTACTGGGCTGCTTCACTCTCACTTCCTTCAGAACAAAATTACATCCCGAAGAATTGTTATATCTAAAAGGAAGTGAGAGTCAATTATCCCATTAGCAGCCTCTGATTGGCTCCAGTATTTATGTGATACAATAAAATCACGCGGGTCCCAGAAAACCCGACCTTGAATGATGTCAAGCCGACGGTTTGTACAGGCTGTTATTGGTTGTCCGAGTAGTTGACAAACCCCTTTAATGCTGCTATAGCTAATCTTTTAAGGTCTCAAGTTGTCCATTTTCAGTTGTCTAATGCAACTACAATGTTCACTCAGTTTGAAATATAGTTTGTTTGTTTTTTTCATCTGAAAGTTTACCTTATAGTCATTACATTTGTACTTTTAATTCTAGGTAAACCTGAATGTGTGAAACTTCTAATAGATGTTGGGGCAAATCTTGAAGCTCATGATTGTCATTTTGGTACCCCGTTACATGTAGCTTGTGCAAGAGAGCATTTGGACTGTGCTAAAGTGTTACTCAGTGCAGGTAGGTAGATATCTGTGAATTCATATCTGTAGATATGGTAACTACAATTTATCTACGCAAATTAAATTTTACTCTATTTCTACTAAATAAAAGTCATGTAATATGAATTTTGTTTTATTATTATGCTAAAGAGATTCAGCAACCAAAAAGTGAAATAAATGGTGAGATGCAAACCTTGTGACTGCGGTGCAAAAGCAAAGACCCCCAAAACATCTTGCTGCACCCTCTCAGCCTAAAAGAATGTTTTCTATTTTGTAAAAGTAAGAAAATATATGACAAAACAACATCAATTTTGAATCCCTGTAACCATAATGACCCACCAAATAAGAAAAGAAATGTTGTAAAAACGTAACCCCCCCAAATTGCTGTCTTTTTTTTTTTTTTTTTCATTTCACCCAACAACAAAAAATTCACAAGTTGTCACCAAAAATTTCTGACACCAAGGGGTTAAAAAGTAGCATATTGCATTTCAGAAGCAATGCTCTCAGAATTAGAAACTATGCCACAGATTGTTAAATGTTGGATTATTTTATTAAAGGGGCTAATGTGAATGCAGCAAAACTTCATGAAACAGCCCTACATCACGCTGCCAAGGTGAAAAACAAAGATCTTATTGAAATGCTAGTGGAATTTGGAGGAAATGTATATGCGAGGGACAATCGTGGAAAAAGACCATCAGATTATTCCTGGCTGAACAGTCCTACTGCAAAATGCTTTGAATATCATGAAAGTAAGTTCTCTCTTTTATTTACAGACTTAATCAGGTGATATACCTATGGAAGGTATATATTGGTTGATGTAAGATGCTCCTTTTTTTCTGTTTATACAGCTCTGGCAAAAATTAAGAGACCACTTTCAAATGTTGAGTTTGTCTGATTTTTCTCTTTATAGGTATATTTTTGAGTAAAATGTAAATTGTTCTTTTAGTCTATAAACTTCTGACATGTCTCCGAATTTCCAAGCAATAAATTTTGTATTTTTTTTCTGGCAAAGAAAAATGGTCCAAATTTTAAAAAAAAAACCAGTGCTTTCAGACCTCAAATAATGCAAAGAAAACAAGTTCATAATCATTTAGAAACAACAATACTAATGTTTTAACTCAGGAAGAGTTCTGAAATCAATATTTTGTGGAATAACCGTGATTTTTAAAAACCGCTTTCATGCGTCTTGGCATGCTTGCCATCAGTCTTTCACACTGCTTCTGGGGCAAACATTTAAGCAGTTCTTCTTTGTTTGATGGCTTGTGACTATCCATCATCCTCTTGATCACATTCCAGAGGTTTTCAATGGGGTTCTGGTTTGGAGAATGGGCTGCCCATGACAGGGTTTTGATGTGGTGGTCTCTTAATTTTTGCCAGAGATGTATGTTTCTCAAGGGTCCTTCCCTTTAACCAGATACACACTATATTACCCATGAAAGTTTGGTTTGGAAGAATAAGAAGAATGGAGTAAAAGAATTAGTGAGACATCCTCTCCATCCCCACTCAGCTCTGTTAACAGAAAAAAAGTTACAGCTGTCAAAATATGGCAATGCAAATTTTTTTTTTCTCTTTTTATCCCCTTCACGGCCTAACGTATCGTTACTATATCGGCCGTGTTGCTGCCTTTGATGTGGGCTCACATGCTGAGCCTTCATCTTTCCCTGCACTTGATAGCTGATTTATTCCGCCATCAAGTGCCTCTTAACAGCCACGGATGGATCAGAGTTCCACCCGCAGCTGTTACCCAGTAAAATTGCTGACAGCGGCATTTAACACGGCCACTGGAAGCTCATCATTGATCCAGCTCATCGCTGCCCCTGTTACTTGATCGCTGTGCACCGATGGGTTGTCATGAAGGTCCTCCTGTGAACATGGCCTGTGGCTGGCATATAAAGGAGATCGTGATTTTTGCTGAAGCCCTATAATGTATAGCATAGGCGATCAGACGAGTTTCCTTAGTGGACTGTTAAATAAAGTTAAAAAAGTTTTAAAAAATATTACAAAAATAAAAAAAGCACAAAAGTTCAAATCACCCCCCTTTGCCCCATTAAAAATAAAACAATAGACAAAAAAACACATATTTGGTATAGATGCGTTCAAAAATGTCTGATCTATCAAGATCTACTATATAATTGTCTAACTTTTCACTTCCGTCTGTAACGGAAACCCTGCGTCGCTGATTGGTCGCGACCAATCATAGCGCAGGATTTCAACCAGGCACGCCACTGCTATCGTCGGGATATCAGCGGCGCTAGCCGCTGGTTTCCCGACGGTAGCTGCGGGTCACCTCCACGTACATACTCACCTTCCGTCTCTGCATCCCTGTCACAGCGCGTCTGCTTCTATCCTGTGCGATGCAGTCACGTAGTACCGCTCATTAAGGTCATGAATATGGACGCCAAGCCTATGGGAGTGGAGTCGCGTCCATATTCATGACCTTAATGAGCGGTACCACGTGACCGCACCACAGAGGAAGAAGCTGATGCGCCGGGATAGAGATGCAACGATGGAGCGAGGATGGTAAGTATGATGGGTTAGCCCAGCGGAGGGTGGAAGTGGAGCCATGTATACAGGGTGAGAGCGGAGTCATGTATACAAGGATGGGATGGTGGAGCGGAGCCATGTATATAGAATTGAAGGGTGGGAGCGGAGCCATGTATATGGGATGGGAGGGTGGGAGCGGAGCCATGTATACAGGATGGGAGTGTGGGAGCGGAGCCATGTATACAGGGTGGGAGCGGAGCCATGAATATAGGATGGGAGTGTGGGAGTGGTGCCATGTATACAGGGTGGGAGCGGAGCCATGTATACAGGGTGAGAGCGGAGTCATGTATACAAGGATGGGATGGTGGGAGCGGAGCCATGTATATAGAAATGAAGGGTGGGAGCGGAGCCATGTATATGGGATGGGAGGGTGGGAGCGGAGCCATGTATACAGGATGGGAGTGTGGGAGCGGAGCCATGTATACAGGGTGGGAGCGGAGCCATGAATATAGGATGGGAGTGTGGGAGCGGTGCCATGTATACAGGGTGGGAGCGGAGCCATGTATACAGGGTGGGAGCGGAGTCATGTATGTAGGATGGGAGGGTAGGAGCGGAGCCATGTATATAGGGTGGGAGCGAAGCCATGTATATAGGATGGGAGGGTGGGAGCGGAGCCATGTATACAGGGTGGGAGCGGAGCCATGAATATAGGATGGGAGTGTGGGAGTGGTGCCATGTATACAGGGTGGGAGCGGAGCCATGTATACAGGGTGAGAGCGGAGTCATGTATACAAGGATGGGATGGTGGGAGCGGAGCCATGTATATAGAAATGAAGGGTGGGAGCGGAGCCATGTATATGGGATGGGAGGGTGGGAGCGGAGCCATGTATACAGGATGGGAGTGTGGGAGCGGAGCCATGTATACAGGGTGGGAGCGGAGCCATGAATATAGGATGGGAGTGTGGGAGCGGTGCCATGTATACAGGGTGGGAGCGGAGCCATGTATACAGGGTGGGAGCGGAGCCATGTATACAGGGTGGGAGCGGAGTCATGTATGTAGGATGGGAGGGTAGGAGCGGAGCCATGTATATAGGGTGGGAGCGAAGCCATGTATATAGGATGGGAGGGTGGAGCGGAGCCAGACAGGGGAGCGAGCATGTATACAGGGTGGGAGCGGAGTCATGTATGTAGGATGGGAGGGTAGGAGCGGAGCCATGTATATAGGGTGGGAGCGAAGCCATGTATATAGGATGGGAGGGTGGGAGCGGAGCCATGTATACAGGATGGGAGTGTGGGAGCGGAGCCATGTATACAGGGTGGGAGCGGAGCCATGAATATAGGATGGGAGTGTGGGAGCGGTGCCATGTATACAGGGTGGGAGCGGAGCCATGTATACAGGGTGGGAGCGGAGTCATGTATGTAGGATGGGAGGGTAGGAGCGGAGCCATGTATATAGGGTGGGAGCGAAGCCATGTATATAGGATGGGAGGGTGGGAGCGGAGCCATGTATACAGGGTGGGAGCGGAGCCATGTATACAGGGTGGGAGCGGAGTCATGTATGTAGGATGGGAGGGTAGGAGCGGAGCCATGTATATAGGGTGGGAGCGAAGCCATGTATATAGGATGGGAGGGTGGGAGCGGAGCCATGTATACAGGGTGGGAGCGGAGCCATGTATACAGGGTGGGAGCGGAGTCATGTATGTAGGATGGGAGGGTAGGAGCGGAGCCATGTATATAGGGTGGGAGCGAAGTCATGTATATAGGATGGGAGGGTGGGAGCGGAGCCATGGATAGTGGGAGCGAAGCCATGTATATAGGATGGGAGTGTGGGAGCGGTGCCATGTATACAGGGTAGGAACGGAGCCATGTATACAGGGTGGGAGCGGAGCCATGTATACAGGGTGGGAGCGGAGTCATGTATGTAGGATGGGAGGGTAGGAGCGGAGCCATGTATATAGTGTGGGAGCGAAGCCATGTATATAGGATGGGAGGGTGGGAGCGGAGCCATGGATAGTGGGAGCGAAGCCATGTATATAGGATGGGAGGGTGGGAGCGGAGCCATGTATACAGGATGGGAGGGTGGGAGCAGAGCCATGCATACAAGGATGGGAGGGTGGAGCGGAGCAATGCATACAAGGATGGGACGGGAGAGCCATGTACACAAGGATGGGAGGGGGGAGCCATGCATATAAGGACGGGAGGGTGGAGCGGAGCCATGCATACAAGGAGGGGAGGGGGGAGCAGAGCCATGTATACAGGATGGGACAGGGGAGCCATGCATACAAGGATGGGAGGGTGGGAGCGGAGCCATGCATAAATAAGCTACATACATATTCTAGAATACCCGATGCGTTAGAATCGGGCCACCATCTAGTATAAAATAATCAGATAAGTAAATGGCGTAAGAAAAAGAAAAATCAAAACGTCAGAATTGCGTTTTTTTGATCACTGCAACATTGCAATAAAAGGCAATCAAAAAATCGTATCTACCCCAAAATGGTATCAATAAACATGACAGCTCATGGTGCAAAAAATAAGTGTCCAAAAACTATTATAGGAAAATTTTGTGCTCCAAAAAACAAATAGTTCTCCTTCCATTCTGAGCCCTGAGTTTTGTCAAACTAATATTGGGGGTAGGGTATTGCTGCGTTCGTGAAGAATTGTGAAACATTATTGCAAGGCCATTTTCACTTATTTACCTTTGTGAAAATATAAAAGCTGGAGCTAAAATAAGATTTTAGTGGTTAAAATATAATTAATTTTTCTTCACCACCCAATGGTATAAAATTCTGGGTGTTAAAACTTTGGTGTTAACATGCTCACTGCAGAACTAGAAGATTTCAGTGAGTGGTGTAGATTGTAAGATGGGCTCACACTGATGGATTCTTGAGTTTCTGGCACCTCAGGGCCACTACTACTGTGACATGTCACTCGTAAAGAATTCCAGAAAAATGTGCACTCCATTTTTGCACTTTTTCACTTCTGAGCTATACACTGTGCCTGAGCAGAAGCTTCCGACAACATATGGGTATTGGCAAACTCTGTTGCATGATTTCCCCTAACTATATGGTCCATTAACTCAAGTTATCCTTGTGAAAATTAGAAATTTGTGACAAAAATTTTGAAAACAAAATCCTGTAATATTACATTTTCTCGGACCAATACCATAAAATCCTGTGATGCACCTGTGGTCCCAAGATGCTCATCACAGCCATCCATGAATTTGTTGAGTGGTGTAGTTTAGCACTTACATAAAGTACTATGTGTCAGGGAAAAATAGTTTCAGAATCACTGAGATATATGGAAGCATCCCAGAGTTATCAACACATAAAGTCCCACATGTCTAATATTACAAATTTGACCTGATCATGTGAAAACTAGCTTCATCGGTGAAGGGTTAAAGTCATACATAGTTATATATTTTGCATCCCACCACAAATATATACGATAATTCTGTGGTGGGTCGTAAGCCTTAGGATTACATTTTTCTTTTTTTTTTTTTTTTCCAGAGACTCCTAGAGATTTGTCACAGCTCTGCAGACTTTGTCTTAGAAAAGCACTCGGCCAAGGAGCAGTGGAGAAGGTTTATCAACTAAATATTCCACAAAGACTTATAGAATACCTTGCATATAATAACTGACTCACACCAACTGAAATGCATGTTACCCTACACTCGATATTGTTTGTAAAGTGTTGTCCTACATACAAGTACTTGCCAATCATACCTTATATTAAAACTAGCTGCCTAATATTGTAAAGGTCCTCCTCAGACCACAAAAATACATCTCTAGCCTGTAAAGGTATGGGCTCCACAAGGCTACAAGTGTCCTGTGGTATTTGCCACTACAAGTTATGAGGTGTGGCCGCCATGTACCGGAGTGTTTTTTTTTTTCCAGCATTTCCCACAGAAGCTTGGTCAGATTAACTACTTCTGGACCACCAATAGATTTTAATCGACTGGGCAGTCCACATTTTACTTTGTTGTGATGTTTAATCAACTGGGCAGTCCACATTTTACTTTGTTGTGATGATCTTTAACATCACCGCGTCTAGGAGCTGCACAAGATCATGATGTTTTGGGATGGGGAGCTGTCTGTAAGTCACAGCTGGACTTCCCATAGAGAAGGCAAAATGTATTTATTACTGTGTCTGCCTTCCAGATTGCTGAACCAGTATACATTGTCGTAAAACAAATACCAGTAAGTAAAAAAACAAAAAGAAAATTTAAAAAATGTGTCTATTACAGGATAATTGTTACAGAAAATGGTACCAAAACGTAAAATATATTTTAGTCCTTTTGTAGTAATTATAAATGGGAAGAACCGACACGTATCTCCTTTATTTTACTACCGATCTCGACTAATATTGGTAATAAAAAGAATATGAAAATAGCCTAAAAATTGGGCCTCATGTATCATGAAAAACAGATTAAAAATTATTTGGCTATCCCAAATGAGTAAAAATTTTACAGCTATTTAAACCACTTGTATGAAAAAAAACAAAAATGTCCTTGGTCAGGAGCAGAGAAAATGGCTTGGTCTTGAACTGGTAAAGATTTGGGAAATTTGTAAGTCAAGTCAACACCATGTACTCTTTCCTCTTGCAACTCCTGAGCAATTTTTGTAGTGTAAACCGGGTGCATTAAGTAGGTGATATGTGCCAAAGTAGCTTTCACATGAATGCCAGAACCAAAGGTTTCCAGCAGAGTATTGCTCACAGAGCATCAAGATATCACTGCCTCTTTTCTATAATGCTTCCCAGTTCCATCAGTTTTACGCAAGTAATAGACACACACTCAGACATTCACATGAGACCTAGCTACCTTTTTCTATTAAGCCATGTCCAGTTCTTGTGCCCATTGGAAGCATTTTCCAGGGTGGACAGTAGTCATCATGGACACTTTGACCAATCTGTGACTAAGCAGCCCAATAAACAGCAAGCTGTGATGCACTTGTGTTCTGATACTTTTCTATTATAGCCAGCTTTTACTCTTTCAGCAATATGTGGCAATGGAGCTTTTCTGTGGGAGCGGACTAGACCCCTTGATTTAATTCCCCACGTGCATCAGTGAGCTTTGGTTGTTGCCAGTTCACGAATTGTCCTTCTTTGCACCACTTTTGATAGGTACTACTGTACTCATTGCATACTGAGAACTGGGTACATGGCTTGCCTATTTGGAGATGCTTAGGCAAATTCTACTAGCTATTACAACTAGGCCCAAGTCACTCAGATTTTTTTCATTTGCTCATTTATTTTCTGCTTCCAGCACATCAACTTCAAGAACTGACCGTTCACTTGTTGCTTATTGTATCCCACTTCTTGAAATGCGCCATTGTTAGGTTTTCAGTGTTAGACATTTTCCTGCCTGTGTTTAAAATGTTTTAGCTGATTGGTGTAGACTCATATACATTAAAAGGAATCTGCCAGAAGGTTTTAGTTACCCCATCTGGGAGCAGCATGATGTAGCGACAGAGACCCTGATTCCAAACACTATGTCACTTATTGCGTTCCGTATTGTGTTTTTTTCATAATATGACTATTCTGCTGCAAAACTAGCAGTTCTCTGAATGATGAGCTCTGTATAATCTTGCCCACACCACTAATTGGCAGCTTTTGGTGTGCATTCTGCTTAGGCAGTAAGCTGCCAAAAAGTGGTGGGGGCAGAGCTCATGACCATGGAGGACTACATGGCAGCAGGTCTATTAGACTTCTAATGATAGATTTGTTGTTAAAATTGTATTAAAACTTGAGGAAGCAGCCCAGTAGGTGACACATCTCTGGAAGCATGGTCTCCATCACTACGTCATGCTGCCTCTAATCAGGGGGCAAAAACCTGGTAACAGATTCCTTTAAAAGAAACACATTTTGGAGAAATTATCTATTACAGAGTCTTCAAGTGGTACACAAAATACAGATTTTGCTTCTCAAAAGCATTGATTATATTGTTGGTATTAGTGTTTTTTGTCAAGTAATGTTTCATTTCTGTATATGTTTGTAAAATATATAATTTATTGGGAAAATTAGGGGTCTGCTTCCAATGTGTAATGTGCACATTGTTATGTGCAACTCTAATTAAAGAATATGCTTTGAATGTTGTGTTTCTTATGGATACCTGTCATACAGTTTTTATATGGTGTGTAGTGCAGCGGGGTTGGCGCAGTGTGACAGACAAGCAGTGACCCAGGACAGTTCAAAACCAAAGTCTCTTTTAATGGTCCGCATACTCACAAACCGAAAACAAATAGTATCTTGGTATCCTCCGGATTGCAGCCGGTAAACAAGATAGTCCATAAGCGGGACCATTTGCCGTGGGCGACTGCACCGCCATGTACGCTGAGGGTGTCAGGCCTTTTGGCTCCGTGTTGCTTCACACAGGCTGAAGTTATGGCATTGCTTTCTGCTCTCTGTATGCTTGCAAAACCAAACTGACACACCCAACCCCCTGCAGCAGGGTCTTTACAAGCAACCTGTGGCCGTAGGCCACATGGAAGACCCGGCCAGGAGGAAACAAACCACCCCACTATCGTCCTGTAGTCTGTTTCAAAAATAAAAGCCCATGGCAGGTTTTTCTTAAATCTGCCTTGAGCAAATAGCTTGCCCAAGAACAATTCTTACTTTTATTTTAACTGCAATCACAGTTATTATATATGTGTATGTATATACGTCAGTGACAAATACAATTAGTATAGTGTATGCAGCTTACTGTACTTGTATGTAATTAATAATTGGTGACTTTTTTTTAAATAGAATGTTAATTTTCTCACGCTGCAGAGTTCACTGCGGGTCAGCCTGTGAGTGAGCGGAGCATCATTGATGTCAGCACTAGTCACTGATGCTGCCGCCAGCAGCTTCTCATTTATTCATTCAGTGTTTTACAGCCGGGGCATTCACATTAGCGCTGCTCCCGGTTGTAAACTATTTAACCCCTTGAGATGGATTGCGGTGTGGGACTTGACTGTACGGCGGACAGGTATGGGTATATTGTTGCTTTTTTATTTTGTATTTTTTACAGGAGAACAAGGGCTTTGCTTGGATTGGGAGTTTAATAAATATGGAAAACCTGACTTTAATTCTTACTGTGTGTGTTTTTTAACCCTGTAAGATTAATAATGGATAGGTGTCTTATTGACACCTCTGCAATATTAACCTGGCTTAATGTCACCTTACAATAGCAAGGTGACATTAACCCCTTATTACCCCATATGCCACCGCTACAGGGCAATGGGAAGAGAGAGGTTAAGTGCCAGAATTGGCGTATCTTCCAGATGCGCCTTTTCTGGGGTGGCTGGGGGCAGATGTTTTGAGCCGGGGGGTGGCCAATAACAATGGTCCCATTCTAGGCTTTTAATATCTGCCCTGAGTCACTGGCTTTCCCTCTCCGGCGAAGAAAATTGCGCGGGAGCCCATGCAATTTTTTTCCATAAATACTTTAACACCTACATCTCCAAATTTGTACACATACACTAATAACATTAGTAGTCAGGGACATATATAAATCGAAATGATATGCAACGGTTTACTGTATGTAAACCATGTGTCATATCCTGTCGGGTTCTCCCACTATTTTCCAGAAACCGACAATTGAATTATCAGCTATTCTGCTATCTTTCTCTCTCTATGAAATATAAATATATATATATATGTATGTCAATGATCTATATATATTTATCATTGGCATACATATAAATATTTATATATATATATATGTATATATATATATATATATTGTAAGCTTTTCAGGGGATATAGCTCTAGGATCGCTGTCTGGGTAGACAGAATGACACAAAAACAGTTCATTCAGACAGCAGTTCTGGTGTAAAACTGGCCGCAACCAGCTTTATTAAAGTCCACAGCAAACAGATAAAAAATAAAGCATAAACAGAAAACCTAGGCTTGTCTAGCCACTAATTACACATAGATAGATTGCCCTGTCTATCCGGATCCCGGCTCTACCAGCCTGACCCAAAACAACACATATGATATATGTTACCAGTATGGAGTTTCACAGATACTCCTCCTTGTGTCTGAAGGCCCCTTCAGCGTCCAGACTTGAGAGAGATCCACTCCTATTCAGCCGCTATTCGCACGGATTCTCACTGAGACTACTCCTGTGTCCGGGGTACTTCCTGCACCCAGACTGAGATAGCTCAAACTCCTGGAGACTGCTTCTTGTGCCTAGACTCCTTGTCCAGACTAAGCGAGCTCTCTGACTGTGTTTGCAGACACCTACTTCTGGTCTCCTAATTAAGACCTGAGTAGTTTCAGGCCTGAGCTGCAAGTGTGTAATGAATGTAAGGTGTAGTGACCTTTCTCTACCACTAGGTCTACAAAGCCACACACCTCCCTTATACCAGTCAGTAAAGTAGCTAGGTGAAATATACACCCCATTCAATACACATACTCTCACTGTCTCACATATCCCCCCCCTCTTCTCCAGACCGGAGGGCTGGTCATCCAGACCGGAGGGCTGGTTAACAATCCAACAGAGACAGTGAACTCTGGACCAGTCATGGCCCTCATCAGCTTCATCTTCACCACTGTCATTTGTATCTTCACCTGAGTCATAGCCAACATCAGCTTTCTCTTCATCTGAAGCATCCGTACTACCCTGTACCCTCCCAGGCCTATGCTCTCTGCGGGCCTCGGGTATCCTGCACGGTTTCATCTTGACCTTAGGGCCGGGCTCAGTTTCGATATAGTGCCTGGCCAGAGAAGTACGACCAGGCACGTCAGAACACCTCTGCTGATTCTTCCACAGAAACTCTCGTACCTCCTGTTTTTGGGCACTGACCCTGTGTCACCAACTGTCACAGGAGGTATAGGGGTTTTTTCACCTTTCTCTAATTCCCCTTGAACCTTCTTTAGCACATCTACTTTCTCACGAAGATGCTCATGGCTTTCATCACACTCCTTCATCACAGTTTGGAGTTTTTTCTGAGAAGTAATCAATTCATCTGGTACCTGTGCAACCACTTTTCTTTGATCCTGCAAGGTACTATATACACTTTCCGCTTCATTTCGTGCTCTCTGGAGCAACTGCTGGAACCGCTCACGTTCCCGGCGAAAAGATGCCACATCCAGTTCACACTGCTGCAGCTGCTCGCGTAACACAACATTCTCAGTCTTCATTTCTTTGGGGGAGGCCTCATGGAGACGCATCTTCTCCTGTAGCTGTTGGACGTCCTTTACGTCCTCGGCCCGTTCTTCAGGCTCTTCTGGTAGAACATGCTCAGAAACCCTACCGTCAGTCTTGTTCCTCACAGCCTCACTTGAGACCTCAGCTTCTGATGAGGCATCTGGCTTGGTGACCACCACTTCCATGGCTTTTTCCACCTCTGCAGCATTACCTTCAGAGTCCTGGGCATGATGCAGCTCCATACCATACATTGATAACTTCTCATCTTCGACAGCATCCACTTGTGCTGTGTTCAGTTTCAGAGTCCTGCCTTTAAAGCTCAGCTCTCCTCCTTTCACCTTAGTCTTCGCCAGGGAACCGGCCAACTGTAAAACATCTTCAGATGCCATCTTCTGTCTGGCTGTAAGGTCAGTATCAGCTTTCTTCTCAGGACTCTCAACCTCCTCTGCTACCATGCCTTCCTCATTTGCACTGGTTGCTTTATTGTCATCAGATGACTCACTATCACTCCCAATATCCCTGCCTGACCCCTTTTTCTCAGCCACATCCGGGTCACTTTCAGGGTTATACAATTCATTCTCATTCTCATCCTGCTCACTTTCAGGAGTATACAATTCATTCTCATTCACATCCTGATCTGGAACCTTAGTTAACATGTCATCCACAACATTAACTTCACCATCTGGTCCCTCAAGTATGTGACTATGTGACAACCCCAGCACTATACTTCTATATAGCTCAGGTACTAGGAGCTGACTCACGACCTCTCCCTGGACTTCAGTGTCCCTATACAATAGGCTATTGTCCATGGCAGCATGAGGAAACCTCTCCTCAGAGCCAGGCTCCTGGGAAACCTCATTTAGAACAATCATATTTTCCTGTGCCGTCCTAAGAGAGGGGTCTCGCCACTGCTCACTCTCAAAATTGTCACAGGACACAGGTAAGTCAGGGACACTCGGTTCCCGAGAACCACCATCCTCGTCTCCCAACATCACCTGCAAAGGAATTTCATCACTATCACAGTCATCATTATTATCAATATCATTATCATGACTATGATCAGTATCATCATCACTATCATGATCATCATCACTATCATTATCAGCATCATTATGATGGTCATCATCATTATCATGATCATCATCATCATTATCATCATCATCATCATCATGGTCATCATCATTATCATGATCATCATTATCATTATCATCATCACATAAGTTTAACGGCCCACTAGCATTGTGTTCCGCCCCTCGGGACTGCGCACCCTCAGTAGGAGCTTCATCACACTGTCCATCAGAAACATTTCTCCCCCAGAGACCCTTAGATCGGGGAAAGTCATTACCCAATATGACGGGGTGCACCAGGTTCTTCACTACCCCCCTTCATATGAAACCTCCCCGAGTTTGGGGACCAAGTCCACGGCAGTCTCTGGGTAGACTTTGGTGTCTCCATGGATGCACACCATACTCAGGTGCTTATCAGGGATGAAGTCCCTATCAATCAGGCTGTCACATACGGAAGTCACTGGACTCTCTGAGTCCAAGAGGGCCTGTGCTGGGCAGTCATTTACAACCACCGGGCACACCTGTGGTCCAGTCTCTTTGGCTGAGGTGGACACACACACAGGCTCTGCGCAGGGAGAGAGGGATCCGCCAACATCATAACACATAGGCTCCCCCTCTATTGGACAGTCGGCCGCAATTTCACGACATCTCCAACACTGTCCATCACACTCTCCCACCCATATGTCCCCTCGGGCCCGAACCCGCTTATCAGCATACCCCATGTCCCCAACAGCTGGAACGCTCTTACCGCGAGAGTTCAGCGTCCGGGAACTCTGAAGTGACGACCTCTCAGACGGCTGGTCACGGAGACAGTCTTTGCTGGCGAAGGCCTTCTCCATCAGGCTGACCAGACGATTGGCGTCCTGGTGGTCTCCTTGTCCGACCTCTGGCTGTACCTCAGGAGGACATGCTCGGGTGTAGCGGTTCACTATCACCTTTTCAACTCCATAATCAGGTTTGCTTACTGCAGACTCCCAACTGCATCTCCAGTCATGAACTCCCCTGGCACGGGCTGTCACCGTAACACCCAGCCGGGCAAGAATCTCCGCTTTCAGCTTGGCATAGTCTTGGCTGTCCTGCTCGCTCAGGTCAGCATAGGCCCTTTGGGGCTCTCCAATCAGATAGGGTGCGACCATCATGGCCCATTCAGATAGGGGCAGATTCTCCTTCTCTGCCAGTCTCTCAAACCTAGTGAGATATACCTCCACATCGTCACGAGGTGTCATTTTTTTTCAAGGACCGTCTTACCGCCTTCTTTACAGCGGACAACGCAGGTGCCTTCACAACATTACTTCGGGACGCGGCACCGAAATCCTTTTTTTGTGCTGCCATCCGCTCAACAAATAACCGGTTATTCTCCGCTGCTGCTGCAGGAATTGCTGCTGGGCCTGCTGCATGCGCTGCTGGTGCTGCAGGCGCTGCTGCTCCATGCTCTGCTGCATGCTTCGCTGGGCCTGGACCAGGTACTCAATGAGCTCCTCCATACTGCCGGACTTATCTGTCTCAACCACGGCAGTCTTATGTTGCACATTAACTTGCGCATTTGTTCAAACAGCGCCTCCATGCTGTCATCCATGCTGTCAGACTTCTCTGTCTCAACAACGGCAGTCTTCACTCAAGACATACACACTCCACAGTCTTTTCCACAGAAAATTTCAGCTCTGCTGTGCAGACACTTTTTTTTTTTTTTTTTTCTGCAAACTCTATTAGGGCCACTGTCTCTTTAAGACTGCTCCAATAGACGTTTCTCTTGCTGCTGCACACCCCACAGTCTTTTCCACAACAAGTTCAGCTTTGCTGTGCAGACACACTTTTTTTTTTTCTCTTTTGCAAACTCTATTAGGGCTACTGTCTCTTTAAGACTGCTCCAATCAGACGTTTTTGCTGACACATTTTTTTTTTTTCTCTGCTGCTGCTTAACAGACTTCACCTTTATTGCTGTCTCTCACCACTGTGCCGCACGCACACTCCAGCACTAACTGTATCAGCCACTGCGCTGCCCCAGCATTCTCCGCCAATTGTAAGCTTTTCAGGGGATATAGCTCTAGGATCGCTGTCTGGGTAGACAGAATGGCACAAAAACAGTTCATTCAGACAGCAGTTCTGGTGTAAAACTGGCCGCAACCAGCTTTTTTAAAGTCCACAGCAAACAGATAAAAAATAAAGCATAAACAGAAAACCTAGGCTTGTCTAGCCACTAATTACACATAGATAGATTGCCCTGTCTATCCGGATCCCGCCTCTACCAGCCCGACCCCCCCCCCCCAAAAAAAACATATGAAAATGTTACCATTGGAGTTTTTCCAGATACTCCCCTTGTGTCTGAAGGCCCTCAGCGTCCAGACTTGGAGAGATCCACCCTATTCAGCGCTATTCGCAGGATTCTCACTGAGACTACTCCTGGTCCGGGGGACTTCCTGCACCCAGACTGAGATAGCTCAAACTCCTGGGACGTTTTGTGCCGAAATCCTTTCCAGCTAAGCGAGCTCTTGACTGTGTTTGCAAACCCATTCTGGTCTCCTAATTAAGACCTGAGTAGTTTAAGGCCCCCAGCTGCAAGTGTGTAATGAAGTAAGGTGTAGGACCTTTCTTTACCACAGGTTACAAAGCCCACACCTCCCTTATACCAGTCGAAAGTTGCTAGGTGAAATTACACCCCATTCATACACAAACTCTCACGGGCTCCAATTAATTTTATAACATGCTCAAAAAATAAAAGGGAAAAAATTAAACAACAGAAATATAACTCGAAGTAAATCAAACTCTGTGAAATCAAACTACTTAGGAACAACACTGATTGACAATCAATTTCAATGGTGTGCAAATAGAATAGCAGCAGATGGAAATTATTGGCAAATTTCAAGAACATCAATAAAGGAGTGTTTTCCGCAGGTGGGGACCACAGACCACATTTCAGTACCAATGCTTTCTTGTATTTTTGGTCACTTTTGAATTTGGTTGTGCTTTCACACTTTGGTAGAATGAAAGGACTCTAAACCCCGATAAGTGGCTCAGGTATGCAAACTACCAGATGGCAATCAGTGCGGCTGGGCAAGAAGGTTTGCTGTGTCTGTCAGCAAGTGTCCAGAGGCTGGAGGCCTACCAGGAGACGGCCAAACACCAGGAGATGTGGAGGGGCCAGAAGGGCAACAACCCCGCGCAGGACACTCCTACCTTTGGAAGGAGGAACAGGAGGAGCACTGCCAGAGTCCTGCAAATACCTCCAGCAGGCCAAAAATGTGCAAGTTTTCTGCCAAAGTTAGAAAACCGACTAATGAGATGGTCTGAAGCCCGAGTCCACAGATGGGGGTTTGCTCACAGCCCAAACCGGCGAAACGTTGGATTTCCACAGAACACCAATTGGAAATTCCCATGGCACCCCCTTTCTCTTCACAGATTTAAAGCGGTTCACACTGAGAGGACAGAAAGTGACGAGTCTGGAACGCCCTGGAGAGCGATCTGGTCTGCAACATCCTTCCGCATGACCTTGGCAAAGGGTCAGTAATGGTGGGGGGGCATTTCTTTGGAGGGCCCACACCCTCCATGTGCCACTAGAGGTAGCCTCTGACGCATTAGGTACGAGATGAATTCTCGACCCTTTGAGCCATATGCTTTGGGGGTTGGCCTGGGTTCCCCTAAATGCAGGACAATGCCAGACCTCTGTGGCTGGGGTGTCAGCAGTTCCTGCGATGAAGACATTGAAGTATGGACGGCCCGCCCATTCCCGAAACCCGGGAAACCGATTGGACATTGGGCATCATGTCTCACTCATCCACCAATGCACGTTGCAACCACAGACTGTCCAGGAGTTTGGTGAATGCTTTAGGTCCAGGTCTGGGAGGAGATCCTCAGGAAATGATTTACCGCCTCTAGGGCTTGCAGGTGTTTTAGGGAGGCCATACAGGCACTTGAAGGCCCCAACATAAACTCGCATCATTCCCTTTGTTTGGGGCATTTCCCAAGAAGTTGGATCATTCGTAATTTGTTTTTCCCTTTGTTTTCAGCATCTTTCCCAAATCCAGACCAATGGGATTTAATTATGATTTTCTTTATCATTTTTTTTTTTTATTTTTCTCAGCATTCAACTATGTAATAATAAAGGTTTGCAGCTGAATATTTAATTCAGTGATATCTAGGATGTGGTATTTAGTGTTCCCTTTATTTTTTTGAGTATGTGCTTATTATATATTATATATTATATAATTATATAATATATATATATAAAAATACACCTATTCTATGTGTATATTCTGTTTATCTATTCTGTTTAACCTATCAGTGTGATTTTATGCATAGCCACTTGAATTGCCGGCTTTTCAAGGACCCGGTGTTTTTAAATCGGACAGCACTCGCATGGTCCGAGTGCTGTGCGTTTTTTTTCTCACCCATTGCTTTATTGTGGGTATCCGATCCAACTTGCGATTACCTCGAGCATGCTGCGTTTTTTTTTCAAGCCTGACTTGAAACGACCAGCTGGAAAAAAAAAACGGGGGGTTGAAGACACCCCTTAGTTAACATGGTCTGACTTCAATCTGATTTTTATCGGATTGAATTATCCGATTTCATGCAAGTGAGCATGAGCCCTTAAATGGATTGACCAGAAATCAGGTCTGAAAATGACCAGAATGGGAGAAGTAAGGGTAAAAAAAAACAAGGTATAGCCAGAATAGTAGTTGAAAGGATTCTTCAACCATAGATTGTTTTTCTTGGGTTTAAAATTCTATATACACGTCATAATTTCCTTGGTTGTAAAAAAGGCACAGTGTCTGAATCTTGGTTATTAAGATGCAAAAAGAAATGTAACCCAATCTTTTGGCAGAAGGGGGCATTTCCACAATGGTCTGGGGTTGAGCTAAAACAGTAAGGAGAGCATCTGCTCCAGGTTTTTTTTTTGGTTTCTTAACATTTAATGGCTGAAGATTAAAAAGTACTGCATGAATGCTTTCTGGAAAAGCTGTGAGGGGAATTAAAACATAAAGGAAAAAAAATCTATGCGTGTAAATGCAGATAATAACCCTCAGACCCATCATAATTGTCATTTAACTAATAAAATATAGGAGTTTAGTCCTACCAGAAGAGTTTCCAGGATCCTCTGAAAACACCACCAGGAGGTATCCTTCTTATCCTTGATAGGGACAGGAAAACAGAAGAAGGTAAATAGCCCCCCCCACCAGTGATTTTAAGTACCACCCCAGGATGGATGCAACGTGTTTATTAATTTCCTTCTGCATACATTTACCTCACATGCAGATGGGAAATTTAAGGGAGGGAATATAAGGGGTTTTCATAAGGATCCTGAAACCTCATTACCGGTAGGACTAATTCCTACTTTCCCGGACTCCCTCCTGACAGCACCACCAGGAGAAAACCAAATAACCCTTTAGGGAAAATTACTGCTTGGAGGACTTTCCCCAAAGGTGTTTGTTGGTTTAAGAAAAACCCTTTGAATGTTGAAAAAATTTTTTAAAAAATTTTCCTTTTTGCTCAGCAGATTTTCTACTGAGGCACCACTCTCTCTGCGCAGTAAAAGAAATAAAAAGGAGAGTTGGAAGGGACCCCGGGCCCTTCGGGCCAACCCTGCCAAACCCCGGTTCTCTTTTCATCCAGACAGGTCGTCCAGCCTTGTTTGAAGCTTCCATTTAAGGGAACTCACCCCTCTTTGGCGCCTTTCCCTCTTTTATCCCCCTAACTGTCAAAAATTTTTTTTTTTTTAAAATCTAATCTGTGTCCCCCCTTTTAGTTTCATCCCTTTTCTTCAGTCTTTCCCTTTTGAATTGAGAATAAAGATGATCCTTCTACAATGTGACGCCCTTGAGTATTTGTAGACCTATTAAGTCCCTCCATCTTCTTTTTTTTAAGCTAAAAAAACCCAAATCCTGCAGCCGTTCCCCCTGGCATGGTTTGCAGACCGGTCACCTTCGGTGGCTTTCTTGAATTGTCCAGTTTTGGGGGGTCTTTTTTTAAAAGTGCCCCAAATGGACCTTATTCCATGAGGTTGACCAAGAGGGTAGAGGGAATAACCCCATGATCTAACGTATGTTTGTTGATAATCCCCAAAATTCTTTTTTTTTTTGCGCTGCATCCCCCGTTGCTCATGTTAAGTTTGTGATCAATTAGTTACCCAATCTTTTAATGTGCTTTACTTAGCCTATTCCCCCCCATTTTGTATATGCTTTTTCTTTTTTTTTTCCCGATGTAGTCTTTGCATTTTTCCCTGTTTTAAAACCTTCTGTTAGTTGCTGCCCACTGCTCCGTTTATTTATTCTTTTTGAATCCTCTCTCTCTCTTTTTTAGTATTAGTACCCTCCCGCTTTGTGTCATCACAAATTTGATCAGTTTCCCTCAAAAATTTTCATCTAAAACATTGTAAAGAGTTGAACAATACAGGGCCCCCAAAACAGGCCTTGTGGTACCCCCCGAGACATTCTTCCAACTGGGGGTGCACCATTTCGACCCCCCTTTGGGTCCGATCATAAGCCAGTTATGAATCCACCTACAGTTGCCCCTTTCCTTTTATACTTAGTCATTTTTTTAAAAGGATTGTGTGGATACTTTGTCAATCTTTGCTGAAGTCAAAATTTCTATATCTACGCATTTCCCTGATCCACCCCCTCAGTGATTCTGTCATAGAAGAAATTAAGTTATTGACGACTTTTTAGTTCAAACCCTGCTGACTCGTTTAATCACTTCATTTTTTTCCAGGGGCTTTATACTTTCTTAAAAATTTTTCAAAGATCTTTCCCCGGGA
>JARQOD010000004.1:318642987-318817064 GCA_033576555.1 Oophaga sylvatica
GAATTTTAAAAATAATTGTAAATTGTTTTTTGCCTTAAAATCTAAGTCCTCAGGGAACGCAGCGCAGCAGGTTCAAATTGTCATCTCTCTCCTGCGCGGCGATCCTCAGGATTGGGCTTTTTCCCTGACACCTGGGGATCCTGTTTTGAGTGATGTTGATGCATTTTTTCAGGCCTTGGGGTTATTGTACGATGAGCCTAATGTCACTGATCAAGCTGAAAAAGCCTTGTTGGCATTAAATCAGGGGCTTGATGACGCTGAGTTATACTGTCAGAGATTCCGTAGGTGGGCAGTCCTGACCAAATGGAATGACGACGCTTTGGCAGCCCTTTTTCGGAAGGGTCTATCAGATAATGTAAAGGATATTATGGTGGGATTCCCTGTCCCCTCTGGTCTCAATGATTCTATGTCATTAGCGATTCAAATTGACAGACGTTTGCGTGAGCGGAGAAGTATGCGTGGAATAGTGTTGCTTTGTGAACCTGCTTCTGAATCCATGCAGTGTGATAGAGTGGTTTCTGGGACACAGCGTCATGAGTTTCGAAAGCGCAATGGGTTATGTTTCTACTGTGGTGATGCCTCTCATGCTATTTCAGTCTGCCCTAAGCGGGGAAGACGTTTTGCACGCTCAGTTGTCTTGGGTAGTGTTCAGACTAAGTTTTTATTAACTGTTACTCTGATATGCTCTCTGTCCTCATTTTCTGCTCAGGCTTTTGTTGATTCGGGAGCAGCTATTAACCTGATGGATTTTGATTTTGCTAAACGTTGTGGGTTTCCCTTGATACCCCTACAGAAGTCTATTCCCCTACTGGGAATCGATTCTACCCCTTTGGCTGAGAATAAACCTCAGTTCTCTACTCTGGTGATAATGAGGGTCGAACCTGATCATCAGGAGAGCTGCAAATTTTTGGTTCTGTATAATCTGCATGACATTATCGTGCTGGGTTTCCCTTGGTTACAGTCTCATAATCCTGTTTTGGATTGGAAATCTGTGTCTGTAACCAGTTGGGGCTGCCAATGTGTTAATACCAACACTCCTGTTTTTTCTGCCTCCCCTCAGGCTCAGGATGTTCCTGACTTTTTGATTGATTTTTCTGATGTGTTTAGTGAAAGTAAATCTGCATCCTTGCCTCCCCATAGGAGCTATGACTGCGCTATTGAATTAGTGCCTGGTAGTAAATTCCCTAAAGGTCGCCTTTTTAACTTGTCTGTACCTGAACATGACGCTATGGGTCTTATATCATGGAGTCATTGGAGAAAGGTCATATCAGACCATCCTCTTCACCCTTATGTGCCGGTTTTTTCTTTGTAGCCAAAAAGGATGGTTCATTAAGGCCGTGTATTGATTATCGTCTTTTGAACAATATTACTGTGAAATATCAATACCCGTTACCCTTGATTTCTGACCTGTTTTCCAGGGTGAAAAACGCTACTTGGTTTACCAAGCTTGACCTCAGGGGGGCATATAACCTTATTCGCATTAAGCACGGGGATGAATGGAAGACGGCATTTAACACCCCTGAGGGGCATTTTGAG
The DNA here is from genome assembly GCA_033576555.1 of Oophaga sylvatica. NCBI lineage: Eukaryota > Metazoa > Chordata > Amphibia > Anura > Dendrobatidae > Oophaga > Oophaga sylvatica. The sequence continues at coordinate 318,644,524 of JARQOD010000004.1, forward strand.
TACCTTGTGATGCCCTTTGGACTCACTAATGCTCCTTCTGTCTTCCAGTCCTTCATGAATGACATTTTCAGGGATTTTGTGGATAAATTTCTGATCGTTTATTTGGATGATATCTTGATTTTTTCCAATGACTGGGACTCTCATGTGAAACATGTTCGAACTGTATTCCAGATTTTGAGAGAGAATGCTCTGTATGTGAAGGGATCAAAGTGTCTTTTTGGCGTACAGAGGATCTCATTTTTGGGATTCATTTTGTCCCCATCTGTTATTGAAATGGACCCGGTCAAGGTTCAGGCCATCTGTGATTGGGTCCAACCTACTTCATTAAAGGCTCTTCAAAGATTTTTGGGTTTTGCCAATTTTTGTCGTAAATTTATTGGTAATTTCTCGGTTATTGTTAAACCATTAACTGATTTGACCAAAAAGGGTTCTGATGTGGTGAATTGGCCTCCTGAGGCAGTCTCTGCATTTCAGGAACTTAAGCAGAGATTCACTTCTGCTCCTGTTCTACGGCAGCCTGATGTTTCTCTGCCATTTCAGGTGGAGGTGGATGCCTCTGAAATTGGGGCAGGTGCCGTTTTGTCCCAAAGAGATCCAGAGACCTCTAAAAGTAACCCTTGTGCCTTTTTCTCTCGAAAATTTTCTCCTACTGAACGTAATTATGACGTGGGTAATCGGGAGTTATTGGCCATGAAGTGGGCTTTTGAAGAGTGGAGACATTGGCTGGAGGGAGCTAAACATCAGGTGGTGGTCCTTACTGACCATAAGAATCTGGTTTATCTGGAATCTGCCAAGCGACTTAATCCTAGACAGGCCAGGTGGGCCTTGTTTTTCACACGTTTTAATTTTGTGGTTTCCTTTCTTCCTGGCACTAAGAATGTTAAGGCGGATGCCCTTTCAAGGAGTTTCCTTGCGGACTCTCCTGAGTTATCTGATCCTTCTGTTATTTTGAAAGAAGGTGTAGTTCTTTCCGCCATCTCGCCCAATTTGAGACTGGCTCTGGAGGGGTGTCAGGAGGATAGGCCCGAGCGCTGCCCTGTTGGGAAATTGTTTGTCCCGGACCACTGGAAAAAGAGTGTGATGTCTGAGATTCATTGTTCCGCGTTGGCAGGTCATCCCGGAATTTTTGGTACCAGAGACTTGGTTAGTCGGTCCTTTTGGTGGCCTACCTTGTCTCGTGATGTCAGGGAATTTGTGCAGTCCTGCGGGACTTGCTCTCGCTCTAAGCCTTGCTCCCGCTCTAGTGGTTTGTTGATGCCATTGCCTGTGCCCAAGAGACCATGGACCCATATCTCTATGGATTTAATTTCCGACCTCCCTGTTTCTCAGAGAATGACCGTCATCTGGGTGATTTGTGATAGGTTTTCCAAGATGATACATCTTGTGCCATTACCTAAGTTGCCTTCCTCCTCTGAATTGCTACCTTTGTTCCTTCAGCACGTGGTTCGTTTGCACGGCATTCCTGAGAACATTGTGTCTGACAGAGGAGTCCAGTTTGTTTCCAGATTTTGGAGGACCTTTTGTTCTAAACTTGGTGTTCAATTGTCTTTCTCCTCGGCGTTTCATCCTCAGACCAATGGTCAAACTGAGAGAACAAATCAGACATTGGAGACTTATCTAAGATGCTTTGTGTCTGCTGATCAGGATGACTGGGTCTCTTTTTTGCCTTTGGCTGAGTTTGCTCTTAATAATAGGGCTAGCTCTGCCACTTTGATGTCTCCATTTTTCTGTAATTCTGGGTTTCACCCTCGATTTTCTTCGGGACAGACGGAGGCTTCTGTCTGTCCAGGTGTTGACTCTGTTGTGGAGCGTATGCAACAGATTTGGGACCAGGTAGTGCAGAGGTTGTCCCTCTCTCAGGAGAGGGCCCAGCGGTTTGCTAACCGGCATAGGACTGATAGTCCTCGGTTTAAAGTGGGGGACTTGGTCTTGTTGTCCTCAAAAAATATTCCTATGAGAGTGGCATCTCCTAAATTTAAGCCTAGGTTCATTGGACCTTATAAGATCATGGAGATTCTTAATCCTGTTTCTTTTCGTTTGCTTCTTCCAGGGACATTTAAGATCCATAATGTGTTCCACAAGTCCTTGTTGAAGAGGTTTGTTGAGCCAGTGGTTCCTACTGCTTTGCCTCCTGACCCTGTTTTGGTTGAGGGCAATATGGAGTTTGAGGTTGAGAAAATTTTGAATTCTCGTTTTTCTAGACGGAAACTCCAGTATTTGGTTAAGTGGAGAGGTTATGGTCAGGAAGACAATTCTTGGGTGTTTGCTTCGGACATCCATGCTAGGAGACTCATCCGTGCGTATCATAGAGCTCATCCTGACCGACCTGGTTGCTCAGGTGAGGGTTCGGTGACCCCTCCTCAAGGGGGGGGTACTGTTGTGAATGGACTTGAAATGAGTTCTGAGCAGAGGCTCCCTCTGGTGGTTACAAGCGGTACTGGACTGTCCAGTGAAGATTGTGATTATTGGGAATCAGGTGTTACTGACTGGTCTTATATAAGGGAGTCGCCTTCCCATCAGGGTTGCCGGTGATCAATTGTTCTGGTCTCAATCCTTGATTCCTGTTTCCTTTGTAGCCTGCTGTGTCGTGTCTGCATCTCCTGCTAACAGATAAGACATTTTCTTCTTTTTTGTTTTTGTGCTTGATTTTTGCATTTTGTCCTGCACTTCTGTGGGGGCCTTCTGGGTCCCCTCCGGGGGCTTTTGCCCTCTCAGTTTAGTTCAGCCACTGATGTTTGTACATTTGCTTTTCCAGTTTTTTCAGTGGCTGCTGTTTTGATTTTGTTACACCAGAGAACTAATTTAGGTGGTAGAGGTCGTGTGATCTCAGGTGTTTTTGAAATTAGTAGAGTTGGTGCTTTTCAGGGTTTTTTGGGATTGCAGTAAGTGCCCTTCCTATCTTTTTCTATTTAGGTAGTTTGGGCCCCAACGTTTGCTCATACTATTTTCTGTCTGTGTCAGTATTTCCTCTTGTCTAACCGCCATTACATGTTTGGGGGCTTTCTATGTTCTTTGGGGATCTGCTCCGGGGCAGATAGCTTTCCTCTTTCTATCTTTAGGTGTAGTTAGTTTCTCAGGCTGTGACGAGGCGTCTAGGACCAACGTAGGAACGCTCCGCGGCTGCCTCTAGTTGTGGTGGTTAGTCAGGGTACTGCAATCTCATAGATTCCAACTGCTCTGGTGTATTTCCTTTTTTACCTGCACTCCTCAGCTTCCGAATCATAACAGCTGATTGTTGATTTTATCCACCTAGCGAGCATAGATTTTGATGCCTTCTTCCCTTTGTTTATTCCCCAAAATTGGCTGAAGAGGTCTGAGATGATTCTACAATCTTCCGTGACACTTAAGGAGAGCGATCCTACAATACCTAAGTCCAAGGAGTGGAATGAAAACTTCTGTTGATTGCTATAGTTTTGGCAGAAGGAAGGCAAGATAATCTCTTGGTTTCTGTGGATCCAGTCTCATAATGAAACAATCTTTCTGAATTTTCAAGTACGGATCTTTAATAGAAAGGGCCTGAATGTCACCTATGCGTCTTTCTGACATTATTGCTACTAGGAAAACTGTCTTAAGAGACTTGAACTTTAAGTCTGTTTGGTCTGAAGGTTCGTATGTTTTTTCGCATAAGGCCATTAAAACTAGATTGATGTCCCATAGGGGCACCGAGCACCTTATTGTAGGTTTAAGCTGAATGATAGCTTTTACGAATTTCATTATCCAAGGATGACTGGGCACGGGATAATCAAATAATGATCATAGAGCTGATATATTTACTTTTAAAGCACTGGGTATTAGTCCCTTGTCTTTGACTGAAGAAAATTTGATATTTTAGGAGTACCTGGGCCCAAAATAATGGAAACTGGACCTTTATTTTGAGTACAGAACTTTTCCAAATCGTGAGATAGCCAAAGTTACAGGCTTTCTGCTGCTCTGAATTGTAGAGTTGACTGACTCTGAAAGTCCGTTTGATCTCAGATCCAGGCTGATAGGTATAGCATGGAAATACAAGAGGAAAATGGAGCCACACAGTGTTCTTAGAAATAGTAAAAATCTAATTTTATTGATCATAAATAGAGAAAGCGGCACCTTTCTGCCGCGAAAAGCGCGTCGGGGCGCACCACATCTCCAGAATACCCTCCTTTGCCTCCTTAATCTTGGTTAGACTTGGTGTCCTCTTTTCTATGTATTATATCTTTTTGATAGCTTAAACCTGGGGAAAATGTGCAATAGTAGTCCCATTGGGGACCCCATATAATTATGGCTATTGATATCTATCTTTGATACTATCCGTCCCTCTATAACAATCAGGGAAATATCATAGTACAAATGCATGGGGGAAATGATGAATCCCTATATCCCTGGCACACGTGGCCATATTAAATTAGCATAAATACATATCTAATGAAGGTGCCAAAAGAGACTACTGAATGTTACCTCGGGAGAGCAGAGTAGTGTCCTGGACCCACCCCAACGCGCATTTCGGAGCCGCAAATGCTCCTTCCTCATTTCCCCATGCATTTGTACTATGATATTTCCCTGATTGTTATAGAGGGACGGATAACATTGTATATTTAAGTCAGTTACTCTGCTGGCATGTCATACATTGTCTTCATCGCCTTATACTGGGTTTTCCTTCTCTACTGATTTAGCCTACATATGGACATAATATATGTGTCTACATAGCCGTATTTATATTGCTCCCAGTTGTTGTAAGGTTTCAACAGGATATTCATAATATTGTACCTCTCCGCTGCACATGTTGTTTATGATGCCTAGTACTCTCTGACTTCTTTCCCTTTATTTACCTCTGGTTAGTCCTAATTTCATCATTTCATATTTTATAGATCTTATATTGTGAGAGCATTGCTTGTTTTCTGACCCGTGTTATTTTTCACTGTCATGGTGTTTGCCGTTACACTTGTACACATTTCCCCAGTTCCAATTTATCTGATTCTAATTTTATCTTGTTATGTCTTTTTGTATTAATAAAGATGTTGCTTTGAGACCACATGACTGTGTTTCGTGTGGCATTTCTACATTTGAGGAATGCCTGTTTGTTAAGGAATCCCCACATGTATTCAGGCTGTCAAATAGCCGCAAATCATGCAGCTACGGCAACAGAAACTAAATCTCTGAGCACTTTCAAATACCCGATCACCCGAGCATGCTCCGGAAAACCCAAGCAACGAGTATACTCGCTCATCACTAATGAGAACTCATCTGTTCTGGTAAATCCGCTACTAATAGTAGATCGTCTAAGTACGAGACGATTAGAAAGGCCATTACCTCTACTATGAGTTTTATAAAAATCCGAGGTGCTGAGGAGATTCCTAATAATAGGCAATGAAATGGGAAATGCAGAATTTTCCCCTGATCCTTTACTGCAAACCGGAGGCATTTTTGATATGAAGGATGTATGGATAAATGATAGTAGGCAGCTTTTAAGTCTAATGTGTTCATAACCATATCCTTCTTTATTAGGAGTATGATTCATTTTAATGACTCCATGTTGAATTGGTTGTATAGGACCCACTGATTTAATGGTTTTCAATTGATGGTCTTTCGAAACTCTCCTCCTGGCTTTGTTATGAAGAACAGACTTGAATAAGGGCCCTGATATTGTTGGGACTGTGGAACGTGAACCACCACTTCTAAGTCTGTGAGCTCCTTTACGTCTTTTAGAAGTCTGTAATGGATTCCCGAGGACTGGGGCAGATGTTAGGCAGAATGTTTTGGGAGGCGTTTGAGTTAAATTATATTCTGCATCCCTGATAGACTGTCTAAAGTATCCATTTATTCCTGGATATTCAATGCCAACCCTCTAGGATAGTGGTGGTGAACCTATGGCACGCATGCCAAAGGGAGCATGCACGCCATAGGTGTGAGCACACCCTGACCGGAAGTAAGTGCAGCCTTGAGCGTGCAGCAGCCTCATGGTCTCTTACTGTTCCTGGCCTGCATGAACCTCCGTACTCGGGCAGCAGGAAGCCCAGAGCCCCCTAGAGAGGGATACGGCCGCCCCCAGGAGCACCCAGCTCAACTGGAAAGCTTAGGAACCCCTTCAGAGGTGTCATCATGGCTCCTCTACCAGAGGAGGAAGATATGGAACCACCCAAACCTCTAGAGCCCTCTCTAGGATCTTTAATTCATTCCTCTTCTGCATATGTCTTTGGGACAGGAAAAACACTGATGGATGGGGGTGGGGATCTTCTGTGTTTATGTCCCTATCAAGGATAAGAAGGACTACTTCCTGGTGGTGCTGTCAAGAGGGACGTCCTGTAAAAAAATCTTGAAAGCAGTACATGACTCACAAGTGCAAAATGTGCTATGTGGAAACTTAAAAGAAATTAAGTGTGACACAATATAGGCTCTAAGTGGATTCTGGTTAAGAGCTTGCATTAAATGTAGAGTTAGTGGGCAGTACAGTGGCTAACACTGTTGCTTTGCAGCGCTGGGGTTCTGGGTGCAAATCCCACTAAAGACAATATCTGCATAAAGTTTGTATATTTTACCCATGTTTATGTGAGTTTCCTCTTGAACTTCATTTTTCTTCCACACCTCATAGACATACTGATAGCAATTGTAATCTCAGTGGAAATAGTGACAATGTCTGCAAAGTGTTGAGGAATATGTTTCCTCTATGCAAGTATAGTAAATGATAAATAAGATACTTAGCTGTATATGCAGAATATCAATTATCAGTAATGTTCACAAATAACCCTACAAAAAAATCATTATCTGCTCAAATTAAATCCTCAAGAAATATATGTCCATGAGATGTCCTGTTGTGCCATTCAGATCAGAAGCCCCCAGGTTTTACAAGAATGCACAGTTGGCAGAAATGATTTGGCATGGTGATACTATCCGATTTGAAGCCGAATAAAATTCACTCTTATTTTAGTAGGGGGCAATAATGGCCACCAAGGAAGGGGAGCAAGACATGTGACATACAGTTTAACTGCAAACAGCAAAAGTATATGTCTACTGTATACAGGCGCTCAGGAATAACAACTGATCTCTGTATGAGATGCAAAAATACAGTTCGAGAGGAATTTATTAAGAGTGGCCTTATGCACCAATCTTACAATGTGCTGGAGTAAGATGGCCCTAATTTATTAAGGCGTGCATGTCTTAATACATTTTCTGCGTCTTTGGCCCGGTGTGCAACAGAAATTCTTATCTAAGCTAAATAAGCACAATTCTAGTTGTTTTTCTGGGATATCTTCTATTTCTTACACTTTACACCGTTGGTTATGTTGGTATTCTAATTGGTAAATACTGTATTTTATATTCACCTTTTTTTACCTCTCTTCTATTTTAGACCATGAACAGCGAAGAAATTTGCTCTTCATGAGCCAGGAACATCATTTGAGTGGCGTATACTTTTTGTGTGCTCCTCGCCGCAGATCCTACTCTAGTCCCTGCCGGAGAAAGATTTATAGCATAGCAAGTGCCGCCGCTTGTCATGAATTTGCTGAGAGTCGGTCGCTACCCCCCTATCTCGGAATTCCAACTGATGTGAAAATGGTGTGAGAGTTGCATTATTTTAGAGCACCAATCTTTTGTGACTTTTCAAAGCTTTCTACCTCAAAATTTTAGCACAAAAGCTTTGATGAATCGGATCCATAGTGTTTTAGCTACAGTTTTACAGTTAATTTTTTCTTGAAATCGCAGTAAAATATTTTACAGTAATTTAAGAAAAACAAAACAAATTAAACATTGATAAAAGCGACAAAAAATATAATATAAACCCAAAATGCATTAAAATAAATACAGCTGGGAATTTCCTGTGCCAAGAAATCTTAGTAACATGAAGCTTAAATTAAGTCTGCTATAGACATTTAGCTTAGCTTTCAATGGTATTTTGGTTTAGTGTTTCCCAGACTTTCAGGCACCAATTTCAGTGTTCCGTAGTATTGTTGCTGAAGTAAATAAAGTGCCTTCACAGAAACAGATCTCTGATTGTATAAAAATAGTGAAATAATTTATGGCAATTAAGTCTTAATTTTTAATAATTCATTAAAAAGAATTTTAATGCTATTCCACTCACATCATGTGTGGAGTTTTAGAAATGTTCCTGAAATATAATTTTGGACTTATCAGAGTCTTGGCAGTACTTAAATAGTATTTTTGATTCAAGTAATGAATCAAGTCATAGTCAACTATATAGCCCCAAGCTCAGTAGCTGTTCCAGTATCTTATGCTGCCATTAGATAGAACCTGATAAGTCTTCTTTTAAAAAATAAAAAAGAAATAAACTGTATTGCCACATCCACCAAACAAAACATATTCAAGGTCTGGCAGGACTGAACTCATGTTGGTCATCATGGTGGCTCAGTGATTAGTGCTGGAGTCCAGAATTTAAATCCAACAAAGGACAACATCTGCAAGAAGCTTGTATGTTTTCCTAGTGTTTTCGTGGGCTTCCTCCAGGTAACTTGGTTTCTACCCACACTCCAACTGCATACTGATAGGGAATTTAGATTGTGAGCACCAATGGGGACAGCGCTAATGATTCACTTGCTATGTTATTTATTGACTTCTGACCAAATTCCTCTACCAAAACCAGCCATAACATTAGAAAATGGAAACCATATGCATGAAGAAAAATGCAGTCATATATAAATACCCACCAAAAATCAGAATAAAAAGTAATTTTTTTATTTTTAGTTTACTACACATTCTTAATTTTATGTCATATGATATTTAACACAATACATCCCAAAATATTGAGTAACATTGTGGTACATGTATAGTATTTTTAAAATGACCTGTGACTCATGGAAAAGATGTGAGGCAGGGTAGTAAAAAGTTCCGGAGTTCGATACCAAGAGAGCACGTTAAAAACTAAAGGGGTAAGACAAAAGTGTAGTGAGATCAGTCGATGGTCAGAATACTAGGAAGACAGATCAAAGCAAAGGTGATAGGCAAACGGATCGTCAGAATCGGGTCCAAAGTCCTAATCGCTGCACTCATATGAATTCATTGAGAGGTGTAGTTGGTAAAATTGGGTCACTTATGGGGTTTTCTGCTGTTCTGGCACTTCAGGGGTTTTGCCAATGTGACATGGCACCCTCAAACCATTTCAGCAAAATCTGAGCTGCAATATGGCATTTCTTCCCTTCTAAGCATTGCACTGTGCCTTAAAGTAGTTTTTGACAACATTTTTTTGTATTTTCACAGCTCAACGTTATAAACTTCTGTGAAGCATTTTGGGGCTCAATACACATCTAGATCAGTTTCCAAAATGGTGTCACTTGTGGGGGTTTCCACTGTTCAGGCACATCAGGGGCTCTCCAAACACGACACAGCGTCCATTAATTATGCCAGCAAATTTTACATTCAAAGAGTGAAATGATGCTCCTTGACTTCCGAGCCATGCTGTGTGCTCAAATCATAGTTTTCACCCACATATAGGGTATCAGCGTGCTCAGGACACATATAGGGTATCAGCGTGCTTAGGAGAAATTGCACAACAATTTTTTTTTTCTTTTCACTTTGCTTCAGTTCCTGTAAAGCACCTGAAAGGTTAATAAACTTCTTGTTTTGAGAGCACCTTGAGACATGCAGTTTTAGGCTAAGTTCACACGTTGCGGAATTGCCGCGGAAATTTCCGCGGCAATCCCGCACTTCTCCCGCAGGAAATACGCACGTTTTTTTTATGCTGATTCCCGCCAGAATAATAGCGTTTTGCAAGCGTAATTAGCTTGCAGAATGCTAGCGTTTTCCTAGCGATCTGTAGCATCGCTTGGAAAACTGATTGACAGGTTGGTCACACGAGTCAAACATAGTGTTTGACAAGTGTGACCAACTTTTTACTATTGATGCCGCCTATGCCGCATCAATAGTAAAAAGATCTAATGTAAAAATAATAAAAAAAATAATAAATAATGATATTCTCACCTTCCGGCGTCCCCCGCAGCCTTCCCGCCTCTCAGCGACGCTCCCGGCAACTCGCGGTCCCAGGAGTGCTTTGCGACAAATCACACCGATGACGTAGCATCTCGCGAGACCGCTACGCCATCTGGGTGATTCTCGCAAAGGACTCTTGGGACCGGAAGTTGCCGGGAGCGTCGCTGAAGGCGGGAAGGCTGCGGGGGCCGCGGGAAGGCTGCGGGGGCCGCCGGAAGGTGAGAAATATCATTATTTTTTATTTTAATTATTGTTTTACCAGGGATATGGTACCCAGGGCCTGGAGGAGAGTCTCCTCTGCTCCAGACCCTGGGTACCATCCGCACATGAACCGCTTACATTGTGCATAGTGGGCATAGCCACATGCGGAAAGTAAGCGGTTCAATGCATTCCTATGGCGGCGGAATCACCGCGGTTACGCTAAATTAATGAACATGTTGCTTTTTTTTCCGCTAAGCGTTTTTTTCGCGGAAAAAAACGCAACATGTGTACAAAACATGCGGAATCAATTAAAACGTATAGAATGCTTAATGCTTGCGTTTTGTTCGCGGTTTAACGCGGAAAATAGCGGAAAAACCGCGAAAAAAACGCAATTATTCCTGATCGTGTGCACTTAGCCTGAGAATTATGTAAATTTTGGGTATTTTTTGTTATATAGGTCGCTCAGTCACTTCAAATGGTATTGTAAATTTTGTTGGAAAATTAAAAATCTCTGATCAACTACTAACCCTTCAACCTTAACTGCCTAACAAAAAAAAATTATGTTTCAAAAATTTTGCTGATGTAAAGTAGACATGTGGGAAATGTGTGACATATCTCTCTGGTTTAAAGGTATAAAAATTAAAAGTTTGAAAATTGTAAAATTTTCCCCAAATTTCTGATAATTTCACAAATAAACGCATGTCATATCGAGCAAATTTTACCACTATCATGATGTACAAATGTCGTGAAAAATAGTCTCAGAATCAATGGGATCCGTTGAAGCGTTCCATAGTTATTACCACATCCCACCATTGTGAGAATTGTAAAGTTTCACCTGGTCAGGAAGGTGAAAATAGGCTTGAGGGTTGAAGGACTTAATAAGTGCAGCAAAATCACATCTTCAACACAATTGTTAACGTAAGGATAAAGTATATAATAATTTTCATCAATTAACATACACTTGGCTAGGTCCACCGGCCATAGAAACTGATATTGTCACAGGCTTACCACGACAGAGGAGCCACAAGACCACAACGTCTGATTTCTCCTACTCCTGCACCAATTAGAAGCACTTCACCTTCTTATTAAATGGTGTAAATTTCTTTTAGCAGTGCAGGGCTTAATCTGTTCAGTTGAGAGCCCCTGGTAGTTTAAGGCTCTCAGCTGTTCACTGTTAGCCGCTCCCATCTCCTATATAAACTGGGTCCTGGCTAGGACTCCTTGTCAAAGCTAACTCCTGCTGCATAGTTTGAGGTAGTTGGTGGTTGTTATTTTAGAAGGTGTTTGGTGGATTTATCTGTGACTGCTAGGTTTTAAGTGTGTGATAATTCCCTTTCTTCTCCTACTTTGGTTTAACCCCTTAGTGACCACCATTACATCTTTTTACTGACCTGCGATAAAAGAGACTAGCATCCCCCAACAAGTGACAGTTCAGCAGCTGCTGTCAATACTGACTATGGCATCTAGATGGTTAATAGAGTGTGGGGGATCCCTCTTTATCCCCATCGGCATCCTGAGATCATTATTGTGTGGTCCTGATGTTTGCCACAGTAGTTCACAGTCAAATAATGGCCTTAGAGTCTGCCGGCTACAGTGACCTGTTATCAAAATGTGGTGGTAAAAATAAACCTTTTTATTCCTGTCATGCCACTTTGCATTAATTTCTGAAATAGCATCTAAAGGGTTAATAAACTACTCGAAACCAATTTTGAATACGTTGAGGGGTGCAGATTTTAAATAGTATCACTTTTGTTTTTTTTTTCCAATATATAGGACCCCCAAAGTCACTTCAAAACTGAACAGAAGTACATTTTGTAAATTTCCTTGAAAAAATTAAAAATTACTGCTACATTTTTAAACCTTCTAAAATGCTTACAAAATAGAACAACACTTTACAAATGGTACACATTTTTATTTATCATTTCCCTACACCCTCAGGTAGCGCCAGTGTATCTTTCTTATAACTTTACAAAAGGTGCTGATGTAAAGCAGACATGAGGATAATGTTATTTATTAATGTATTTATGTGGCATGACTAACGGGATTAAAGGGATAGTCATTTAAAGTTTGAAAATTGCAATGTTTTAAAATTTTTGACAAATTTCTGATATTTTTATAAATAAATGCAAAACATCAACTTAAATTTACCGTTATCATAAAGTATTGTGTCACGAAAAAACATATCAACTTAAATTTACCATTATCATAAAATATTATGTGTCACGAAAAAAACATTTTCAAAATCAATGGGATATGTTGAAGCATTCCAGAGTTATTTCTACAAAACCCATCCTCCACTCCCCGGTGTTTACCATTGTTGTTTGTGTGAACATATTTGTATGATTGATATTTTCCTTGGGTGGGGGAAGGGTACAGACTGAGGGCGAAATCAGGAGTTAAGGCAAGGTACGTGGCCCCAGCGTCTTCACCATTAGAAGTAATGCGGGGAACAGGGCGATCTAGGGCCCTTCTAGCGTTAGGGACATGGAAGGAGCCGCTGATCCCGAGACACTTGACCACAGAGTCGTGACAGATGTTACATAAATGGATCTATATTTTAGGCTCACCTGGTGAGGAAGTTGTACTAAACTGTAGATCAGGGTGAGCAGTATGGACCAAAAGTGTCTATGTAGCGTAGCTTGACTTTCTGTATGACATGTGAGCTTGAAATGTAGGACTGAAAGTACTAGATCTAGCAGAGTCAAATGTGCAGACAACGCAAGAATATCAGAGTAGTTTAGATAATCTAGTACCTTTCTAGCAAGACTACGATAGCGCACAGGAAAAACAGAGTTCTATAGGAAAATTAGCATCTTGTTACAGAACTGAAGCAACACACAGGAATAGCAAAGTTTTGTAGGCAATTTGATATCTTGTTGCAGGAGTGTGATAACACACAAGACCAGTAGAATTGAGAGTGTGGGCAGCACCAGGAATAGTTACCAAAAATGAATATGGCTCTATATCTTCTAGCTAACGCTTGTAGTTTCCATTTTGCTACAGCAGACATTCATTTTTCATCCATTACTTCTATAGGTCAGGTGGGGGCGCTGCATCCTTTTGTTTACAGCCTAAGAGGGTTAAAGAGTAGTAGTTCTTTAAAGAGGTGTATGAGAGCTGTACTAGAAACATACTCAAGGAGGTTATGTATCTATATTACCTAGTTCTTTAGTAGACCTCATCTGCTGAAAATTATTTTTTAGTGGAAAATTTCATTATACTCCACCATAATTTCTTCCTGAGTTACATTATATTCTTCACTCTATGGAAGCAGAAAGGTAGAATCATCTCAAAGGTTAGAAAGCATTTCAATTTTTTCAGATTAGACAGTAGATGGCACTAACAGACTAGGCAGATGTAAATAGTAGCGCGCAGTAAACACAGCATATCAGTTTACTGCTCCCTACTATTTACATCTAAGTGTCTAAAAATCAGTTTCATTCATGCGGCAAGTATATGAAATTATGCAAGACCTATTCAGATGAATGGGACAGTCTGCAAAAATTCAGCAAGAAAAGTTTGCAAAAAGATCTCTATCCCTTCTGTCATCTGTATTTTTTTTTTACTCAGCAGCTATTAATCATTTACAGGACCATTTACAGTTTCCTATGCTACAGAATTACAATGTATTCGTAAAATTTCTATGCTATACTGTGGCTCCGTACGGCATACGATTTTTTTTTGCATACATATAGGCTTGAGTGATGATTTGTAGAAGAAATGAGTACATGCTGCGGTTTTTTTCACAAGTAGATTTGGTGAGTGAAACAATTTGATCATCTGCACTGTCCTATTGAATAACATTGATCCAAGTGCTGTCCGTTTTTTTTTCACGGACAGCACTCAAGCTGAAAATACGGTCACGTGAACGAGCCCTTAACCTCTTTTGTAATATTCCGTCCATGTGACCTGGGCCTATTTGACCATGGGCGGAATATTACGTCATTTTTTTAATGCGACACTGCGGTCAAAGTCACTGTGATCGCGTTAAAATTCAGGGGCCATCTTACCTCTGGGTACATGGTGTCGTCATCCTGGGGGGTGTCGCCGCCCTCCCGCAACCACGATCGCTGTGATTGGCTGTTCAATTCTGAACAGCCCAATCACAGCATTTCTCAGTGTTTCAGGCAATCAGTTTGCCTGAAACGCTGATGTCCCAGCCTACGATCGGTGCTCTCAGAGCACCGATCGTAGGCTGGTGCCTGGCAACACCAGGCATCACTGAACCCACTCTGATTGGTGTGATCGAATACATCGATCGCGCCAATCACAGGGCACAGCCGCGGTGTGACCGCACTGTGCCCTGCCTGTGACCTGCCTAGGATCGGAGCTGTGAGAGCACCGATCCTAGGCTGGTGCCTGGCAACGCCAGGCATGGCCTAGACCCACTGATTGGCATGATCAACAACCGCACTGTGACCTGGCTGTAACCTGTCTAGGATCGGAACTGTGAGAGCACCGATCCTAGGCAGTTTCCTGGCAATTCCAGCATCACCAGGGCCAGCTCTGATTGGTGCAATCAATGTCATCATTGATCACACCAATGACAGGGCACAGCAGCGGTGAGACCTCTCTGTGACCGCCCTGCAGGTCCTCACAATAGCTGAGGATTACTGCAGAGTGATCACTCTACAGGATCTGCGCTATGCTGGGCCTTGTGGCCACAGAAGCCTGAGACACCACAATCCCTGCTGAAGAAAGAAGAACAATAAACAGAGAAGAAAGTAGACAAGACAGAAGAAAGACAACACGTGTAAGTATTTTGATCCCTAATCCCTGCCCGATCTCTCCTCATCCACCTCAATCCCCCTCTTCCTCCGTTCTCCCTCTTTTTACCCCCTCAAACCTCCTTTATGCCACCTCCATGCTCACATACAGCAGCCGCCGATCATTGATTGGTGATGTAGTTCACCTATCAGCACTCGTGTCTGCTGTTTTCCACTTTTCTTTTTCACCCCCCTTTTGCGTCACCCCTGTGCGCACATCCAGCAGCTGCCGAGCTTTGATTAGTGACACATTTCACTCATCAGAGCTCATGTCCGCTGTTTTAGACACTTTTCTTTTTTGCCACCTCCGTACACACATCCAGCAGCCGCCGAGCTTTGATTAATTATGCAGTTCAGTCATCAGAGCTCTGTCTGCTGTTTTAGACAATTTTCTTCTTTGCCACCTCCATGCACACATCTTGCAGCCACCAAGCTTTGATTAGTAAGTCAGTTCACTCATCAGAGCTTGTGCCTGCTGTTTTACACTTTTCTTTCACTGACTTTTTTTTTCCCTGGTTGCTGCTTGTTTTTCTTTTAGCTTTTTCTTTTCAAACAAAAAGTTTTCACCAAGCACTATCTCATACACACACAAACAATTAAATAAAGTACTGACAGAATCACCACATACATAAAAAAAATGTCGTCCCGCTCATCCCAAAAAGCACTTTTCGGTGGAGGAGGCATATGCTTTCCTTGCCTCTGACACTGATAGCGAGGGAGAGGATCCCACATTTCTTTATTTTTCAGATTCGTCCTCCGTGTCCTCTTTCTCTTCCTCCTTCTCAATTTCCTCCTCAGGTGTTGCTGAACCGCCACGCAGACGTCCCAGGACATAAGATGAACCAGCACCCCCCATTACTGACCCCGTATGGACCTTGCCCCCTGAAAATTATGAGCCACTGATTCCTGATTTTGTGGCACAATCAGGAATCAAGGTTGACACCACCGGCCTCGCAGAACTAGACTTTTTCAAAGTCTTTTTCTCTGAGGATTTTGTTAACCTCATGGTGGGCCAAACTAATTTGTATGCTCATCAATTTTTGGCACAAAACCCCGATTATTCATTTTCTAACTGGTCTCCTGTAGAGACAGTTGAAATTATGCAGTTTTGGGGCCTGGTCATTCAAATGGGGATCCTGAAGAAGCCAGAACTTCGGCAATATTGGAGTGTTGATGTTTAATACAACACTACAGTGTTCCGAATGGTCATGGCCCGGACATGTTTTGAGGCCATCCACAAACTCCTGCATTATACCGATAATGCACGGTGTCTTCCTCGAGATGACCCCAACTTTGACCGTCTGTTCAAAGTTCAGACAGTCATCGAACACTTCAACAAAAAGTTTGCTGAAGTGTACGTGCCCAACGGGACATCTGAGTGGATGAGTCCTTAATTCATTTCAAGGGGAGGCTCAAATTCGGTCAGTACCTGCCCAAAAAGAGGGTCAGGTACAGAATTAAACTCTATAAGCTGTGTGAGAATATCTCAGGATACACCCACAGGTTTAGAGTTTATGAAGGGAAGGATACCCAGATTGAACCCCCTGAATGCCCCCCTGTCCTGGGAGTGAGTGGGTAAATTGGGATTTGGTGCACCCACTGCTGGATAAAGATTATCACCTCTATGTGAATAGCTTTTATAATAGCATCCCAATCTTCAAATTCCTCTCTGCATGAGGAACTGCAGCCTGCGGTACTGTCTGCAAAAATCAGAAAGGCCTCCCAAAAACACTAATTGGGCAGATGCTCAGAAGGGGTGACAGCAGAGCAAAATGTAGCGACCACCTACTGGTGGTCAAGTACAAGGACAAAGGGGTGTCTTTTTCTTGACCACCATACATGTTAATGGCTGCACCCTCGACACTGTACGAGGTACCTCTGCACAGGTCTGCAATCCGAACTGTACTGGGGTAGAACAAAAACATGGTGTTGTGAGTGAGCAGAGGCTCCCTCTGGTGGTTACAGACAGTACTGAACCTTCCAGCGAGGAATGACAATCTGGGATCACTGACTGGACTGATATAAGGGAGGTTCCCTCCCATGATGGTCGCCGGTGATCAATTGTTCTGGTCTCAATTGTGGTTCCTGGTTCATTTGGAAGTTTGCTGGTGTCTTGCCTGCGTCTGCTGCTTTCAGACAAGATATTTTCTGCTTTTCTTTTTGTGCTTGCTATTTGCATAGTTTTCTGCGCATTTGTGGAGGCCTGCCGGGTCCCCTCCTGGGGCCTGTGCTCCTCACAGTTTGTCTGTAGCCACTGTTGTTTTTTCATTTGCTTTTTCCTGCTTTTTCAGCGGCTGCGGCTTGGTTTTGTTCACACTGAGATCTGATTTAGTGGGTGGCGAGATCGTGTGATCTCAGTATTTTTGTAATCAGAATTGTTGTATTTTTGTAGGGTTTTCTGGGTTGCAGAAAGTAATCTCTCCTGTCCTATCCTATTTAGTCAGCTTGTGGCCCCAGCGTTTGCTCATTCTAATTTCTGTCTGTGTCCGTGCTTTCTTCTTGCCTAACCGCCATTACATGTTTGGGGGCTTCCTATTTTCTTTGGCGATCTGCTCCGGGGCAGATAGCTTTCATCTTTCTGCCTTTAGGTGTAGTTATATCTCAGGCTGTGACGAGGCGTCTAGGATCAACGTAGGAACGCTCCACGGCTACCTCTAGTTGTGTGGTTGGTTTAGGAATCTGCAACCCATTAGTTACCAACATCTCAGGTGTTCGGCTGCCCAGCTGTTGTTCCTGTCCTCCTCAGCTACCTAACATAACAGTATCACCGGACAAACTGAAAATTATATGGTACTCACAGAAGGGAAAAATAGTGTGGAAAGAAAAGAGTTGTCAGAGATTTTTTTTTTTTTCTGTTTTTGCATTTTTTCCCTCTTTTTCTCTGGGTGCTGAGGAGGATTTTTTTTCCCTCAATGGAGTTTGCACAGTTGTCTGGCCGTGTGGATCAGCTTGCCACTGAGGTTCGGAGTATTGCTACCTATCTTGCTAGGTTGCCGGTTGTGGAACCTAGGATTCCCATGCCAGATTTGTTTTTGGGGGATCTGGCTAAATTTCTGAATTTCAAAAATAACTGTAAGTTGTTTTTTGCCTTAAAGCCTAAGTCCTCGGGGAGCGCAGCACGGCAGGTTCAAATTGTCATTTTCTCCTGCGCGGTGACCCTCAGGTTTGGGCTTTTTCCCTGACACCTGGGGATCCTGTTTTGAATGATATTGATGTATTTTTTCAGGCTCTGGGGTTATTGTACGATGAACCTAATGTCACTGATCAAGCTGAAAATACCTTGTTGGCATTAAATAAGGGTCTTGAAGACGCTGAGTTGTACTGTCAGAAATTCCGAAAGTGGGCAGTCCTGACCAAATGGAATGATGATGCTTTGGCAGCACTTTTTCGGAAGGGGCTGTCAGAGAATATAAAGGATGTTATGGTAGGATTCCCTGTTCCCTCTGGTCTCAATGATTCTATGTCATTGGCTATTCAAATTGACAGACGTTTGCGTGAGCGCAGAGGTATGAATGAGATGGTGTTGCCTTGTGAGCCAGCTCCTGGGCCCATGCAGTGTGATGGAGTGACTTCTGGAGCACAGCGTAATGAGTTTAGAAAGCGCAATGGGTTATGTTTCTACTGTGGTGACGCCTCTCATGCTATTTCCGTCTGTCCTAAGCGGGGAAGACGTTTTGCGCGCTCAGTTGTCTTGGGTAGTGTTCAGACTAAATTTCTGTTGACTGTTACCCTCATTTGCTCCTTGTCCACATTTTCGGCTCAGGCTTTTGTTGATTCAGGAGCAGCTATTAACCTGATGGATTTTGACTTTGCCAAATGTTGTGGCTTTCCCATGATATCCCTGCGGAAGTCTATTCCTTTACTGGCCATTGATTCTACCCCTTTGGTGGAGAATAAACCCCAATTTTCTACTCAGGTGATAATGAGGGTTGAACCAGATCAACAGGAGAGTTGCAAATTTCTGGTGTTGCATAATCTGCATGACATTATTGTACTGGGTGTCCCTTGGTAACAGACTCATAGTCCTCTTTTGGATTGGAAATCTGTGTCTGTGACCAGTTGGGGTTGCCAATGTGTTAATACTGACACTCCTGTTTTTTCTGCCTCTCCTCAGTCTCAGGATGTCCCTGACTTTTTGACTGATTTTTCTGATGTGCTTAGTGAAAGTAAGTCTGCATCCTTACCTCCTCACAGAAGCTACGATTGCGCTATTGAGTTAGTGCCTGGTGGTAAATTTCCTAAGGGTCGCCTTTTTAACTTATCTGTACCTGAACACAATGCTATGCGATCTTATATTAAGGAGTCATTGGAGAAGGGTCATATTAGAACATCCTCTTCACCCTTGGGCGCCGGTCTTTTCTTTGTGGCCAAAAAGGATTGTTCATTGAGGCCGTGTATTGATTATCGCCTCCTGAATAAGATCACTGTCAAATATCAATTGTTAGAACCCTCTTGTTAGATTTTGTTTCAGTTTGCTGGTCACATGACCTTTTTTCCCTATTTAGTCTGGCTCCGCCCTTCTGGCTTTTCTGGACTTCATTGTATTATCTACTCTTAAGCTAGCCGGGTGCTTAGGTGCCTTACTCTGTCAGTTTTGCTTAATCTTAGGATCTCGTAGTAATTTGTTTTCTGTTTAATTTTCCCTGCTACAATTTCTGTTAGGAGGTGTCCACCTTTTCTCCCAGTCCCTAGATCTTGTAGGGATTCCTCCCTCGCAACTATAGGTCTTCGTTCAGACTAGCTGAGGACTTTAGCGGGTCTGGTCGCAGGATCAGGTTCCCCGTTACATCGTAGGGATCAAGCTCAGTTTTATTGTAGGGACAGAGTTCCCATCTTTCCTTAGTGCTTGTAGCAGTTCATAACAGTAAGTCCAGCCAAGAAATAAAAAAAAAAAAAAAAAATCTCTAAGGAAAGATTTTCTGTTTTCATCATGGTGTCGGTTCGGGATTTGGCTGAACGCCTGCAGGGTCTCTCTCTGGAGGTGGCTGAAATCCAGCAACACGTGAGTAGTTGTTCTGGAGCACATTTCGTGGAGCCAAAGGTACGTTTGCCTGATTTATTTTTTGGTGAACAACAAGATTTTTTTTCTTTTAAAAATGCTTGCTTGTTGTATTTTCGTTTGAGACCCAGATCCTCTGGTGATGAATCACAGCGCATAGGGTTTATAATGTCACTTTTGCGCAAAGAACCTCAGGACTGGGCCTTTTCTCTGCAGCCTAGTGATCCATGCTTTGGATCAGTGGATGGTTTTTTTTCTGCTTTGGGGTTGTTGTATGACGATCCGGATCGTGTTTCATCAGCTGAGACAGAGTTGAGACGTTTGAGACAGGGATCGGGTAATGTGGAAAAATATTGTACTCACTTCCGTAGGTGGTCCACCCAGGTGGGCTGGAACGATTCAGCTTTGAAAAGTTTATTTCTTGCAGGATTAAGTGAAAGGGTTAAAGATTTGCTGATTGCTTATCCTTTACCTGGTAACTTGCAAGAGGCTATGCAATTGGCCATACGGGTGGATAGGAGACTGCGTGCAAGGGTTAATGAGAGTAAGTCTGCTTTGTCAGCTCCAGGTTTGGAGAAGGAATGTACTGACATTGCAGAGCCAATGGAAATTGGAGCAATGGCACCTCACTCTCGGGAAAAAGAACGCAGATTTGCTCAAGGTTTGTGTTACTACTGTGGTAAATCTGAGCATTTCATCAAGAACTGTGCGCTTCGAATGAATAAAGAGAAAAAAAAAATGAGGTCAGTGTCGCCCGCATAGCTTGTTTAAACAATAAAGGTGTCTTTCTTTCTGCTACCACTGCTGGTGAGGAGGAATTAATGGAGTTTCGGGTATTTGTGGATTGTGGTTCAACTCTCAATGTGATTGATGGGAAATTTTTGGAAAAACTAAAATTAAAACCCAAACTTCTGTCTTCTCCTATTAATGTGGTGTCTGTGGATGGCTCTCCCTTGAAAAATGTTACTCACCATATCTGTGAATTTCCTCTTACTATTAATGGTGTTCATCAAGAGAATTTGGATTTGGTAGTTTTGAATAATTTGCCCTCACCGGTGATTTTGGGGTTACCCTGGTTAAAATTGCACAATCCGGTACTGGATTGGTCTACCAATGAAATTAAGTCCTGGAGTCCCAATTGTTATGACAAGTGTTGTAACGGGCGTATTGCTGCTGTAGTTAAGGGGGAGTTACCTGTACCTATTCAGGATTTTTGGAAAGTTTTTTCTGATAAAGAATCTCAGGTATTGCCTCCTCATAGAGAATATGATTGTGCAATTGAATTTGTCCCTGGAGCGACTCTTCCTAAAAGTCGTTTATTTAATTTGACTATTCCTGAGAGAAAGGCTTTGGAGGAATACATACATACAAGCTTGGCCGCCGGTCACATTAGGCCTTCCAAATCTCCTGTGGCGGTTGGATTTTTTTTTGTTAAAAAAAAGGACGGCGGTTTACGGCCTTGTCTAGACTTTCGTGAGATTAATAAGATTACTGTACGCAATCCTTACCCACTGCCATTGATTCCTGATTTGTTTAATCAGTTAGTGGGGGCCAAGTGGTTCTCGAAAATTGATCTTCGAGGGGCATACAATTTGTTGCGCATGAAGGAGGGGGATGAATGGAAGACTGCGTTTAACACTCCACTGGGTCATTTTGAGAATCTGGTCATGCCTTTTGGACTTTCCAGTGCTCCGGCATTTTTTCAGAATCTTATTAATGACATCCTTAGACCTTTGATCGGCAGAAGTGTGGTTGTGTATTTGGATGACATTTTGATTTATTCACCGGATTTGGAGTCTCATTGGAGGAGTGTGCGTGAAGTATTACAGTTACTGAGTGATAATTCACTTTTTGCCAAACTAGAAAAATGTGAGTTCGCTGTACAGAGACTTAGTTTTTTGGGCTACATTGTCTCCAGTGAAGGTTTTGAGATGGACCCTGTGAAAGTGCAAGCTGTGCAGGATTGGCCTAGACCTATTGGTGTGAAATAAATACAGAGGTTTTTGGGGTTCGCCAATTATTATAGAAAATTCATAAAAAAAAATTTCTGTGATTGCCAAACCTCTGACCGATCTCACCAGGAAAGGTGCTGATGCGGTTCAGTGGACTACTGAGGCCATTGAGGCTTTTGTGTTGCTAAAGGAGAGGTTCAGCTCTGCTCCCATCCTTACGCAGCCTGATGTGACTAAACCATTTTTGGTTGAGGTTGATGCTTCTTCTGTGGGGGTCGGCGCGGTGTTGTCTCAGGAAAAGACGGATGGAGTACATCCCTGTGCTTTTTTTTCAAAGAAATTTTCTGAGTCTGAACTAAATTATGATATCGGTAATCGGGAATTGTTGGCAATTAAACTCGCATTTGAACACTGGCGTCATTTTTTGGAGGGAGCGGAATTTCCCATTCAAGTCTTCACCAATCATAAAAATCTGATCTACCTTGATGCTGCCAAACGCTTGAATGCCCGTCAGGCTAGGTGGGCACTGTTTTTCTCAAGCTTTAATTTTACCGTTACTTACATCCCAGGTACTAAAAATGTTAAAGCTGATGCTTTGTCTCGCAGCTTTTCTCCTATGGTGGGTTCTGAGGAGGAGGAAAACATTTTGCAAGAGGGGTTGTTATTGCGGTTTTGGACTCCGTGTTGGAAGATGAAATTCTTAAAGCACAGGAGAATGCCCCATCTAACACGCCGCATGGGAGGTTGTTTGTGCCTGGTACCCTGAGGAGAGATTTGTTTGTTGAATGTCATGACTCTCGGTTGGCAGGTCATCCTGGAATCTCTGAGACCAAGAGACTTGTGGGTCGCAGCTTTTGGTGGCCTGGATGGCAGAAGGAAGTCATTAAGTGGGTGCGTCAATGCACTGTGTGTGCTAGATCTAAGTCTTCTCATACTCCTGCTGCAGGGTTGCTTTGCCCTCTGGAGGTCCCTAGTGCACCTTGGACACATTTGGCTATGGACTTTATTACTGACCTTCCCCCCTCTGAGGGTTTCACTGTCATCTGGGTGGTCGTGGACCGTTTTAGCAAGATGTGTCACTTGGTTCCTTTCATCAAATTGCCCTGCGCTAAGACTCTCGCTAAGGCCTTTGTCAAGGAAATAGTCAGACTACATGGTGTTCCTACTGACATTGTTTCTGATAGGGGACCTCAGTTTGTGGCTCGTTTTTGGCGCGCCTTTTGTGACAGGTTGGGAGTTCATTTGTCGTTTTCATCCGGATATCATCCTGCGTCTAATGGCCAGACAGAAAGGAAAAACCAGGATGTTGAGCAGTTCTTGCGTTGTTTTGTGACTGATAATCAAGAGGGGTGGTCTGAGTTTCTGCCACTTGCTGAGTTTGCTCTTAACAATCATACATCCGCTTCTGCTGGTTGTTCGCCTTTTTTTTGTTGCACTGGGAGACATCCGTCTTTTGGGTCATTTTCCAAGTTGGGATCGGCTGTACCTGAAGAGGAGAATTTTTCTGGTTTGTTGGAGAGAGTTTGGACTGATGTGCATGGTAATCTTCAGGAGGCTAACAAAAGATCCAAAGTGTATTTTGATAGAAAACGACAAGAGGTTTTGTTTGCTATTGGTGACATGGTCTGGTTGTCCTCTAAGAATCTGCGCTTGAGGATTCCGTCTAAGAAATTGGGTCCCAAGTTTGTAGGGCCCTTTAAGGTGCTTCAGGTTATTAACCAATCTGCTGTTAAGTTGGAGCTTCCTACCTCCTGGAAGATTAATCCGGTGTTTCATGTTTCTCTCTTGAAAAAAGCTGAGGTCTCAGATGGAGATGTCTCGGCCACTGTTCCCCTGGTGGTGGAGGACGGGCAATATGAGATTTCCCGCATCCTAAATTCTAGACGGTATAGAGGGAGTTTGCAGTACCTCGTCGCTTGGAAGGGTTATGGACCCGAGGATAACTCATGGGTGAGGGCGGATGATGTTTCTGCGTCTAGACTTGTCAGAGCGTTTCACAAGAGGTTTCCGGATAAGCCTAAGTCCTAGGGGATCCGGAGGATCCTCTTAGAAGGGATGGTACAGTTAGAACCCTCTTGTTAGATTTTGTTTCAGTTTGCTGGTCACATGACCTTTTTTCCCTATTTAGTCTGGCTCCGCCCTTCTGGCTTTGCTGGACTTCATTGTATTATCTACTCTTAAGCTAGCCGGGTGCTTAGGTGCCTTACTCTGTCAGTTTTGCTTAATCTTAGGATCTCGTAGTAATTTGTTTTCTGTTTAATTTTCCCTGCTACAATTTCTGTTAGGAGGTGTCCACCTTTTCTCCCAGTCCCTAGATCTTGTAGGGATTCCTCCCTCGCAACTATAGGTCTTCGTTCAGACTAGCTAGGACTTTAGCGGGTCTGTTCGCAGGATCAGGTTCCCCGTTACATCGTAGGGATCAAGCTCAGTTTTATTGTAGGGACAGAGTTCCCATCTTTCCTTTGTGCTTGTAGCAGTTCATAACATCAATATCCGTTACCCTTGATTTCTGACCTGTTTTCCAGAGTGAAAAGTGCTAGTTGGTTTACCAAGCTTGACCTCAGGGGGGCGTATAACCTTATTCGCATTAAGCACGGGGATGAATGGAAGACGGCGTTTAATACCCCAGAGGGGCATTTTGAGTACCTAGTGATACCTTTTGGGTTCACTAATGCTCCTTCCGTCTTCCAATCCTTCATGAATGATATTTTCAGGGATTTTGTGGATAAATTTCTGATTGTTTATTTGGATGATATCTTGATTTTTTCCAACGACTGGGACTCTCATGTGAAACATGTTCGGACTGTGTTCCAGATTTTGAGAGAGAATGCACTGTATGTGAAGGGATCAAAGTGTCTTTTTGGCGTACAGAAGGTCTCATTTCTGGGATTCATTTTGTCTCCGTCTGTTATTGAAATGGACCCGGTCAAGGTTCAGGCCATCTGTGATTTGGGTTCAACCTACTTCATTAAAGGCTCTTCAGAGATTTTTGGGTTTTGCCAATTTTTATCGTAAATTTATTGGTAATTTCTCCGGTATTGTTAAACCATTGACTGATTTGACCAAAAAGGGTTCTGATGTGGTGAATTGGCCTCCTGAGGCAGTTTCTGCGTTTCAGGAACTTAAGCAGAGATTCATTTCTGCTCCTGTTCTACGGCAGCCTGATGTTTCTCTACCGTTTCAGGTGGAGGTTGATGCTTCTGAAATTGGGGCAGGTGCCGTTTTGTCCCAAAGGGATCCAGAGACCTCTAAGAGTAACCCTTGTGCCTTTTTCTCTCGAAAGTTTTCTCCAACTGAACGTAATTATGACGGGGGTAATCGGGAGTTATTAGCCATGAAGTGGGCCTTTGAAGAGTGGAGACATTGGCTGGAAGGAGCCAAACATCAGGTGGTGGTTCTCACGGACCATAAGAACTTGGTTTATCTCGAATCAGCCAAGCGACTTAATCCTAGACAGGCCAGGTGGGCCTTGTTTTTCACACGTTTTAATTTTGTGGTTTCTTTTCTTCTTGGCACTAAGAATGTTAAGGCGGATGCCCTCTCAAGGAGTTTCTTTGCGGATTCTCCTGAGTTATCTGATCCTGCTGTTATTTTGAAAGAGGGTGTAGTACTTTCCGCCATCTCGCCTAATTTGAGACTGGCTCTGGAGGGGTGTCAGGAGGATAAACCTGAGCGCTGCCCTGTTGGGAAATTGTTTGTCCCAGACCAGTGGAAGAAGAGTGTGATGTCTGAAATTCATTGTTCCGCGTTGGCTGGTCATCCCGGGATTTTTGGTACCAGAGACTTGGTGAGTCTGTCCTTTTGGTGGCCTACTTTGTCTCGTGACGTCAGGGACTTTGTGCAGTGCTGTGGGACTTGCTCTCGTTCCAAGCCTTGCTCTCGCTCTAATGGTTTGTTGATGCCATTACCTGTGCCAAAGAGGCCATGGACCCATATCTCTATGGATTTTATTTCCGACCTCCCTGTCTCTCAGAGAATGACCGTTATCTGGGTAATCTGTGATAGGTTTTCCAAGATGATACATCTTGTTCCATTCCCTAAGTTGCCTTCCTCCTCCGAGTTGGTGCCTTTGTTCCTTCGGCACGTGGTTCGGTTGCACGGCATTCCGGAGAACATTGTGTCTGACAGAGGAGTCCAGTTTGTTTCCAGATTTTGGAGGACATTTTGTTCTAAACTTGGTGTTCAATTATCTTTCTCCTCTGCATTTCATCCTCAGACCAATTGACAAACCGAGAGAACAAACCAGACCTTGGAGACTTATTTGAGATGTTTTGTGTCTGCTGATCAAGATGACTGGGTCTCTTTTTTGCCTTTGGCTGAGTTTGCTCTTAATAATAGGGCTAGCTCTGCCACCTTGATGTCTCCATTTTTTTGCAATTCTGGGTTTCACCCTCGATTTTCTTCGGGACAGGCGGAGGCTTCTGTCTGTCCAGGTGTTGACTCTGTTGTGGAGCGAATGCAGCAGATTTGGGACCAGGTAGTGGAGAGGTTGTCTCTCTCTCAAGAGAAGGCCCAGCGGTTTGCCAACCGGCATAGGACTGATGGTCCTCGGTTTAAAGTGAGGGCCTTGGTTTGGTTGTCCTCAAGAAATATCCCTATGAGGGTTGCATCTCCAAAGTTTAAGCCTTGGTTCATTGGACCTTATAAGATCATGGAGATTCTTAATCCGGTTTCCTTCCGTTTGCTTCTTCCAGGGACATTTAAGATCCATAACGTGTTCCACAAGTCCTTATTGAAGAGGTTTGTCGAGCCAGTAGTTCCTATGGCTGCGCCTCCTGACCCTGTTTTGGTTGAGGGAAATCTGGAGTATGTGGTTGAGAAAATATTGGATTCTTGTTTTTCTAGACGGAAACTCCAGTATTTGGTTAAGTGGAGAGGTTATGGTCAGGAGGACAATTCTTGGGTGTTTGCTTCGGACATCCATGCTAGGAGACTGATCCGTGCCTATCACCGAGCTCATCCTGATCGGCCTGGTTGCACAAGTGAGGGTTTGGTAACCCCTCCCCAAGGGGAGGTACTGTTGTGAATGAGCAGAGGCTCCCTCTGGTGGTTACAGACAGTACTGAACCTTCCAGCGAGGAATGGCAATCTGGGATCACTGACTGGACTGATATAAGGGAGGTTCCCTCCCATGATGGTCGCCGGTGATCAATTGTTCTGGTCTCAATTGTAGTTCCTGGTTCATTTGGAAGTTTGCTGGTGTCTTGCCTGCATCTGCTGCTTTCAGATAAGATGTTTTCTGCTTTTCTTTTTGTGCTTGCTATTTGCATAGTTTTCTGCACATTTGTGGAGGACTGCCGGGTCCCCTCCTGGGGCCTGTGCTCCTCACAGTTTGTCTGTAGCCACTGTTGTTTTTTCATTTGCTTTTTCAGCGGCTGCGGCTTGCTTTTGTTCACACTGAGATCTGATTTAGTGGGTGGCGAGATCGTGTGATCTCAGTATTTTTGTAATCAGAATTGTTGGATTTTTGTAGGGTTTTCTGGGTTGTGGAAAGTAATCTCTCCTGTCCTATCCTATTTAGTCAGCTTGTGGCCCCAGCGTTTCTCATTCTATTTTCTGTCTGTGTCCGTGCTTTCTTCTTGTCTAACTGCCATTACATGTTTGGGGGCTTCCTCTTTTCTTTGGGGATCTGCTCCGGGGCAGATAGCTTTCATCTTTCTGCCTTTAGGTGTAGTTATCTCTCAGGCTGTGACGAGGCGTCTAAGATCAACGTAGGAACGCTCCACGGCTACCTCTAGTTGTGTGGTTAGTTTAGGAATCTGCAACCCATTAGTTACCAACATCTCAGGTGTTCGGCTGCCCGGCTGTTGTTCCTGTCCTCCTCAGCTACCTAACATAACACATGGGGGGCGTTGATCTCTCTGATCAACTCCAGCCGTACAGTGCTTTGAGAAAGGTCAAGGTGTAGTACAAGAAGTTGGCCATGCACATCGTACAGATGGCAATGCTCAACGCTTTCCTGCTGTCACGATGTGCAGGCCAAACTGATACGTCGTACCTTCAGTTCCAGGAGGTAGTGATCAAGGCCTTAATCTTTGGAGATCAGGAACGAGCGGCCCCAGTACTTCCGAAACTGAAGGTGCACGTATTGTACCAGGTCAACATTTCCCCGGGGAGGTCCCTCAAAGTGGAAAAAAAGGTAAGTCGCAAAAGAGGTGCCAAGTGTGTTACAAAACGGAATATGCAAGGACACCATTTATCAATGCGACACCTGCCCCAATAAACCTGGCCTGTGTATGAAAGAATGATTTAGACTGTACCACACCTCCATGCACAACTAAATTCATTTCTGACTTACACAACTGACGTATGACAACCTGAAAATCACTACACAACTCACGTATGCCACTGCATTATAAAATTTACATACCGGGAAACAGTAGATTAGTTCCAAAAAGGAGGCACTTGTTGGTCATTGCCACTGTTTAGGCACATTTAGATAAGTTCCTTGGGTTGTCTAGTTTCCAAAATGGGGTCACTTGTGGGGGGTTTCCACTGTTTAGGCACTACTTCCCTTCCGAGCCCCGACGTGTGGCCAAACAGTAGTTTTCTCCAACATAACAGGGTATCAGTGTATATCAGGGGCTCTGCAAACACGAGAAAGTGTCCGATCTCAATTCCAGCCAATTTCGGTTTGAAAAAGTCAAACGGCGCTCCTTCCCTTCCGAGCTCTGCCATGCACCCATACAGTGGTTCCCCCCCACATATGGGGTATCACCGTACTCAGGACAAATTGCACAACAACTTTTGGGGTCCAATTTCTCTGGTTATCCTTGGTAAAATAAAACATTAGGGGATAAAAGATCATTTTTGTGGAAAAAAATATGATTTTTTATTTTCACGGCTCTACATTGTAAACTTTAGTGAAACACTTGGGGCTTCAGACTGCTCACCACACATCTAGGTAAGTTCCTTGGGGTTCTAGTTCCCAAAATGGGGTCACTTGTGGGGGTTTCCACTGTTTAGGCACATCAGGGGCTCTCCAAACGCTGCATGGCATCCACTAATTATTCCAGCAAATTTTACATTCAGAAAGTCAAATGGCACTCCTTCCCAGCCCTGCCATGCACCAAACAGTAGATTTCCCCCACAAATAAGGTATTGGTGTATTCAGGATAAATTGCAGTACAAATTTTCTGATCCATTTTCTCCTGTTACCCTTGTGAAAATAAAAAAGTTTGGGTCTAAAGTACATTTTTGTGAAAAAAATTAAATGTTTATGTTTTCCTTCCATATTGCTTCAGTTTTTGTGAAGTATCTGAAGGGTTAATAAACTTCTTAAATGTGGTTTTGAGCACCTTGAGGGTGCGGTTTTTAGAATGGTATCATTTTTGGGTATTTTCTGTTATATAGGCCCCCTAAAGTCACTTCAAATGTGATGTTGTCCCTAAAAAATAGTTTTGTAAACTTTGTTGGAAAAATTAGAAATTGCTGGTCAACTTTTAACCCTTATAACTTCCTAACAAAAAAATTGTGTTTCTAAAATTGTTCTGATGTAAAGTAGACGTGAGAAATTATTATTTATTAACTATTGTATTTTTGGACTATAAGAGGCACTGGATCATAAGATGCACCTAGATTTTAGAGCACGAAATAAGAAAAAAAAAGATTGAAGCAAAAAATGGCCAATTCTATACTTAATATCCCACGTCCTGGTATGCATGGCTCCCTTATCTCTATCCTGGTATGCAGGGCACCATCTCTATCCTGGTATGCAGGGCCCCATCCTAATCCTGGTATGATTTGCCACCATCCCCATCCCGATATGCAGGGACCCATCCTTATCCTGTTATGATTAGCCCCTATCCTTATCCTGGTATGCATGGCCCCATCCTTATCCTGGTATGATTGTCCCCAATCCCTATCCTGGTATGCAGGGACCCCATTTCCATCCTGGTATACGTGGCTCCATCCTTATCCTGGTATGCATGGCCCCCATCCCTGTCCTGGTATGCATGACCCCATCCTTATCCTGGTAAGCATGACCTCATCCTTATCCTCGTATAATTGACCCCATCCTTTTCCTGGTATGATTGGCCCCAATCCCTATCCTGGTATGCAGGGACCCCATCTCCATCCTGATATGCTTGGCCCAATCCTTATCCTGGTATGATTGGCCCCAATCCCTATCCTGGTATGCAGGGACCCCATCTCTGTCCTGGTATGCATGGCCATATCCTTATCCTGCTATGCATAGCCCCCATCCCCATCCTGGTTTGCATGTCCCCATCCCCTTCCTGGTATGCATGGCCCCATCCTTTTCCTGGTATGCATTGCCCCATCCTTTTCCTGGTGTGCATGGGCCCATCCTTATCCTGGTATGCATGGACCCATCCTTATCCTGGTATACATGGACCTATCCTTATCCTGGTATGCATGGCCCCATGCTTATCCTGGTATGCATGGCCCCATCCTTATCCTGGTATGCATGGCCCTATCCCCATCCTGGTATGATTGGCCCCATCCTTATCCTGTTATACATGGCCCCATCCTTATCCTGGTATGATTGGCCCCCATCCCTATCGTGGTGTGCAGGGCCCCCATCTCCATCTTGGTATGCATGGACCCATCCTTATCTTGGTATTATTGGCCCCTTTTCCCCATCCTGGTATGCATGGCCCCCAGCAGAAAAAAAAACATTCTCATCTTTCCTGCGCGCCATCACAGAGTCCTACTCCAGTGCCAGCAGCTGCTTTATGCTATTTAAGCAGCGCATGTCAGTGATGTCATGCGCTGCTTACAAGCCGCTGAGGACAACTGCCGGAATACTCACTGTTCTCCATGCCGGGACTGTGTGCATGGAGCGTAGAGAGTATTCATTGCTCTTTAGCGAGCACAGTGTCAACCGCAGCTGCCGGGCGTTCATGTGTGCCACTACTAAAGCGAAGGAATATTCATTGAATTCCATGCCTATGGGAGTGGAATGCAGTGAATATTAATTGCTTTAAGTAGACGGCACACTAGATCGCCAGGCACACAAAAGTGCCCTACAAAATATACACGGTGGACCGAGACATCAGAAAGAACCTATACAAAGAATTAGTCCTCCAATCAAATTTTATATAAAAAGTAAATAATTTTATTGAAACACATGATTATTATTTTTTTTAAAAAAGGAGATGCAAACAAACTCATGCACCCCTTCTGAGGAAGAGATTCTCGAAACGCGCGTCAAGGTGTACACTGGAGCTGCCTGAACCCTGGGTAACTATTCACACCCTCTAGCTTGGATATACCTATATCTGTTTGTGTTATTATGCACTTGCTATTACTTCCATTACCTTGAGCTATGGTGTGAAAAAAATCTTTTTTGTTTTTTTTGATTTTCCTATGAATTGAATTTTTTCACTTAGCTTTTTATACCTTTTGTGTAAATTCTTTAAGGAGTTTCCTGAAACAAAACCCAGCAAAGTCCAGCCTATTTACTTATGTCCTTGCTTACATCTAGCTACTTACAACTTGTACTTTATCCCTCTTTATTTAAGCATATCTGCTTTTATACATTAATTCAGGGTTTATCATTGCAAACTGCTGTATTTTCCATACATAATTTTGGACATAATTCACTTTTTCGCTCAGTGCTGGCTTGTTTTTCATTCTTGTTCTGTTTGTTTACATCTCCTTTTTTAAAAAAAAATTGAGTCATGTGTTTCAATAAAATTATAGGAAAGATGTGTATCTTCGTACCGTGTTAGCCAGTAGATAGAAAAATATTTAGACTTGAGAGTCCTCAGTGGTTGATACCTTTTAATGGCTAACTGAAAAGATGGTAACAAATTGCAAGCTTTCGAGACTACTCAGGTCTCTTCATCAGGCGAAGACTAATACAAAATCTGAAGAATCACATATTTATACACAACAGGACACAGGAATAATGCAATAGGTAAGACAAGTGACGTGAAGCAGAACTGTCATTATGGCAGAGGGATGAACATAAATATTGGAACAGTTCATAGATAAGGAGTGAAAGTTTTATTACCCTCTGATTGGAGTCTGCTATTGTGTTTTGATGCCCCTAGAAGGTCAGAGAAGCAGATTCCTTAATTGATGTAGAAAGACATGAAACCTTGGGATATATTCATTCCAGCACTAAGAGTGTCAAAGGTCATCATTAGTTTATATTCCCAAACCTTTCTATCTTTCTCAGATTTGAAGTTAGATTTTAATACAAGTAATTCCATATCCATCATGCTATGACCGGGCATGCTATGATCGGGCATATCCCAAGGTTTCATGTCTTTCTACATCAATTAAGGAATCTGCTTCTCTGACCTTCTAGGGGCATCAAAACACAATAGCAGACTCCAATCAGAGGGTAATAAAACTTTCACTCCTTATCTATGAACTGTTCCAATATTTATGTTCATCCCTCTGCCATAATGACAGTTCTGCTTCACGTCACTTGTCTTACCTATTGCATTATTCCTGTGTCCTGTTGTGTATAAATATGTGATTCTTCAGATTTTGTATTAGTCTTTGCCTGATGAAGAGACCTGAGTAGTCTCGAAAGCTTGCAATTTGTTACCATCTTTTCAGTTAGCCATTAAAAGGTATCAACCACTGAGGACTCTCAAGTCTAAATATTTTTCAATAAAATTATTTACTTTTTGTATAAACTTTGATTGGAGGATTAATTGTTTGTATAGGTTCTTCTAGATAGCCGGGAAGCTGCAAAAAGCCGGCTGCTGCGACTAACTCCTGTGCTCGCTATTAAACAGAAATTAATATTTACTCCTTTCCAAGCCCATGTGCGTGGAATAGAGTGAATATTCATTTCTCTTTAGCAGCGGGCACAGGAGTTAGCCGCAGCAGCCGGCTCCGGCCTCCTGTGACCCGCTGCTCTGCCGCTGCCACTCCCGTACCTCCCCACCACAGCCAGATTAGGGACATCCGGACTGTAAGTCCGCATATTTGGAGGAAAAAAGTGCATCTTATAGTCTGAAAAATACGTTATTTTGTGTGACATGACTCTTTGATTTAAGGGCATAAGAATTAAGTTTGAAAATTGTGAAATTTCCATTTTTTTCACAAATAAACGCAAGTCATCTAAAATAATTTTTACCACTATCATGAAGTACAATATGTAAAGAAAAAACAGTCTCAAAATCAATGGGATTCTTTGAAGCGTTCCAGAGTTATAAAGTGACACTGGTCAGAATTGAAAAAATTGGCCTGGTTAGGAAGGTGAAAACAGGCTTCGGGGTGAAGGGGTTAAATACTTGGTCCTTTTCTGATGGCACATTTCTAATAACAAATGAATTGGGAAATGACATAGAACCATTGCCAAATAACTAATAGAACTTATCTACAAAGTTTCTAAAATGTAATTGCTGTTGTTCTAAAGAGCAGTTAAGAAAGTCATAGCATTGATCATAAATTGTATGGGAGAGCAGATAGTCGAAATAATACAGCAACTCTGCTTTGCGTTCCTAAAAATAGAAAAATAGAAATTCAACATCATATTTTTTGGAATAAGTATCATAATTTGAGACACTGATTTACCATTAAATTTCCCGAAATCTCATCTACTTGTGCTCAAGCAAATACTAAGAAAATGAGAATCCCTGCTTAACCCACATTTTCCTCCCCCTTGAGTAAAAGACTGGACACTGGTGGACACAGGCAGAAGATGGCCCTTGTTCAAGAACAATATATGGGCTGTTTGCAGTTCAATAGTTCATCATAATGCACAGTTCCATCTGCTTTGGTGGTGGAAGTGGCCCCCTTGCCTCTTGGACCCCTGTACCAAAGAGACTGGAGGTATCTCCTAATTGACATATTGCTATAATTGTTATATATGTGTTTAGAGATTCCTATGTAATGGTTTCCAATATTTTTTCTACTGGATAGTCTGTATGTAATCCATAGCATCAGACTTATGGCCATAACATTTACTGTTGCCATTAGATGATTTTTGTAGCTCCATTAGGTTATATAAAGAATATATAAAGATGCGGTGTCTTACCCTGTGCCTGCCCATAAAGATGACAGACGTACAATATGAATACCATTGTGAGGTTTTATATGTAAAATTTATGTCTGCCTAATGTAATGTATTATGTTGATGTGCAGTATATAATGTGGTAATGCATAATGTAAGTATAGCATACGATAAGCTTAGGATAGAATAAGATATAGAATAAGGATAATAGGTTTAGCATATAAGATAGAAAATAGTTAAAGATAGAACTAGCCCAGTGGGTGGGCACTAGTATCAGTAAAAGGGGTCACTTCATGGTTAGAGAGAGTTCAGTGTCAGTTACTGAAGAGCCTAATGAAGGCCAAGTTGGGTTGCGGTGGCTTGCTAGGAGCAGCATAGGCCAACCGTTCAAGTCAATGGGAGGCCGAATGGAGTTCACTGATGGACATTCCTGCAACATCTGGAGTCTAGGGCTTTGGCCAGATACCTAGAAGCGGGCCTGGTCTTCTGACATCACAAGGTCGGTGGACGTGGAATTACATGGGGGGGCAGGTGGCCAGTCCCGGATGCAGTGCCGGAGAGGACAACGATTTCCTGAGGCTGATGAAGGGCTCAGCGGTAGTCCAGGACGAGCAGGTGGCAGGACTGGAGAAGAGTTGTACTAAGGAGGAAGGAAGTGTGATTTACTGTGCCCTATCCTTCTTGTATCCGCTGATGAACTTGGACTTTTTAGTAAATGTTTAACTGTTGCAAAGAACTCGGTGTCCCATGCATTGTGTACAGTGGCTCCTGAAGATGGAAGTGTGGCGCTCCTGAGGGTACTGCATCTCAGCCAGAGATGTGGTATCCCACCTTTCAGGTAAGATGGAGACACTGAACCTGGCTCTGACAACACTGCATCTATCACACACACTAGTAGCAGTTTCTATCGCATGCCTGCTAGCTAGGAAAGGGTGTCAGATGGTGGGTGGAGCTGGAGGGTTAGAGCAGGAGAATAGAGGGAAGTAAGAGTGAGTCTTCCCGTAGGGGAAGAAGAGGAAAGACGTGTATAGGCAACCTTCCCATAGGAGAAGGCGGGAAGAGATACAACCGTGCAGCAGGCTCCTAGTCTGGAGGAGCTGCTGACAGACAGAAAGAAGCTCCCTGTAGGGAAAAGGGATTTGTCAGAGGCACGGCTGAGCAGAAGGCTACCCGTGGGGCTCATTCCAAGCTGACAGACGTCAGCTGGGAGAATCCAGGTCGCAGAAGGGTCTCGGCCTCTAGCCTAGTGGAGTGTACAACAGGACTCAGCTAGCAAGCCGACAGCTGTGGCAACTTTAGGGGTCTGTTGTGAATGGGTTTGAGATGAGTTCTGAGCAGAGGCTCCCTCTGGTGGTTACAAGCGGTGCTAGTGAAGATTGTGAGGACTGGGAATCAGGTGTTACTGACTGGTCTTATATAAGGGAGTCATTTTCCCATCAGGGTTGCCGGTGATCAATTGTTCTGGTCTGAATCCTTCATTCCAGTTTCCCTTGTAGCCTGCTGTGTCGTGTCTGCATCTCCTGCTTACAGATAAGACTTTTGCTTCTTTTGTGTTTGTGCTATATTTTTGCATTTTGTACTGCACTTCTTTGGGGGCCTTCAGGGTCCCCTCCGGGGGCTTCTGCCCTCTCAGTTTAGTTCAGCCACTGAGTTTTGTTCTTTTGCTTTTTCCAGTTTTTTCAGTGGCTGCTGTTTTGATTTTGTTACACCAGAGAACTAATTTAGGTGGTAGAGGTCGTGTGATCTCAGGTGATTTTGAAATTAGTAGAGTTGGTGCTTTTCAGGGTTTTCTGGGATTGCAGTAAGTACCCTTCCTATCCTTTTCTATTTAGATAGTTTGGGCCCCAGCGTTTGCTCATACTATTTTCTTTCTGTGTCAGTATTTCCTCTTGTCTAACCGCCATTACATGTTTGGGGGCTTTCTATTATCTTTGGGGTTCTGCTCCGGGGCAGATAGCTTTCCTGTTTCTGTCTTTAGGTGTAGTTAGTTTCTCAGGCTGTGACGAGGCGTCTAGGACCAACGTAGGAACGCTCCACGGCTGCCTCTAGTTGTGGTGGTTAGTCAGGGTACTGCAATCTCATAGATTCCAACTGCTCTGGTGTATTGCCTTTTTGCCTGCTCTCCTCAGCTACCGAAACATAACAGTATCACAGGCCTAAAAAATTGAAAATTGTATGGTACTCACAGAAGGGAAAAATATTGTGAAAGAAAAAAGGTTGTCAGAGTTGTCAGAGATATTTTTCTGTTTGTTGCATTTTTTTTTTTTTTTCCCTCTGTATCTCTGGGTGCTGGGGAGGATCTTTTCTCTCCAATGGAGTTTGCACGGTTGTCTGGCCGTGTGGATCAGCTTGCCACTGAGGTTCAGAGTATTGCTGCATATCTTGCTAGGTTGCCTGTTGTGGAACCTAGGATTCCCATGCCAGATTTGTTTTTGGGGGATCGAGCTAAGTTTCAGAATTTCAAAAATAATTGTAAATTGTTTTTTGCCTTAAAATCTAAGTCCTCAGGAAACGCAGCGCAGCAGGTTCAAATTATCATCTCTCTCCTGCGCGGCGATCCTCAGGATTGGGCTTTTTCCCTGATACCTGGGGATCCTGTTTTGAGTGATGTTGATGCGTTTTTTCAGGCTTTGGGGTTATTGTACGATGAGCCTAATGTCACTGATCAAGCTGAAAAAACCTTGTTGGCATTAAATCAGGGGCTTGATGACGCTGAGTTATACTGTCAGAGATTCCGTAGTGGGCAGTCCTGACCAAATGGAATGACGACGCTTTGGCGGCCCTTTTCCGGAAGGGTCTGTCAGATAATGTAAAGGATGTTATGGTGGGATTCCCTGTCCCCTCTGGTCTCAATGATTCTATGTCATTAGCGATTCAAATTGACAGACGTTTGCGTGAGCGGAGAAGTATGCGTGGAATGGTGTTGCCTTGTGAACCAGCTTCTGAACCCATGCAGTGTGATAGAGTGGTGTCTGGGGCACAGCGTCATGAGTTTCGAAAGCGCAATGGGTTATGTTTCTACTGTGGTGATGCCTCTCATGCTATTTCAGTCTGCCCTAAGCGGGGAAGACGTTTTGCACGCTCAGTTGTCTTGGGTAGTGTTCAGACTAAGTTTTTATTAACTGTCACTCTGATATGCTCTCTGTCCTCATTTTCTGCTCAGGCTTTCGTTGATTCTGGAGCAGCTATTAACCTGATGGATTATGATTTTGCTAAACGTTGTGGGTTTCCCTTGATACCCCTACAGAAGTCTATTCCCCTACTGGGGATCGATTCTACCCCTTTGGCTGAGAATAAACCCCAGTTTTCTACTCAGGTGATAATGAGGGTTGAACCTGATCACCAGGAGTGCTGCAAATTTTTGGTTCTATATAATCTGCATGACATTATCGTGCTGGGTTTCCCTTGGTTACAGTCTCATAATCCTGTTTTGGATTGGAAATCTGTGTCTGTAACCAGTTGGGGCTGCCAATGTGTTAATACCAACACTCCTGTTTTTTCTGCCTCCCCCCAGGCTCAGGATGTTCCTGACTTTTTGTTTGATTTTTCTGATGTGTTTAGCGAAAGTAAATCTGCATCCTTGCCTCCCCATAGGAGCTATGACTGCGCTATTGAATTAGTGCCGGGTAGTAAATTCCCTAAAGGTCGCCTTTTTAACTTGTCTGTACCTGAACATGACGCTATGCGGTCTTATATCAAGGAATCATTGGAGAAGGGTCATATCAGACCATCCTCTTCACCCTTAGGTGCCGGTTTTTTCTTTGTGGCCAAAAAAGATGGTTCATTAAGGCCGTGTATTGATTATCGTCTCTTGAACAATATTACTGTGAAATATCAATACCCGTTACCCTTGATTTCTGACCTGTTTTCCAGGGTGAAAAACGCTACTTGGTTTACCAAGCTTGACCTCAGGGGGGCGTATAACCTTATTCGCATTAAGCACGGGGATGAATGGAAGATGGCATTCAATACCCCTGAAGGGCATTTTGAGTACCTAGTGATGCCCTTTGGGCTCACTAATGCTCCTTCCGTCTTCCAGTCCTTCATGAATGACATTTTCAGGGATTTTGTGGATAAATTTCTGATTGTTTATTTGGATGATATCTTGATTTTTTCTAATGACTGGGACTCTCATGTGAAACATGTTCGAACTGTATTCCAGATTTTGAGAGAGAATGCTCTGTATGTGAAGGGATCAAAGTGTCTTTTTGGCGTACAGAGGATCTCATTTCTGGGATTCATTTTGTCCCCATCTGTTATTGAAATGGACCCGGTCAAGGTTCAGGCCATCTGTGATTGGGTCCAACCTACTTCATTAAAGGCTCTTCAGAGATTTTTGGGTTTTGCCAATTTTTATATCGTAAATTTATTGGTAATTTCTCGGTTATTGTTAAACCATTAACTGATTTGACCAGAAAGGGTTCTGATGTGGTGAATTGGCCTCCTGAGGCAGTCTCTGCATTTCAGGAACTTAAGCAGAGATTCACTTCTGCTCCTGTTCTACGGCAGCCTGATGTTTCTCTGCCATTTCAGGTGGAGGTTGATGCCTCTGAAATTGGGGCAGGTGCCGTTTTGTCCCAAAAAGATCCAGAGACCTCTAAAAGTAACCCTTGTGCCTTTTTCTCTCGAAAATTTTCTCCTACTGAACGTAATTATGACGTGGGTAATCGGGAGTTGTTGGCCATGAAGTGGGCTTTTGAAGAGTGGAGACATTGGCTGGAGGGAGCCAAACATCAGGTGGTGGTCCTTACGGACCATAAGAATCTGGTCTATCTGGAATCTGCCAAGCGACTCAATCCTAGACAGGCCAGGTGGGCCTTGTTTTTCACACGTTTTAATTTTGTGGTTTCCTTTCTTCCTGGCACTAAGAATGTTAAGGCGGATGCCCTCTCGAGGAGTTTCCTTGCGGACTCTCCTGAGTTATCTGATCCTTCTGTTATTTTGAAAGAGGGTGTAGTTCTTTCCGCCATCTCGCCCAATTTGAGACTTGCTCTGGAGGGGTGTCAGGAGGATAGGCCCGAGCGCTGCCCTGTTGGAAAATTGTTTGTCCCGGACCAATGGAAAAAGAGTGTGATGTCTGAGATTCATTGTTCCGCATTGGCTGGGCATCCCGGAATTTTTGGTACCAGAGACTTGGTTAGTCGGTCCTTTTGGTGGCCTACCTTGTCTCGTGATGTCAGGGAATTTGTGCAGTCCTGCGGGACTTGCTCTCGCTCCAAGCCTTGCTCTCGCTCTAGTGGTTTGTTGATGCCATTGCCTGTGCCCAAGAGACCATGGACCCATATCTCTATGGATTTCATTTCCGACCTTCCTGTTTCTCAGAGAATGACCACCATCTGGGTAATTTGTGATAGGTTTTCCAAAATGATACATCTTGTGCCATTACCTAAGTTGCCTTCCTCCTCTGAATTGGTGCCGTTGTTCCTTCAGCACGTGGTTCGTTTACACGGCATTCCTGAGAACATTGTGTCTGACAGAGGAGTCCAGTTTGTTTCCAGATTTTGGAGGACTTTTTGTTCTAAACTGGGTGTTCAATTGTCTTTCTCCTCGGCATTTCATCCTCAGACCAATGGTCAAACTGAGAGAACAAACCAGACATTGGAGACTTATCTAAGATGCTTTGTGTCTGCTGATCAGGATGACTGGGTCTCTTTTTTGCCTTTGGCTGAGTTTGCTTTTAATAATAGGGCTAGCTCTGCCACTTTGATGTCTCCGTTTTTCTGTAATTCTGGGTTTCACCCTCGATTTTCTTCAGGACAGACGGAGGCTTCTGTCTGTCCAGGTGTTGACTCTGTTGTGGAGCGTATGCAACAGATTTGGGACCAGGTAGTAGAGAGGTTGTCCCTCTCTCAGGAGAAGGCCCAGCGGTTTGCTAACCGGCATAGGACTGATGGTCCTCGGTTTAAAGTGGGGGACTTGGTCTGGTTGTCCTCAAAGAATATTCCTATGAGAGTAGCATCTCCTAAATTTAAGCCTAGGTTCATTGGACCTTATAAGATCATGGAGATTATTAATCCTGTTTCTTTTCGTTTGCTTCTTCCAGGGACATTTAAGATCCATAACGTGTTCCACAAGTCCTTGTTGAAGAGGTTTGTTGAGCCAGTGGTTCCTGCTGCTGTGCCTCCTGACCCTGTTTTGGTTGAGGGCAATCTGGAGTATGTGGTTGAGAAAATATTGGATTCTCGTTTTTCTAGACGGAAACTCCAGTATTTGGTTAAATGGAGAGGTTATGGTCAGGAAGACAATTCTTGGGTGTTTGCTTCGGACATCCATGCTAGGAGACTTATCCGTGCGTATCATAGAACTCATCCTGACCGACCTGGTTGCTCAAATGAGGGTTCGGTGACCCCTCCTCAAGGGGGGGGTACTGTTGTGAATGGGTTTGAGATGAGTTCTGAGCAGAGGCTCCCTCTGGTGGTTACAAGCGGTGCTAGTGAAGATTGTGAGGACTGGGAATCAGGTGTTACTGACTGGTCTTATATAAGGGAGTCATTTTCCCATCAGGGTTGCCGGTGATCAATTGTTCTGGTCTGAATCCTTCATTCCAGTTTCCCTTGTAGCCTGCTGTGTCGTGTCTGCATCTCCTGCTTACAGATAAGACTTTTGCTTCTTTTGTGTTTGTGCTATATTTTTGCATTTTGTACTGCACTTCTTTGGGGGCCTTCAGGGTCCCCTCCGGGGGCTTCTGCCCTCTCAGTTTAGTTCAGCCACTGAGTTTTGTTCTTTTGCTTTTTCCAGTTTTTTCAGTGGCTGCTGTTTTGATTTTGTTACACCAGAGAACTAATTTAGGTGGTAGAGGTCGTGTGATCTCAGGTGATTTTGAAATTAGTAGAGTTGGTGCTTTTCAGGGTTTTCTGGGATTGCAGTAAGTACCCTTCCTATCCTTTTCTATTTAGATAGTTTGGGCCCCAGCGTTTGCTCATACTATTTTCTTTCTGTGTCAGTATTTCCTCTTGTCTAACCGCCATTACATGTTTGGGGGCTTTCTATTATCTTTGGGTTCTGCTCCGGGGCAGATAGCTTTCCTGTTTCTGTCTTTAGGTGTAGTTAGTTTCTCAGGCTGTGACGAGGCGTCTAGGACCAACGTAGGAACGCTCCACGGCTGCCTCTAGTTGTGGTGGTTAGTCAGGGTACTGCAATCTCATAGATTCCAACTGCTCTGGTGTATTGCCTTTTTGCCTGCTCTCCTCAGCTACCGAAACATAACAGGGGTCACAGCCAACGACCACAATCATCTTCTCCGGGAAGGCAGCTACATAGAATCAAGGAAACGCCTGGGTCACGTTGTCCTACAGGATTCGCAGCTGCTGGACTGGAACACTTTGTGTGGTGTTGGGAAGGAAGCAGGAGTGGAATCAGCACATGGATGGCATATACTGACAGGGAGATCTGGAAAGGTGTTCTCCATCTGCCTGGAAGCTGGCTGGATCCCTCACCCTGGAGCACATCTGTGCACACAAGAACTGTGAGTAAAGCTTTGGAAACTGCATCTGACTGTGTCTTCTCAAATTCTTCTGGCGGCATCCACTCTACACTGCTACATCTACCAGCACCGTTATCTTCTACAACATACATCTGCCCTGGGACAGCAAGCTCTGCCTGTGGAGAGCTATTCCAACTCTGCTGCATCACACCACCAGTCCCAGAGGATCTGCACTGTAGCGCTGGTTACCTCTGACCCGAAACCACAGGTGGCGTCACAAACGCTTTACTAGAAACTCTATCATCCCCTGTAAATATTCCCCTTTTATTGGAAGCCCAGGGCCACGGACCGGGTCACTGCTGTCGTGACACATCCCTTTAAGACACCGGCCCGGTACCGAGTACCCCACTGCCCTGGCGGGCAATCCAGAAGCCTGGAGGCAGCGGAGGCCTGTGGCCTACAAGTGAGCTGGACGAACCCCACACTCTATAGCACTTTGGGACTGGGACACCACTTGTCTGTAAAGTGTCAGAGCAAAACTGGACAGCAGCTCGGTCTCGACTACCGCTCTCGGACACTTTACAAATGTTTAACGTAAAGTGAATCATTGTGTGATTAGAGCCACATGACAGCCTGAGGTCTCCTGTTTTTCAAGAGAGTAGAGAACCAGACCAATTGCATAGAGCAGTTCTGAAAGAAGGACCTGACAAAAGTAGAGCCTCAGAGGAAGAATGTTGCAGTGGGATGTCTTAGCAGGATGCAGGTGACCCTCATGATAAAGACAGGGACAGCACAGGTTCAAAATGCATAGGGTGTCAGTCACACACATAGGTGTGTTGCACAGTATCTAGCTTACAGCCTGTTAATGACACCCACAATTTTAATACAAGCGACTGCCCAATACCACGTAAGTGCACCTCACAAGAACAGAACTCCCATTTACCCAACCAACACTTATGGGGCCTACCTATATCCTGCATAAAAATAAATAAATCTGCAAAATTATGAAATAAGATATGGATTAATGAGGTAATGGGTCAATATTTTGGCCAAAATATGGATGCTTGTGTGAACAGGTTGCGGGATGCAGTGACGGACAGGAGGCAGATCAAGGGTTAAGAGAGTTTTACTTAGCAAGGATATAACTCCTCGCAGGGAGATGGGGAAAACGTGAGGTAAAATGTGACCAGAGAAGGGAGTATAGAGGTTTGGTTGGGGGGAAAAACAATGCAGGAATAACAAATAGGATCGTTCTCAGAGAAGTCACTTATCAACCAGACATCTTCCTGACAGGAAAGTTCCCGGGGTAGAGGATGGCGCCAACAGCCGTCAGCACGACGTGGATCCGGTACGGTCCTGAAGAAGGCAACGTTACGTTGAGTCTTTGACATGTCCTGTGTAGTAATCAATACGGAGACTCCTGTGATCTGACAGGTTATGGGCCACAGTGCTGAAAGGGTTAAGCGAGGCTTGTCGATTGTTCACCGAGGATTCAAGAAACCGTCCCCGGTAAAGTCACAGTCTCTATCAGGCGCCACGGAAGCACCCCTGTCACAACCAGGCGTGTATCTGTGTCACTAACGGTCTCTGAAGCAGGAGCCCTCCTCAGCCGCGCGCTGCTCCTTCCCGTCAATTCTGTCTGTGTTCGCACACTGTGTCGCTCCTGGTCACACTTAGCCACGCCCCCTGTCTGCAAGCCTAAAGATCGGTCCGGTTGCTAAAGCTTTCTCCCGGACAACAGGGGAACAGCCCCGACAGTTCTGGACCCGGCACAAGAGAGGTACCCCCAACCCGGTTTCTCTTCTTACACTCCCCCTCTCCTTTTGCTCGCCATTCCACGGCGAGAGTTCTTGCAGTAGGCGTTGGCATTCTTCCATTTTCTGGATGACCCGCTGCCAAATAAACTGATCTTAAGTATATCGGTTTGGGGGTACACCAGCTGTTGTGCGTTCAGTGCGTCGTAAGTCAGAATGAGTAAAATCATCTGGAGTGGTGGAGTCAGGTAGAACAGGCGAAGACGGGGAAGCATTCAAATCCAGTGGTACAGCCAATTCAGGAGCTACAGCCCTCTGTTCCTCTTCCGGGTCAGCATGGAGTAAATCTAGAAACTCTTCTTCATCAGAATCAACAACTACAGGCGGGAAGTGTATCAGGGGTACTTGGTGATTCTTTTATTGGGTCAGGATTCTTTGAGAGGCATGGACGTAGCATATTCCGATGTACCACTCGAGTGGGGGCGTCTTCACCTTCAAGCTGAATCTCATAAACAGGACTCTCAGAGCTCATTCATCGCTTCACCCGGTATGGGGTTTTCTCCCACCGGTACTCCCATTTGCTTCGGGGACGTTTATCTCAAACTAACACACGGTCTCCGACCTTGAGAGCTGTCCCTCGTAGAGGAGCTGTCTCAGAGTGTACCAGATCCCGGAACTTGGTCTGCACAAGTCGATATAGTGTTTGCAAACGGTGACGATGTTCTTGGACCCAGGTAGACTCTCTCGTCCGTGGGTAGTCCTCCTCTGGGTCCAACTCCAGCTCCGTGATCTCTCGTCCTATTCGGCTGAATAACAGGGTGTAGGGAGTGTACCCCGTGGTATGATGTACTCGATTATTGTACACCCAAACCAGTTCAGCCACAAACTCAGGCCAGCGTACTTTTCTGTCTTCCTCTAATGTCCTCAACATCTGGATCAAGGTTCGATTGAACCGTTCACA
Organism: Oophaga sylvatica; assembly: GCA_033576555.1. Lineage (NCBI taxonomy): Eukaryota > Metazoa > Chordata > Amphibia > Anura > Dendrobatidae > Oophaga > Oophaga sylvatica. Next base: position 318,688,433 of record JARQOD010000004.1, read on the forward strand.
GGCTCCATTTCCCTGAGGGTGATAAGGTGTCGTCCGGGATTTCTCAATTTGGTATAAGCAGTGTAGTTCTTCCATCACTCGCCCCTGAAAGCAGGCACCTTGATCGGAGTGAATTCTTTTCGGATAGCCATAATCTTGGATGAAAACCCTGCAAAGGGCCTGAGCCGCGGATTCAGCAGTCTGATCCCGGGTTGGAGTCACCACATCAAAGTTAGTGAAGTGGTCTGTCATCACCAGACAATGTTCGTATCTACGATGGGCTGGGCCTATGGTTAGATAATCTATTATCAGTACCTCCAGGGCAGCAGAAGTTATGATGGTTTGCGTGGGGCTCTCTGTTCAGGAGATTCCACTAACTCACAGCTCCTACACTGCCGACAGGCTCCCTCTACAGCTGCTTTCAATTGATGATAAATCTCTTTTGCAGCCACTGAAATGTCTTATCCTGTCCAAAGTGATCCCCTCTTTTGGTCCTCCGTGGCCACTTTGTGAAGCAACGTTTCGGGAAGCACCACCTGCCAAGTGATTCCCAGCTCTCGATTTAGCTGGACCTTTCGTTACAGCAGGCCATTCCGCAGTTTTAGTCTTTCCCACTGTCGAAGGATCTGCAGAGTTCCTGAAGACAGGGCGTCTCTCTCTTCTTTTTGGGGAAGCTGTTTCAGAGCCACCCACTGTATTATTTGAGCGAGTTCTCCATCTTCCTGTTGGAGTCGTACCCATTCATCATGGGAGCGCCCCAGTGTACATTCTCGAAGTGCTGTCTGAACCTGTTCCTGCGTAGCCACCATCGTCCTAGCAGAGGGTCGGAACTCAGGGATTTCTTCAGCCTCCAGTTCTTTGTCTCGGATGGGGCCAGGTAGCTCAAATGTCACTCTGAATAAAGCGACGGCGTGGGTGTTCTCAGCTCCTTTTCGATAGGCAATTTTATACCGATATTTCGCCATTCGGGCCACCCAACGCTGTTCCAGAGCCCCTAGTTTCGCATTTCCCAGGTGGGCTAATGGATTGCTGTCGGTGCGCACTAGAACTTCGGACCCAGATAGATATTCAGCAGACTTCTCGGTCATGACCCACGCCAATGCCAGCAATTCTAATTTAAAAGAACTGTAATTGTCTGAGTTTCGTTCAGTCGTGGAGAGACCGACTCACGTCAGCAATCACTCGCTCTTTTCCGCCCTGTATTTGAGACAGCACAGCTCCTAGTCCTTGTAGACTTCCATCAGTGTGGAGGGTAAAAGGTTTGGAAAAATCTGCGTAAGCTTGTACAGGTGCCTCAGTTAGCGCCATCTTTAGGGCTCGAAATGCCTCCTCCTGACGTTCTCCCCATGGAATGGTCCTGTTCTTGGCACCCGATGGTATTCCTTTCAACAATTCTAATAGGGGATTGACAATGCGAGTGAAGTCTTTAACAAATCATTGGTAGTATCCTGTGAGTCCCAAGAAAGCTCGAATGTCTTTTACAGTCTTTGGAGTGGGCCAATCCTGTACTGCTGCAATCTTTTCACGGGACGGTCTCACTCCTTCTGTGGAGATGACATGTCCTAGATATTCAATTTGAGAGTGGAAAAGATGACACTTTCGAGGCTTCACCTTCAGACCATGTTTCTGTAGACGGCTCAATACCTGCTCCAGCCTCTGTAGATGTTCCTCAAATGTGGCTGCGTACACAATGATATCATCCAGATAGATAAGGGTGGCTTCGAAGTTTAAATCTCCCAAACATCTCTCCATCAATCATTGGAAGGTCCCAGGGGCATTAGCCAGGCCGAATGGCCTCCGGTTGAATTCAAATAACCCAATAGGCAATATGAAGGCTGTCTTTGCTCGATCTTGCTCAGACATGGGAACTTGCCAGTATCCGCTGACTAAATCCAATGAGGACAAGTATTTCTCATTTCCTAAAGCAGACAATGATTCTTCAATCCTGGGTGGGGGATATGAATCCCGCACGGTACAGGCGTTCAATTTCCGATAGTCTATGCAGAAACGTAGAGTCCCATCTTTCTTTCGCACAAGTACAATGGGTGCTGCCCAGGGGCTTTGGCTCTCTCTTATCACCCCACTTTGTAACATTTGGGTCAGCATTCCCTTTACCGCTTGATACATTTGTGGAGGAATCTATCGGTAGCGTTTTTGGATGGGTGCAGCATTCCCGGTCGTGATTTTGTGAGTAATTGCGGAATCACACCCGAAATCATCATCATGATGGACGAAAACGTCCTGATATCATCCAAGCATAGCTTCCACCTGATGCACTTGTTGTGAGGTGAGTTGCGTGAGTTCAGCTCTCATCTGTTCTAAAATTTGGCGTCCCTCCCGAAGATGTTGGGGCTCTGGTTCAGATGACACCTTTACGGCCACTGTCCAGGGTTCTCCTTGCTTTACCGTCAGCTGGACGGCCTTTGTTGGTATCAGTTCTTCGGGCATGCCCTGGATCTGCGCTACTTCACTTTTGGGTGGAAGCTTGATATTGTCACCTCCCAGATTAACGCATCGCACTGGTAGATTTCTGTTATGGACAGTGGCTAGTGTCCGTACAACGAGGAGCCCTGGAGGTAGCTGTTCCAGAAAAGCTGGCTCTATCTGAACTTCGACTCCTTCCAGGGGGGTACAGGCTCGGATGGGCAAAGAAAGCATGGTTTGACCTGGTGGTAAGACAATGTTAGCTGCTTCTGGGATGATCCCTTTTCCCAAAGACTTTCAGTCGCTCGAGGTTTCTTGAGCCTGCGCCACCCTGATCAACTGCTGAAACACCCTCCTTTGGGGATTGCGAGGGCACCAATGCTTCAAAAACACGTCTGTTGTTTCATTAATTAGGAGATTTCCAAGTTCTTTAAGCACATTCATCCCTAGAGTCACAGTTGGGCCTTACCGGAGTTTGCTGCTGTCAACACGACTCCTTTTCGACCCATATTCTCACATGGGGATCTGCATCCAGACTACCCCTCGACTGGGATGGGCAACTGATTAGCAGCGGTTAACTTGATCACTGGGCCCCATTCAGGCAGCATCGTCTCGGAGAAATATCTTCTGAATTATGATTCCGGCATCGTGGTTACTTGAGAACCGGTGTCAACTAAACAGCAAACGGCCCGACCATCCATTTCGGCCCATATGAGAAGACACAAGGAAACTAAGCTTGTGGGACTTCTGGCTATCCTTCCTGGACGTTCAGGCTTCGGGCAGTGTCCCCCAGCCACGGAGCCACGTAGTTCAATGGTTGCCGTTGAAGGGGTCGCCTTCGCTGGACACATCCCAGGGCCTGGTGTCCAGGTTCTCCACAATTGTAGCAAGTGGGTTGCTCCTCTCGGCGAGTAGTTCTCGTTTCCCGTCGAGGCTCTGAATTCGTTTTCTCTTCAGGGGGGTGTGATGGTACCGAGGGTTTCCTCTTGGAGTCAGACAACTCTTCTTATATGTCTTGGAGTCCTTTCAGCAGTTCTCTCACCCAACTTGGTTCGGTCGCCAGCGCTAGAGATACCTCCCCGCTCTGAACCTTCCCTGCCGGGACTGTCATCCCCCGTTCCTGCTCTCGTGAACGCGGCTTAGCCCCAGCTTCCAGAAAGATCATGCTTGGATTCACCCGCAAGCACTCTTGCAAAGCCTGTTTCAACAGCGTATCCGTCAAGCCTGCCACTAACTGATCTCGCAGCACTATATCAGAGGGCCCTACGCCTACACAGTCGCGCTTCACAATTATAGTATGGATCTCTTGTAGCGCGATCATGTACTGAGTCATGGTCTCCCCTCCCTTTGAATACCGCTAAATAACTGCATCCGTAATTCTCCAACATCAGTGGGGTCCCCGTGCATCTCCTCCAGTATTCGTAGAACTTTGTCGAAGTTATCCCGTTCAGTCAGGGGCCGGAGCATAACAGTGTTCCTTGCCTCCCCATCTAAAGCCATCACAGCAACCTCTGCCTCTAATGCCGGGGTCATGGGGTGCATTCTCAACCTACCCCTGACCCGCTCAGTCCAGTCCCACAACAGAGTGTTCCTGCCACTAAACTTGTACTCAACATTGCCCCTAAGGATATGCTGGACCTCAGGGCACCCCCAACCGCTTGATCTGCCATCTCTGCGCCCATGGACTGCATCCTGCTGACTACGCCAAGTGTGAACAGGTTGCGGGATGCAGTGACGGACAGGAAGCAGATCAAGGGTTAACAGATTTTTACTTAACAAGGATATAACTCTTCGCAGCGAGATGGGGAAAACGTGAGGTAAAATGCGGTCAGAGAAGGGAATATAGAGTTTGGTTGGGGGAAAAACAATGCAGGAATTACAAATAGGATCGTTCTCAGAGAAGTCACTTATCAAACAGACGTCTTCCTGACAGTAAAGTTCCCGGGTAGAGGATGGCGCCAACAGCCGTCAGCACGACGTGGATCTGGTGCGGTCCTGAAGAAGGCGACGGTACGTGCCCGGTCGGCTACGTTGAGTCTTTGAAGTGTCCTGTGTAGTCCTCAATACGGAGACTCCTGTGACCTGACAGGGTATGGGCCACAGTGCTGAAAGGGTTAAGCGAGGCTTGTCGATTGTTCACCAAGGATTCTAGAAACCGTCTCCGGTAAAGGCACAGTCTCTATCAGGCGTCACGGAAGCACCCATGACTGTAGCGGAGCGATTGGCACCTCGAAGGATCGGAGTCAGCCTGCACCCGGTGTGCTTCTAGTCAGAGTACCTGCGGTAAGTCTCTGTCACAGTCGGGCATGAATTTGCGTCACTAATGGTCTCTGAAGCAGAAGCCCTCAGCCGCGCGCTGCGCCTTCCCGACAGTTCTGTCTGTGTTTGCACACTGTGTTGCTCCTTTACTGCTGACACTGATGTTTAAAACTCTAAACCCCAGCTGCATAATGACATTTGGATGATTTAGTGGTCTCAAATATACTGACATGGTTCTTTTAAAGTGAATGTGCAATTAAGAAAATTTATTTGTTCAACAAAAAAATATTTTTGAAATATTTACTTTTTTTAATGGTATAAAATATGAAAAATAATTTTAAAAGTTTTAATATTTTCCGCTTTTAAACACAAGGGGAGCAGCTGCTGAAATTTGTCTTGAAAACCTAGTGTAGTTCTAGCTCGCTTTACGACTGTAGTAAAAGTAGGCAGGATCTGCTCACATGTGCCACTTCTATTGTAACTTTACAGCTGCTACATAACTTAAAAGAAAGACCATAACTGCATGTGCTGGAAAAATGTAACAAACCTAGATTTCCATATGTATGTCATAGGTGTCTTTCTAAATTTTTTCAATTTGCAATAATTTTCAGAATTCTATTTTATTTTGCGTGTATATTCTAGAATAAACGTACTTCATAATCCAATTAGACTACTTTGTAGCAGAGACAGGCCTGAGCAGACATTACTCAAACACTGATTTTGGGTGTGTAGGAAATCCTGAAGGTTAAAGGGATATTTACTCTTCTGCTATCAAGTGTGATGAGGAGCGCCAAATCAGTCACATGATTCCTATTGTTCTCTGGCTCATATTTCCTGCCATGTCTGCTGGGATGAGCTCTGTGAATGTTAAACAATACCACAACAAAATTCCGAAATCTTGTCTTTGGAAATACAATTATTTTTTTTCAGACTTTTTTTAACAATGTTGCAGTATTCACAGGTTTCAGCGACAAAGCCATTCTTTGATATATTAATATACATGTTACTGTTATGAAATACAGTTCCCAGCTGAGTATGGATTTGTTCAGTACTTGGTTAATTTTAACCGATGTCAAAAGTGAAATCACTTTTTTTTTTTTTACAACCGCGTTATTTTTTTTAAAGGAGTTTTTGAGGAAATAAAAAATTAAAGATGCCTGTATACTTGTGCAAAAATCCTTTCATAGCTGCCCTAGTCCTTGGTGTCTGTCTCAGCTCTTCCACCAAGGTTGCCAACAGTCTAGGAATTCCTAAATAGTCTATAAAAATATGGTTCTATTTTCCACTGTCGATTGAGAAATCGGAAGTGTCGGGGATTATTATCAATATAGAGAGTGAAATCATATGTCACTTATAATAGTAAAGAATAATTATTGTTTTGTAATGTACAGTGCTGGAAAAGGCAGGTGTGGAAAATATACGGCAAAGTAAGAATGCGTTTGAAAAATAGAAGTATCAATAGTTTATTTTTATCAATTAACAAAATGCAAAGTGAATGAACACACAAGAAATCTAAATTAAATCAATATTTGGTCTTCAAAACAGCATCAAAGCATCAATTCTTCTAGGTACGCTTGCCCACAGTTTTTGAAGGAACTCAGTAAGGAGTTTTTTCCAAACATCTAGGAGAACTAACCCCAGATCTTCTGTGGATGTAAACTCAATGATGTTGAGATCAGGATTGTGTGGGATTCATATCATGACTTCCAGGACTTCTTGTTCTTCTTTACGCTGACATTGGCTGTGTGTTTAGGGTCGTTGTCCTGCTGCAAAGTAAACTTGGAGCCATTCAGACGCCTCCCTGATAGTATTGCTTAAAGAGGCAGCACATGGAAGTGGTAGGAAGATGCGCCAAGAAATGCACGGGATAGAGTGAGCCGAAAAGGAAACCAGAGAACTGAGCGGTGAGGGGTTATTTTTTTAACCTTTTTTCGATCACCATTTTGCTAAATTCATGCGGAGAGAATTACAAAAAAATCCACATTCTGGAGAATACGGATACTTCCCTATCCACTACATATGTACAGCAAGATATAAGAGATCATGTCAGCTCTGCATTGGTGGTCTGTGGACTCCAAGGTTGACTTTCAACCCATAACCAGAACTTTGAAGTAGTTTTAGGCTGTCTTAATTTGATGTCATGGTGTCTGTATTATACATACTGTATGTACTATACATAAAGTATGTAATGCTTTTATCTTCTAAGAAGAGAACAGGTGTACAGACTCTTGGGTTTTTACTGATGCTTATTACATTTTACTGCACGCAAGTGTGACCTTAAATTTTCCCTATACGTCTGTTCTTGCACTGGATTAGGATGTGGAGTGATACAGGGTGCACGATGGACAGTTCAGTGGCTGAGGAAGCTATATGATGCCTCAGCAATTGTGCCATCCAGTGTGCACACTGCATCTCTCTACATCCGCTGCTATATCAGGCTGGAGATTTAAATCAATTGAATTATATTATGTCTGTCATCATGTTTTTGCCACGTAATCTGAGAAGAGCATAATGTAGAGACAGAGATTCTGATTCCAGTGATGTGTCTCTTACTAGGCTGGGTGCTGGAGTTTTAATAACGTCTGTTTTAGCAGTTGATTATCACAACTGCAATGTAGCACTCCATATTCATGAGCTCTGTATCACCCCACCCCACCACTGATATGTAGCTTTCTGCCTATGCACAGTATACATAGAAACCTGTTTGTCATGTATAGTGTACAGTTCCTATAGCGTCTTGTGCTTGGGTGCGAGGAAAACACATGAGACATAGGTTGATATGAAATGACTTGTATTACTTCATACAAGCATGCAGAAAAGGTCACACAGTTTGCAGGAACAGAGGCAGGAGAACACAGCAGGCCAGAGTAACTTCAAGCTCTACAATAACTCTCCAAGCAGGTTCAGGATCTCTTCTCTGTACCGTAATTCCTCTGCAAACATGGATTCACCAGACAGCAGGTTTCCAAAGTCCAAAAGTGTTCCAAAGTTCCTCAGTAGGAAATAGCTGGAGTCCAAAATCCTAGGTTTCCAGGAGTCAGGTCACAGGCTGACTGAGGCTTGATTCAGGAGCACTGATTGTTCAGCTGAGGCTGCTTAAGAAGCAAGAGGGAGAGAATCAGGGCGGGAACATGAAAACTGGAAACTCCATATTAACTGAGTGCAAGAGCTGCAGAAAGACAGAAAGCAAAATGGTCGACGGAAAACTGAGTTTCAAGGAACATGTCAAAAGAGACAAAGAACCTTACATTACTCCCCCCTTAAGGACAACCTCCGGTTGACCTCAGACCAGGCTTGTCAGGGTACCTCTGATGAAACTGGCGGAGCAGGCGAGGAGCATTTACATTATTGACTGGTTCCCATGAGTTGTCCTCCACTGGGTAGCCCTGCCATTTAATCAAATATTGCAACTGATTTCTGTACAACCTGGAATCTAGAATCCTTTCCACCATAAATTCTTCCTGACCATCGACCAGCACTGGGTCAGGGCAAGGAGAAGAGCGTCCAGGAAACGTATTGGGTGTTGCAGCCTTTAGTAGGGATACATGAAAGACAGGGTGGATTCTCATAGTTCTGGGCAGTTGAAGACGACAAGCAACAGCACTTATAATCTTACTGATCTTATAAGGTCCAATGTACTTATGTCCCAATTTAGACGATGGAATCTTTATTTTAAGATTTCTGGTTGACAGCCAGACCAAATCTCCTACCTTGAAAGCTGGTGCAGGTTTACGAAATTTATCTGCTGCTTTCTTGTACCTTTCCTGAGCCAATTCTAGATTTTCCTGATCCATATTCTTTTGTAAAGAAGTGATTCTTGCAGCCACTGCCGGCAAGGGCGTATCTATGGGAAATCGAGGAAGAATGTTAGGATGATAACCTAGATTGGAGTAAAAAGGAGACTGCTTAGTGGAGGCGCTCTGAGAGTTATTATAAGAGAACTCAGCCAGTGGAAGTAGATCCACCCAATCATCTTGTAGGTGGCAGATAAAGCAGCGGAGATACTGCTCCAGGGTCTGATTGGTTCGTTCTGTCTGTCCATTAGTCTGGGGATGAAAAGCAGAAGAAAGGTTTACTTTAATGTCCAATGCGGCACAGAAATTTTGCCAAAACCTTGAAGTGAATTGCACCCCTCGATCCGAAATAACCTCATCCGGTACTCCATGTAAGCGAAACACATTCTTAATCATCAAGTCTGATGTCTGTTTTGCAGTGGGTAAGCCGACACAAGGGATAAAATGAGCTGCCTTTGTTAGACGATCAACCACCACTAGAATGGTGTTCTTCCCTTGAGAGGTTGGTAACTCCACAATGAAGTCCATAGAAATGGATCCCCACGGGCGGGACGGGGTGGGAAGAGGTTGTAACAGACCAGTTGGTGAGGAGCGAGGTGTTTTGCATCTTGCACAGACTTCAAATGAAGTGACATAGTTTAAAACATCTTTCCTGTAAGTGGGCCACCAAAAGAAACGAGAAAGAAATTCTTGTGTCTTTAGAATTCCCCTATGCCCGGCTATCTTGGAATCGTGGATGAGTTGCAATACTCTCAATCTGACTGTTTCAGGTATATACAGACGTTGTCCCTGAATCCACACACCATTCTTAAAGACAAGACTTACGTCCCTTGGGGGTTGAGCCAACAAAGAATCCGCATGGTATGCTTCCTTGATGTCCTTAAGTAGGTCTTGATTATGAATCACTCCCAGGAATCTAGAGTCAGGAAGAATAGTCTTAGGAGGAGTAAGTGGACGTGTCTCTGCTGAATGAATCCTAGTGTAAGGTTCTTTGTCTCTGTTGACATGTTCCTTGAAACTCAGTTTTCCGTCGGCCATTTTGCTTTCTGTCTTTCTGCAGCTCTTGCCCTCAGTTAATATGGAGTTTCCAGTTTTCATGTTCCCGCCCTGATTCTTCCCTCTTGCTTCTTAAGCAGCCTCAGCTGAACAATCAGTGCTCCTGAATCAAGCCTCAGTCAGTCTGTGACCTGACTCCTGGAACCTTGGAACACTTTTGGACTCTGGAAACCTGCTGTTTGGTGAATCCATGTTTGCAGAGGAATTACGGTACAGAGAAGAGATCCTGAACCTGCTTTGGAGATTTATTGTAGTGCTTGAAGTTACTCTGGCCTGCTGTGTCTCCTGTCGCTGTTCCTGCAAACTGTGTGAACTTTTCAGCATGCTTGTATGAAGTAATACAAGTCATTTCATTTCAACCTATGTCTCCTGTGTTTTCCTCGCACCCAAGCACAAGACGCTATATGAACTGTACACTATACTTGACACCTAGAGAGTGCATCAGCCTTTCCATTGTGCGATCCTGGTCTATAAGAAATTACAAAATTAAATTGGTTTAGGAAAGATTCCAGCGAGCCTGGCGAGGAGTCAGGCACTTAGCCGACCTGATAAATTCAAGGTTACGATGGTCTGTCAGGACGACTATTTGCTGTGCAGCTCCCTGAAGAAGGTGTCTCCATTCCTTGAAGGCGGCAATAATGGCCAACAATTCTCTATTGCCCACATCGTAGTTCCTCTCAGCCGAAGACAACTGCTGGGAAAAGAAGGCACAGGGATGCAAGACATTCTTCTCACCTGTTCTCTGAGAGAGTATAGCTCCAACGGCACAGTCTGAAGCATCCACCTCTATTATGAAGGCAAGCTCGGGGTTGGGATGTACTAAGATAGGTGCGGTGGTAAATTTATCCTTTAAACAAGAAAATGCTTCCTGAGCTTGCGGGGTCCAGGAGAACCTAGACTGTTTCCGGGTAAGTTGGGTGATAGGTGACACTACCTCAGAGAAATTCCTAATGAAACGTCTATAGAAGTTGGCAAACCCGATGAAGCGCTGCACCTCCTTCACATTTCTAGGAATTGGCCAATCCTTGATGGCTTGGGTCTTGCTTCCATCCATACTAATCCCTTGCGTAGATAGTACATACCCCAGAAATTGAATTTCGGTCCTATGGAATTCACACTTTTCAAGTTTGATGTAGAGATGGTTTTGTCTTAGGCGTTCTAAGACCATTCTCACATGTCCATGATGTTCCTCTGTGGAGTTAGAAAAAATTAGAATATCATCCAGATAAATCACCGCAAATGTATCTAGGAGTTCCCTGAAGATGTCATTCACCAAGTGTTGGAAAGTGGCTGGGGCGGTACTCAGACCAAAAGGCATAACTAGATATTCGAAGTGTCCATAGCGTGACCTGAATGCAGTCTTCCATTCATCCCCAGGTCTAATACGGACCAAGTTATAGGCCCCACGGAGATCCAGTTTAGAGAAAATTTTGGCGTGCCGCACTCTCTCCAACAACTCAGGGATTAAAGGCAATGGATAACGGTTTCTAATAGTAACCTTATTGAGTTCCCTATAGTCTATGCAGGGTCTCAGAGATCCATCTTTCTTCTTCACAAAGAAGATGGGTGCACCTGCGGGAGATGAAGAGGGGCGTATGAAGCCTTTGGCTAGATTTTCATCTATGTAGTCCTTCAAAGCTTTTAGCTCGGGCCCCGCTAGGGGGTAGATCTTACCAAAAGGTATCTCGGCTCCAGGCAATAATTCAATTGGACAATCATATGGATGGTGAGGAGGAAGCTGATCAGCGTTCTTCTTGTCACATAAATCCACATAGTCCTGGTATACAGCTGGTAGTTCAGGGACTGACATGGTTCCTTTAGGAACAGAGCAAGCTGAAACTCCTTGACTCATCTGTTTCTCCGGAAAGTGTAATTCCTTGGTCTCCCAGTTCATCGTAGGATTCTGCGCCTGCAGCCATGGTAGCCCTAGAATAATGGGAAAGTGGGGAGAAGAGATAAGCATAAAAGACATTTTCTCCTGATGAGCTTTACCCATAAGGACCCTCAAAGGCTCTGTTGCCTGATCCACTGGTCCAGAGGTCAGCAGGGAGCCATCCACAGTCTCCATCTGTACTGGAGTAGCCTTCTTCACTGAACGTATCCCCTGTTTCAGAGCAAAGGAGATATCCATAAAATTTCCACTTGCTCCTGAGTCGATCATAGCAGAGCTAGACACCCAGACTGAGTCCACCCAGAGTTTGATGGAAAGGAAGCAATGAGAATTATTTATTTTACAACTCAGCTGGGACACCGCTGAGGAAACTTGAAAAATTGCAGCGTTTATACCGTCATTGTCCCCAGAACTAACAGAGTTTAAGTCCGAAAAATCAAGATCTCTTGCAGCAGATCTCTCTGGAGTCTGAGGCTCGGACATGACAGAGCTCCTCTCGCAACACTCACAGTGAATGACTGCTGCAGTAGTCTTATGAGAACGGCTGGGGCAGTTTATAATGAAGTGCCCTGACTTACCACAGTAAAAACATAGATTTTCCTTTATACGATGTTCTTTGCGTGCATCACTAACCCGTCTTTGTAAAGAGTCCACCTGCATGGGTTCAGGTTCTTGTTCCCTTGTGATCCTACTCAAAGGTTCCTTAGCTGAGGAGGGAGGTAGGAAAAGGTTAGTGCGATTATTTTCGAACCATCTCTCTTGTCTGCGTTCAGTCAGACGAGCATCAATACGGATAAAATAGTTAATAAAGTCACCTAACGCAGTGGGAGGGTCGGCACGAGCAAGTTCATCCTTAATTAGTGGAGACAACCCTTTCCGAAAAATAGATTTTTTGGCGGAAGTGTCCAAAGTGGTATCAAGAGCCCATCTCCTGAAATCCAAGGCATATTCGCTTACCTTGGCGCAAAGTTAACATGGCTGCTTCAGCTGTTGCACCTCGATTGGGGTCATCAAACACCTGCCCCATGGCTGAAATAAAAGCATCAAGGTGATTCAAACAATCATCCTCAGTCTCAATCAGAGGGTTTGCCCACATCAAAGCCTTATTGGTAAGCAACATGATTATAGTAAGCACTTTGGATCGTTCAGTGGGAAATTGTGAAGCATGTGCAGAGAAAAATAGATTGCATTGGTTAATAAATCCCCTGAATTTCTCACGTTCACCGCCAAAACGAAAAGGAGGTAACTTGGGGATCCCAGAACTCGGGGTTTTGGCAGGAGCCTGGACTCGTTCCTCTAGAGCCTCAATCCTGGCTCGTAATTCCTGAGTAGTTTGTCCAAACACTTGCAAATTATGATTAGTGAGGTCCTGTAGGCTTGCAAAACGGGTCTTTATAGTCTGTATATCTGCAAGGATTGTATCAGTCACTCCGCAAAGCTCCTTTATGCGGGCCTCCATCTTCCAGATCTTTTAAGGCAGAAGTGCTGGAAGGAGAAGAGGAAAGGAAAAAAAAAAAAAACAATAGTGTTTACCTGTGGTAACACTCCAGAGTAACATTTAAGGGAATGCGCTCACCTGGAATGGTTGTGAGAAGTCACAACCACTGTCATCACAGAAGGTATTAAACGGACATCTGATATCCACAGTCACAGCAGACACGGCTTTCCCAGACCCAGCAGACACTAAACATTGGCTCCTGAATCTTGTCATGTATAGTGTACAGTTCCTATAGCGTCTTGTGCTTGGGTGCGAGGAAAACACATGAGACATAGGTTGATATGAAATGACTTGTATTACTTCATACAAGCATGCAGAAAAGGTCACACAGTTTGCAGGAACAGAGGCAGGAGAACACAGCAGGCCAGAGTAACTTCAAGCTCTACAATAACTCTCCAAGCAGGTTCAGGATCTCTTCTCTGTACCGTAATTCCTCTGCAAACATGGATTCACCAGACAGCAGGTTTCCAAAGTCCAAAAGTGTTCCAAAGTTCCTCAGTAGGAAATAGCTGGAGTCCAAAATTCTAGGTTTCCAGGAGTCAGGTCACAGGCTGACTGAGGCTTGATTCAGGAGCACTGATTGTTCAGCTGAGGCTGCTTAAGAAGCAAGAGGGAGAGAATCAGGGCGGGAACATGAAAACTGGAAACTCCATATTAACTGAGGGCAAGAGCTGCAGAAAGACAGAAAGCAAAATGGCCGACGGAAAACTGAGTTTCAAGGAACATGTCAAAAGAGACAAAGAACCTTACACTGTTAATCAGTGGTGTGGACAAAGCTATGAAGCACTCAGCATTCAGAGAACTGATAAATCTGCAAATAAAAAAGTGATATTATCAAGTCTGCATCAAACAGCCCAGCAAGTGACACTTCGTTGGAATCAGGATCTGTGGCTGTAGATCATGCCTCTCTCAGATGAGGTAGAAAAACCTGGTGACAGATTCCTTTTAAGCTTACACTTGTCATATACCTTTGTTGTTTATTGTAACTCTTTTTACAAAATAAATGAGTTCTCTCACTATATCAATACTCGGGTCTTTGCTTTACTCTCATTAATATCTTTTTTTGATATTCCCTTGCAAGACAAAACCAGGTTTGTTTGTTTTTTTAAAAAAAGCAATTTAATTATTTTCTCTACACTTTGCCTTTTTTAAGGGTAGTTTGTGAGAACAAAATGACTGTTCAAACCACGAACGGGTGCTTGATGCACCCTTGGTGTGGCCAAACATTTAGGTGCGCCTTCCCACCTGGTATTTTTTATTTATGTCCCCCCTCACTAGCTCTATAAAGCCAGAGCTGTCAATCAAAGAAATGAGTGCGGGAAGGGGAACAGAGGGAAAATAAGCAGGTGGGAAGGTACCCTTAAATGTTCAGCCACATCAAGGGTGTACCGAGTGCCTGTACTTTGTTTGAACAGTAATTTTGTGTTAACAGTAATGTTGAGCGATACTTTCCGATATCACTAAGTTTCGGATCGGAATGGGTATCGCCGATACCCAAAATAGAAAAGATACCCAAAAAATATCGGCGCTACCCGATACCGATACCGGAAATCCAATGTAAGTCTATGGGAACAAAATATCGGAATTAAAAAAAAACATTCGTGCCTTGTTGGTTAATTGTACATGAAGGAAAACACTTTTTGTTGTTTTCCTTCATGTACAATTAACCAACAAAGCAAGAATGTTTTTTTTTAATTCCGATATTTTGTTCCCATAGACTTACATTGGATTTCCAGTATCGGTATCGGGTAGCGCCGATATTTTTTGGGTATCTTTTCTATTTTGGGTATCGGCGATACCCATTCCGATCCGAAACTTAGTGATATCGGAAAGTATCGCTCAACACTAGTTAACAGACCTTTTAGGATACACTCCTAGTTTTGACTAAAAAAAAAGAAACAAAAACTGCACTAAACTGAATTGTGGACAACAGATTCTCCATGATTGTTTATCTAGTTGCTCTTCTCTTTTATATTATCGATGTACTGCATGTGTAATCTGTAAATCCAACGGCTTCATCCCACTTATTCTAAAATTGGGGCTCCCCTATATTTTTTTAAATGGGTTGTTTGGAAACATAAAGATTATTTGGTTGTCTAAAATTAAAATTAATAAAATCTAGAAATATGTGTTAATTCCCAATAATTTATCACTGTCACAATTTCAGATGCCTTATCGTTGTCTTTTTCTATCGATCCTAAACAAGCAGAGAGCTTCCTCCTCTACTCTGTGTCATTATCTTCTATGAATGGCACAGCGGTCTGATTCAGTTTTTTAGGTAAGCTAACCCGCTTCTCTTTCAGCCAACTGTGACACAGAAGGAGGATGGCTTATCTACAAAACCTTACTGCAATTAAATTAGCCA
Organism: Oophaga sylvatica; assembly: GCA_033576555.1. Lineage (NCBI taxonomy): Eukaryota > Metazoa > Chordata > Amphibia > Anura > Dendrobatidae > Oophaga > Oophaga sylvatica. The sequence goes on from JARQOD010000004.1 coordinate 318,703,699, forward strand.
CCATAGTAACTAGTTTTTAAGGTTGAAGGGAGACTTTAAGTCTATCTAGCTCAACCCATAGCCTAAAGGGTATACCACACTAAGTGAGATCGCTAACGAGATCGCTAACGAGTCACCATTTATGACGCAGTAGCGATCTCGTTAGCGACTTAGCTGTGTGTGACATGTAGCAGCGATGTGGCCCCTGCTGAGATGTCACTGATTGCTTATGAACGTTCTGAGCCGTTCTTTGGTCGTTGGTGTCCCGCTGGTGAGCCTGAATCGCTGAGTGTGACACCCTTTATGAACGACTTCACCAGCATCGCAGGTGGGACTAGATTTTCCCAACGACCGCAGAGGTCGTTATACAGATCGCTGATGAGTTGTGTTTGGAATCTAACTAGCAATCACATAGCGATCGCACTAGTGATCTCGCCAGGTCGTGTCGTTGTCGCGATCGCTGGTGCGGTCGCTAAGTGTGGCAGTGCCTTAACATGTTGATCCAGAGGAAGGCCAAGCAACGCCATGTGACAAACAGTAAGCTCCACAGTGGGGAAAAAAATCCTTCCCCACTCCACATACGGCAATCAGACTAGTTCCCTGGATCAACGCCCTATCAAAGAATCTAGTATATTTAACCTGTAATATTATACTTTTCAAGAAAGGCATCCAGTCCCTTTTTAAATTGTAGTAGGGAATCACTCATTACAACATTAGACGGCAGAGAGTTCCATAGTCTCACTGCTCTTACAGTAAAGAATCTGCGTCTGTGATTATGATTAAACCTTCTTTCCTCCAGACATAGAGGATGCCCCCTTGTCCCCGTCTCAGGTCTAAGGGTATGTTTTCACGTTCTCTATTGGCAGCGCTTTGGACGCAGCAGATACCCGCTCTGTCCAAAGCGCTACCGGCTTTTGTACACGCGGTGATTCCGCATGTATTCATTGAACACATGCGGAATCACCGCATCCTATACATAGGACTGTGCTATTTATCGTACGGAGACTAAGCGTCTCCGCAAGATAAATAGACATGCTGCGGTCTTTGTACTACCCTTGATGTAGTATTTAGAATTGTAGTATTATACTTACCAGCATGGGCGTACCCAGGATCAAAACTAGGGGGGCAAGCCAATGTCACATCTTATACAGGTTACATCATATACACTGTACATTATCCTGCATATTAGGTATGGAGCATTAGAACTGATGTATATTGTATAATACAGCAGTGTATGAGACACTACGCTGTATATACCATATATTATACATGGCACACTCACCTCTATACAAAGAATAAGAGGCATTATAACCTGTAAATTAAAAGTATAATACAGCAGTGTATATACACTCTATATACCGCACACAATGTGTATGACCCTGTATACACCATATACTACACTCTTATTTTGAAGTAAAAATAAAAATAAACAGGAACAAACACAATACTTAAAATAAAGAACAAGTAAAGTTAAAAATCAACAAACTTACTGGTATTTCAATGGAACTATGGGCCTGCTTTTGGCTAATGAGATGGTCAATGTTCGGTTCCATATTTGTCACAAGTGAAGCAATTTTTCTCTTTCTTGATATCATTATTTCCTAGGGATTCCAAATTGCTATTAGTAAAATACCAATATATATACAGCGCTACAAAAACAATATATCAGCAATAAAACTGCCCACACAGAGACATACAGCCTGCACTGCCCATCACTGCAGCCTTGCCAATCTATATAATTTCATCCTCATCAGTGCACATATTGGCGCAACTCTGCTTTTAGCTCAGGCTCAGACTGGTGTGGTGCGAGAGTCCCTAATAGGCAGGTAAATGTCCCCAATAGGCAGCATTGATCCCCAATAGGCAGCATAGGTCCCCAATAGGCAGCATACGTCCTCAATAGACAGCATATGTCCCCAATAGGCAGCATATGTCCCCAATAGGCAGCATAGGTCCCCAATACACAGCATAGTCCCCAATAGGCAGCATATGTCCTCAATAGGCAGCACATGTCCTCAATAGGCAGCATATGTCCCCAATAGGCAGCATAGTCCCCAATAGGCAGCATATGTCCTCAATAGACAGCATAGGTCCCCAATAGACAGCATATGTCCTAAATAGACAGCATAGGTCCCCAATAGACAGCATAGGTCCCCAATAGACAGCATAGGTCCCAATAGGCAGCATAGGTCCCCAATAGGCAGCATAGGTCCCCAATAGGCAGGTAAATGTCCCAATAGGCAGCATATGTCCCCAATACGCAGCATGTCCTCAATAGGCAGCATAATCCCCCATAGGCAGCATAGTCCCCAATAGGCAGCATAGTAGTCCCCAGTAGGCAGCATAATCCCCCATAAACAGCATAGTCCCCAATAGCCAGCATAATCCCCCAATAGCCAGCATTATCCCCCAATAGCCAGCATAATCCCCCAATAGCCAGCCAGCATAATCCCCCAATAGCCAGCGTAATCCCCCATAGCCAGCATAATCCCCCAATAGGCAGCATAATCCCCCATAGGAAGCATAATCCCCCAATAGCCAGCATAATCCCCCAATAGCCAGCATAGTCCCCAATAGCCAGCATAATCCCCCAAAGCCAGCATAATCCCCCAATAGTCAGCATTATCCCCCAATAGCCACCATAATCCCCCAATAGCCAGCCAGCATAATCCCCCAATAGCCAGCGTAATCCCCCAAAGCCAGCATAATCCCCCAATAGCCAGCATAATCCCCCTATAGCCAGCATAATCCCCCAATCTGCTTTTAGCTCAGGCTCAGACTGGTGTGGTGCGAGAGTCCCTAATAGGCAGGTAAATGTTCCCAATAGGCAACATTGATCCCCAATAGGCAGCATAGGTCCCCAATAGGCAGCATATGTCCTCAATAGACAGCATATGTCCCCAATAGGCAGCATATGTCCCCAATAGGCAGCATAGGTCCCCAATACACAGCATAGTCCCCAATAGGCAGCATATGTCCTCAATAGACAGCATAGGTCCCCAATAGACAGCATATGTCCTAAATAGACAGCATAGGTCCCCAATAGACAGCATAGGTCCCCAATAGACAGCATAGGTCCCAATAGGCAGCATAGATCCCCAATAGGCAGCATAGGTCCCCAATAGGCAGGTAAATGTCCCAATAGGCAGCATATGTCCCCAATACGCAGCATGTCCCCAATAGGCAGCATAGTCCTCAATAGCCAGCATAATCCCCCCATAGCCAGCATAATCCCCCATAAGCAGCATAGTCCCCAAAAGCCAGCATAATCCCCCAATAGCCAGCATAATCCCGCTATAGCCAGCATAATCCCCCCATAGCCAGCATAATCCCCCAATAGCCAGCATAATCCCCCTATAGCCAGCATAATCCCCCATAGCATAATCCCCCAATAGCCAGCATAATCCCCCATAGCCAGCATAATCCCCCTATAGCCAGCATAATCCCCCAATAGCCAGCATAATCCCCCAATAGCCAGCATAATCCCCAAAGCCAGCATAATCCCCCAACCCCCAATAGCCAGCATAATCCCCCTATAGCCAGCATAATCCCCCCATAGCATAATCCCCCAATAGCCAGCATAATCCCCCATAGCCAGCATAATCCCCCTATAGCCAGCATAATCCCCCATTAGCCAGCATAATCCCCCCATAGCCAGCATACTCCCCCTATAGCCAGCATAATCCCCCATAGCATAATCCCCCAATAGCCAGCATAATCCCCCATAGCCAGCGTAATCCCCCTATAGCCAGCATAATCCCCCAATAGCCAGCATAATCCCCCAATAGCCAGCATAATCCCCCAAAGCCAGCATAATCCCCCAATAGCCAGCATAATCCCCCTATAGCCAGCATAATCCCCCATAGGCTGGGCCCGGCGTCAAAAAAAAAAAGCCAGTACTCACCTATCTCCCCGCTGCTCTGAAGAAGCGCGCTCGACTCCGTCTTCTCCTGGCACAGGCGGCGTGATGTCATCAGGGCGCGCAGGTGGCGTGATGATGATCACGTCGCCTGTGCTGCGGCCTTCCTCACTCATTCCGCCCGAGATTAAAGGGCCGCCGGCACTGAACTGTCAGTTCAGTGTCGGCGGGGCCGATGGGCCGGATCAAGCACAGTGTGCGCCCCTGCTTCTAGGGAGGGGCAGTTGCCCCCCCCTGCCCCACGGTGGGTACGCCCATGCTTACCAGCCACCGTCTTCATCTTGTAGAGGTTTGTACTCACTCAGCTGCGGTTGAGGTAGGCATAGGAAGCGGGATTGCTGCAATGTCCAGGCAAGTTTATTCAAAGTTCATAAACAGCTCGGGATAGCAAAACAAAAGCACAGCCTTTTCTGGCACAAAGTGAAAACATAAAGTAAGAAGTCCATGCAACATATAGTCTGTGTTAAGCGTCAGGATTCTCCCGCTGAACGGGATGGATCCCAAGCCTTGTCTGCTTCTCTGGTCTCCCATTCAAGTCCAGCCATTGCAAGTGCTGCTCAGCATAGACATCAGTCCCAGCATCTTGCTCAGGCTCGTGGTATACGCTTGGTTGTTGCTGGCTATGGGTCTATGGGTACTAGCAGCACGCAGGTGCAGTCCTGCGTTCAGGAGTCTAAGTCCAGAGATCACCTTACTGAGCATGTCCATGATGTGACGTCTTTTCATTGGTGGTCGGACGCTTTTTGCTCTGGTGATGTGGCAGCTCCGTATTGGCATGCGGGCGACGTCTCGGCCGACTGGGCGTGAGTGTTTGGGGTGGAGCCTAATGTATAAAAGGCTCTCAACGACGCACGTGAGCCCACTGGTGTCATTCATGTTTGGTGTGTGTGGGATACGCTACCACTCTGTCTGCACGGTTGCATGTCCTTTTGCTCTGTGTGTATACACATTGGCAGGCAGCTTACACACTAATGCGGATTCGTACCCTTGGCTCAGCACCAGAGCCCAGTCTGCTATATGCTTAGGGTGTCAGTTAGGTACAAGCTTAGTAGCTTCAGGATTGGGGTGACTAGCCACTTGACTTAGCATCTGTTTTGCTATTGTGTGGTATTGGCACAGTTCAGTTACAGAGCAAGTTCAACCCTTATACCACCTCTCAGTTTAGGCAATTGGGTATTGTTTCTAGCATCAATATAGGCCACATCTCGGAGCAGCATCTGCTTCATCCCCGTGTGCGGTTAGCACAGTTTAGTGGCAGAACAAGCGCAACCCACTACATCCCTGTGACGTTAACAGGGTATTGCACTTTATATTCTTTGGTGCAGTAGCTCTCCGTGATTAAACGGAGCTTGGTACTCTGTGTTCCTACCACTCTGTGTGATGTTTAACACATTGTGGTCTAGGAATCGCTAGCTGGTTTGTCCCGTCATTGCCCACACTAGCAACAGATTCATCTCTGCACGGTGGACCCCGGGTTGCGATTGCACTTTACTTAAATTTTTATTTAGTGCAATCCGCCAACCCAAACAGCCTGTCCACCCACTCAGGATAGTGTCCGGTTCTTTAGGCTTAGTCCTTAGCACAGACCAACACACAGGAGATCCAAACATCTCCAGCTCCAGACACTGAATGAGAGACTCGGCCTCCATTTTACCTGCCAAACCATGCCCCTGGGGTTGGGATATGTGAGCAGTCATTTTCACCCATCTCTTATGACTGCTCTTAAAACCCGGCCCTGGAATGGCATAATAACTCTCTCTGCACTATATGTACTGGAGCATGCTACCGAGCTCACATCACCGCAGTTAATAGCCACGATGACACATACACCATGTTCCAAATTATTATACAAATTGGTTTTAAGTGTCATAGCATTTATTTTTTTTTTTTTTGTAAATGAAACCCATTATTGGTATTGTGTCTCAGGGTTCTTTGGATCACTGAAATCAAACTCAGATACCTGTGATAATTAGTTTGCCGTGTTAGCCCAATAAAAGGAAAACTGGATTTTCCACACTATTAAGCAGGCCAGAGTTTTCAAGTAACATGGGAAAGATAAAGGATCTCTCTGTTGCTGAAAAGCATCAAATAGTGCAATGCCTTGGTCAATAGATGAAAACATTAGATATTTCCCGAAAACTTAAGTGTGATCATCGTACTGTTAAGAGATTTGTGGCTGATTCAGAGCACAGATGTGTTCATGCTGATAAAGGCATAATGAGGAAGGTTTCTGTGGGCGAGTTCATCGGATTAAGAGAGCAACTGCTAAAAAGCCATTACAAACCAGCAAACAGATATTTGAAGCTGCTGGTGCCTCTGGAGTCCTTCGAACCTCAAGGTGTAGGATCCTTCAAAGGCTTGCTGTGGTGAATAAACCTATTATTCGGCCACCCCTAAACAGTGCTCACAAGCAGAGACTGTTGCAGTGGGCCCAGACATACATGAAGACTAATTTTCAAACAGTCTTGTTTACTGATGAGTGTCGAGCAACCCTGGATGATCCAGATGGATGGAGTAGTAGATAGTTAGTGGATGGCCACCATGTGTCAACAAGGCTGCGATGTCAGCAAGGAGGTGGAGGAGTCATGTTTTGGGCCGGAATCGTAGGGAAACAGCTGGTAGGGCCCTTTAAGGTTCCTGAAGGTGTGAAAATGACCTCTGCAAAGTATATGAAGTTTCTGCCTGACAACTTTCTTCCATGATATAAACAGCAGAAATGTGCCTTCAGGAGCAAAATCATCTTCATGCATAACAATGCACCATCTCATGCTGCAAAGAATACCTCTGTGTCATTGGCTGCTATGGGCATAAAAGGAGATAGACTCATGGTGTGGCCACCAACTTCCCCTGACCTTAACACTATAGAGAACCTCTGGAGGATCATCAAGCAAAAGATCTATGAGGGTGGGAGGCAGTTCACATCAAAACAGCAGCTCTGGGAGGCTAGTCTGACTTCATGCAAAGAAATACAAGCAGAAACTCTCCAAAGACTCACAAGTTCAATGGGTGCAAGAATTGTGAAGTTGATATCAAAGAAGGGTTCCTATGTTAACATGTAACTTGGCCTGTTAGGATGTTTTGGAGTTAAATAGCTTTTTTTGTTCAGTGAATGTGACCTCTTAATGCTGCAAATTCCACAAATGAGCATTTTCAGTTCTTTAAAACATATCAAATGTTTCGAAATTCTACTGTGCCTAATAATTTGGAACAGTGCATTTTGAGTTTTTATTCATTTTAGAGATTATACTGTTATGATTGGGAGGTTTCTTCAATAAAATTCGATGTATACTCTAACGGGTGATGACTTTTATTAGACTGACTGTCATTTGCACCAACCACTTAGGAAAATCATAGAAAAATATAATTTGCATAATAATTTGGAACATGGTGTATCTCCCCTTAAGGACTCGTCCGGCGGCCATCTTACATACCCCCCTCTGCCCAAAGCCAGGGGTTGGCACCTTCTGCCAACAAACAGTGGACTCTCAACAGAGTGTCAGCATTGCCATGCAATATCCTTGGCCTATGCTCCACATGGAAGTTAAAATCCTGAAGTACTAGGAACCACCTGGTCACTCGGGCATTATTCCTTTTCTTCTCCCTCATCCACTTCAGTGGCCAGGTTCTGACACTAGTCTGAACTTCCTGCCCAAGAGTAAGTACCTTAGGGTGTTCAACGCCTACTTGATGACTAAAACATTCCTTCTCCAATATGGACCAATTTTTCTCGCAGGATGACAACTTCCGGCTTAGATACATTATGAGGTGCTCTTCCATGTTCACCTCTTGAGATAAGTCAGCGCCCAGCCTGACATCCACCATGTCCGTCTGGACCTCAAACTCCTTGGAGAAATCAGGTGTTACCAGCACCTGCTGTTTACACAGGGCCAGCTTCAATTCCTGGAAGGCCATCTCACCTTCAGGAGACCACTTAGCAGTAGCCGCTTTGTGCCTTTAAGGAGATCCATCAGAGAGGCAGCTACCATGGCAAAGTTTGGGATAAACTGGCGGTAATAGCCCTCAATGCCCTGAAACGCCCTGACCTGCTTCTTTGAGAAGGGTTGTGGCCAACCCTGGATCACTTCAACTTTATTTATCTGGGGCTTTATTTCGCCCCTGCCTACAACATAGTCAAAGTATTTTGCTTCCTCCTTTCCTAAGGCACATTTCTTCAGGTTTATGGAAAACCCCACCTTCGGTAGAGCATCAAATATCGCCTGGACCTTGCTCAGATGGCTTCCCCAATCCTGGCTGAAGATCACAATGTCTTCCAGGTAGGCCGCTGCCTACCTCTTGTGGGGAGCTAGGATCCGGTCCATGGCTCTCCGGAATGTGGCTGGAGCGCTTTGTAACCCAAACGACATCCTTGTGTATTGGAAGCATCCATCTGGCGTTGAAAAGGCTGTCTTCTCCTTGACGTCTTGGGACATGGGAATTTGCCAATACCCTTTTGTGAGGTTAAGGGTAATAATATACCGAGCCAGCCCTAGCCTCTCAATTAACTAATCGACCCGTGGCATTGTATATGCATCGGACTTAGAAACCTCATTCAGCTTCCTATAGTCATTGCAAAACCGCCATTCCCCATCTGGTTTAGGCACTAAGACTATTGGACTTGACCAGACACTCTTGGATTCCTCGATGACTCCCAGGCTTAGCATCCGCTTCACCTCCTTTGAGATCACCTCTTGGCAGGCTTCGGGAATCTGATATGGCTTCAAGTTGACCTGGACATGAGGCTCCATCAGGACCTCATGCTCTATGACCTTCGTACAACCTGGAAGTTCTGAGAACAAGTCACTGTTACGCTGTAGTAACTGTCGACACTGCTGCTTCTGCGAGTGAGACAAGGTGTCTGCTACCTTAACAACCTGTGCATTAACATCAGACTTCAACAGCAGACAAGGAGCTTACACGGGTTCTTTGTCCTTCCACAGTTTAATCAGGATCACGTGGTACTGTCACGGGTGTGTCGCTGCGAAGATCGTCGCGATTGCACACCCTGACTTCTCACAGCTGAGTTTCTGCTGCTGGGTGTTTTTCGGCAGTGAGAGAGTTAATTCTCCCTCTCTCTGTGCTGGACAAGACCAGCCTCACTCAGCTGCAATTAATGTTGCGATAATTGGATTCCTTCAAATACCTGCCTGTCTGCTAGGGAAGTGTCGGTGAAAGCATTCATGCAGACCAGCAGAGCGGATCATATTGAGAAGTCTAAAGCTAAGAGTACCTGTTGTGGTTTTCTCCTCTCCTCGCTTTATTATTTATCTCCTTACCTGTTGGTGTTCCCTCTGTAGTTGTAGTTTTGTATGCAAGGTGTCTTTTATTTTACCCCTTGTACTGTCTCGTTCGTCTTATACTGTGTGTAGGCAGTTACCTTCCCGTTCCCTGTGGTGGTAATCAGGGTCCTTCTCAGGACTAGATTACAGTTGTCAGGGATTCACAGGAGATAGGGTTACGCTGGCGGCCTGGACCTCTGTACCATCAACAGTACCTCCAGGTAGAGGGATTAGTCAGGACCCCAGCTTAGGGTCAGCATAGACCCCGGTCCTCCTGTATGCAGAGACAGCGTGACATTTTCACCGACCCTAAAGATTTTCTCCAGTTACCATGGATCCAGTAGTCAGTCTAGCTCGGCAGTTGCAGAGTTTGTCCATGGAGCTGGCGGACGTTAAGTCCAAGGTTTTGTACCCCCGGAGCAGGCCGGACCTGAACCTAAAGTAGCTCTCCCTGACAGATTCACTGGGGGGCGGGACAAGTTTTTTGCTTTCCGGGAGGCATGTAAATTGTACTTTCGGCTGCGACCTCGGTCATCTGGGAGTGAAGAACAAAGGGTGGGGATTGTCATCTCGCTCCTACAAGGAGACCCCCAATCCTGGGCGTTCGCTCTCCCCCCGGGCTCCCCAGCTCTCCAGTCAGTGGATGGGTTTTTTGCAGCTCTGGGTCTTGTATATGATGACCCGGATCGGGTCTCCCTTGCTGAATCTAAGTTACGTAGGATACAGCAGGGAGATCGTCCGGCAGAGGAATTCTGTTCGGAGTTCCGTAGGTGGGCCACAGACACCCAGTGGAATGACCCGGCTCTTAGGAGCCAGTTTTGTCAAGGTTTATCTGACAAATTAAAGGATGTGCTGGCACAGTATGACCCCCCCACGTCACTGGAGGCCGCTATGGCCCTTGCTATTCGTATTGACAGACGTCTTCGGGAGAGGTGCGGGGTAACTTCGCCCCCTGTGATGACTCCACCTTCCTCAAGGGTCCCTTATACGGAGGTTCCCCTAGTCAGTCCAGAGGAGCCTATGTAATTAGGAGGGACATCATTCCGGGGGAGGGGATCGGTGGGGCGCCACAAAACAAGAAGTTGTTTCTTCTGTGGGAAAAAGGGACATTTTATTGGGGGTGTCCATCCCGTCCTTTGCAGAGTGAGAAGTCGCCGGAAAACTATTGATCCCAGATTGTGTGGTGGACAGCAATCTGGGAGTAAGTATTTCGTCCCTAAATTCGTCTCAGTTTCTCGTACCGGCGGAGGTGGTGGTGGGTGCGAGAACTGAGAGGATATCTGTTCTTCTGGATAGTGGGGCCGGGGCTAATCTGGTGGATGCTCGATTTGCCCGGGTTCAAGGTATGCGATTGAGTGTGTTGGCTAAACCCGTCCCCATATTCTCGATCGACGCCAGACCTCTCGGTCAGGGAAGTTTTTTGCAAGCAGTGCATAACATAGATCTTCAAGTGGGGGCGTTACATAAAGAACTGTTGTCTTGTTATGTGTTGGAGGGTCTTCCTACTCCTATAGTGCTGGGCCTTCCTTGGTTAACTAAGCATAACCCGGTTATTAATTGGCAATCCAGAGAGATAAGCCAATGGAGTGAATTCTGTAATAAGAACTGCATGAATACGGTCATTGGTGCGGTCGCTCCTAGGGCCTTACCTCCATTTCTGGTAGACTTTGAGGATGTATTCTCGGAGAAAGGGTGTCAAGAATTACCTCCTCATCGCGAATATGACTGTTCTGTTAACTTGATCCCTGGGGCCAAATTACCGAAATCTAGGTTGTATAACCTTTCTGGTCCTGAAAGACAGGCCATGAAGGATTATATTTCAGAGAGTCTGGCTAAGGGGCATATTAGACCTTCATCTTCCCCGGTGGCCGCGGGGTTCTTCTTTGTGAAGAAAAAAGATGGAGGCCTACGCCCTTGCCTGGATTTCCGTGAGCTTAATCGGATTACGGTCCGAGATCCGTATCCGCTCCCACTTATTCCCGATCTTTTCAATCAGATCGTGGGTGCCAAATGGTTCTCTAAGTTGGATCTCAGAGGGGCGTACAATCTGATTAGGATGAAGGAGGGGGATGAGTGGAAGACGGCGTTTAACACTCCGGAGGGGCATTATGAGAACCTTGTCATGCCATTTGGTCTGAGTATTGCCCCGGCGGTGTTTCAACACTTTGTAAATGACATCTTTCGCCACCTAATGGGACAGTTTGTGGTCATATATTTGGATGATATCTTAATTTACTCGCCGGATCTTGTGTCTCATCAGGAGCATGTTAGACAGGTGTTACAGATCTTGCGGGATAATAAACTGTACGCCAAATGGGAGAAGTGTGTGTTCGCCGTACAGGAACTTCAGTTTTTAGGATTCCTGGTGTCAGCATCCGGTTTTCGTATGGACCCTGGGAAAGTGCGGGCAGTTCTTGAGTGGGATCTGCCAGAGGATCTTAAGGCATTACGTTTCTTGGGGTTTGCTAACTACTACCGGAAATTCATTCGTAATTTTTCGTCCATAGTTAAACCTCTCACAGACATGACTAAAAAAGGGACGGATTTTTCAAAGTGGTCTGACAAGGCTTGTCAAGCGTTTTCTTCCTTGAAAAAATGTTTTGCTTCAGCACCCATACTTATTCAGCCTGATGCGTCACAGCCGTTCATTGTTGAGGTGGACGCTTCCGAGGTAGGGGTGGGAGCAGTATTGTCACAAGGTTCGTCCCCTGGTAAATGGCATCCGTGCGCCTTCTTCTCTAAAAAATTGTCGTCCGCGGAGAGGAATTATGATGTCGGCAATAGGGAACTCTTGGCCATTAAGTTAGCTTTTGAGGAGTGGCGTCATTTTTTGGAGGGGGCAGTCCACCCAGTCACCGTCATTACCGATCACAAAAACCTGCTATATTTAGAGTCCGCTAAACGTCTGAATCCCAGACAAGCTAGGTGGTCGTTGTTTTTTACCAGGTTTAATTTTGTCGTCACATATCGTCCTGGGTCAAAAATTTTAAGGCGGATGCTTTATCTCGCTGTTTCCCAGGGGCTGAGAATACGGAGGACCCGGTTCCGGTCCTTCAGGAGGGGGTGGTGGTGTCGGCAGTATGCTCTGAGCTTGAGGAGGAGGTATTGGAGGCTCAGGGGGACGCCCCTGTAGGACCTCCAGGGAGACTGTTTGTTCCAAATCAGTTGCGACAAAGGGTGATCGAGGCACACCATAATTCAGCTTTGGCAGGACACCCAGGGAGTAAAGCAACTGAGGATCTCCTCTAGCGCCGGTTTTGGTGGCCTAACTTACATAGGGAGGTGGTAACTTTTGTCGCGTCCTGCGAGGTTTGTGCGCGCTCTAAGACCCCACATACCCGTCCGTCTGGGACCCTCTTACCTTTGAAGATCCCGGAGCGTCCTTGGACTCATCTGTCTATGGACTTCATTACGGACCTCCCGCCATCTTCGGGTAAAACAGTCATACTCGTTGTAGTGGACAGGTTCAGCAAGATTGCGCAGGTGTTTATTGGGGAGATTGTAAGACTTCACAGGGTACCCTCCGATGTGGTGTCGGATCGGGGGTCTCAGTTTGTGTCCAAATTCTGGAAAGCATTTTGTACACGGCGGGGGATGCAGTTGTCATTTTCATCAGCTTTTCACCCGCAGTCCAATGGTCAGACAGAGCGTCTGAACCAGAGCTTGGAGACATATCTCCGGTGTTTTGTGTCAGAGAACCAGGAGGACTGGGCTTCTCTCTTGCCTCTGGCGGAGTTTGCTCTAAATAATAGGCGGAGCGAGTCCACTGGTAAGTCCCCGTTTTTTGGGGCATATGGTTTTCACCCCCAGTTTTGTACCTTCAGTAGGGGGGGGCTCTTCTGGGGTTCCTGAGGAGGAACGATTTTCGTCGTCACTTGCTTCAGTGTGGAGAGGAGTGCTGAATAATCTGAGTACTATGGGGAACCGATACAAACGTATGGCTGATAGGAGGAGAGTGTCTGGTCCGGACCTAAGTGTGAACGATCTGGTATGGTTGTCTACCAAGAATATAAAACTTAAGGTTCCCTCCTGGAAACTGGGTCCCAGGTTCATCGGACCATACAAGATCAGTTCTATAATTAATCCGGTTGCATTCCGTCTTGACCTCCCTCCCACATTTAAAATTCATAATGTGTTCCACAGATAGTTGCTTAAGAGGTATGTGGCGCCGGTGATACCGTCACCTTTACCTCCTCCTCCTGTGGTGGTCAATGGTAACTTGGAGTTCCAGGTGTCGAGAGTCATCGATTCACGTCTGAATCGCCGGTCCCTTCAGTACCTTGTTCATTGGAGGGGGTATGGTCCTGAGGAGAGGATGTGGGTTCCTGCGTCGGATATTAACGCAGACCGATTGGTTCGGGCCTTCCACACTACTCACCCAGATAAACCCGGCCCTGAGGGTCCGGAGGCCCCTCGTAGAAGGGGGGGGTACTGTCACGGGTGTGTCACTGCGAAGATCGTCGCGATTGCACACCCTGACTTCTCACAGCTGAGTTTCTGCTGCTGGGTGTTTTTTCGGCAGTGAGAGAGTTAATTCTCCCTCTCTCTGTGCTGGACAAGACCAGCCTCGCTCAGCTGCAATTAATGTTGCGATAATTGGATTCCTTCAAATACCTGCCTGTCTGCTAGGGAAGTGTCGGTGAAAGCATTCATGCAGACCAGCAGAGCGGATCATATTGAGAAGTCTAAAGCTAAGAGTACCTGTTGTGGTTTTCTCCTCTCCTCGCTTTATTATTTATCTCCTTACCTGTTGGTGTTCCCTCTGTAGTTGTAGTTTTGTATGCAAGGTGTCTTTTATTTTACCCCTTGTACTGTCTCGTTCGTCTTATACTGTGTGTAGGCAGTTACCTTCCCGTTCCCTGTGGTGGTAATCAGGGTCCTTCTCAGGACTAGATTACAGTTGTCAGGGATTCACAGGAGATAGGGTTACGCTGGCGGCCTGGACCTCTGTACCATCAACAGTACCTCCAGGTAGAGGGATTAGTCAGGACCCCAGCTTAGGGTCAGCATAGACCCCGGTCCTCCTGTATGCAGAGACAGCGTGACAGGTACACCTGGTAGGGATTCCACTTCCCGGTTGGTGGAATTTGTAGTTGACATCACCAACTTTCTCCACCATCTCATAGGGATCCTGCCACTTGGCCAGGAATTTGGTCTCCATCGTGGGCACCAGCACAAGTACTCGATCCCTTGGGTTGAACTGTCTCACCCTGGTTGACCTATTATACACTCTGGACTGTACTTCCTGAGCCTTGAGGAGGTGCACCTTCACAATAGGCATCACGTTGTCAATCCTCTCTTGTATCTGGGTGACATGCTCTACCACACTTCTATAGGGGTGGTTTCAGCTTCCCAAGATTCCTTTGCCACATCTAGGAGTCCTCGAGGGTGTCATGCATAGAGACAGTTCAAATGGGGAGAAGCCGGTGGAAGCTTGGGGAGCTTCCCTGATGGAGAACAACTGGTAAGGAAGCAGACAGTCCCAGTCTCGGCCATCCTTCTCCACTGCTTTTTTCAGCATAGCCTTCAAGGTTTTGTTAAACCTCTCCAACAGTCCATCAGTCTGTAGATGGTGCACTGAGGTGCTGAGCTGGGAAATTTGCAGGGTCTTGCACAACTCCCTCATGACCTTCGACATGAAGGGGGTCCCTTGGTTCGTCAGTAACTCCTTTGTCAGCCCGGTTTAGGAGAAGATATGGATCAGCTCCTTAAAGATACACTTGAAAGAGGCATTTCTTAAGGGTACCGGGTAGCATAATCAAGGACCACCAATATGAATTGATGTCCTCTTGCGGACTTTACCAGGGGTCCCAACAGGTCCATCGCTATTTTCTCGAACGGCACCTCGATGATGAGCAACGGTACCAGAGGACTGCAGAAGTGGGCCACTGGGGAGGTTAGCTGGCACAAGAGGCAGTAACAATAGTTCAAAATTTCTCTGTAACACCCAGGCCAATCTCTGCAGAATGCGCTCCTGGGTCTTATCTGCCCCCAGGAGACCATCTAACACATGGAATGAGCCATGTCTAACACACTGCGTCTATAGGGCCCTGGTACCAATAACCACTCTATCACCTCACCTATTGGCTTGGTTACTCTATAAAGCAGATCCCCAATGCAGCAAAATGAGGGAACCAATTGTTTTCTGTCACGGGCATGCCTTCGGTCCCTCGCTTGGTTGAGGGACAACACTGCAGGTGAGATATGCAAAATATGAGCAGCGCCGTCCTATGCTGCAGTCCATTGGCTCTGTGGTCATGGGGCAATGAGTGGCTATGTGACCTGGGGTATGACACTTCTGTTTTGCCAAGTATTTAAAGGGGTCGGATACGGCTTTAAAGAAGGCGATTAATTTTATTATAACAATTAAATGATTATAGAAAACAGGAAATAGTGTGATATTGCATACACTTTTGCATAATATAAATCACAAAGGTAAAGTACTTACACTGCACACTACACAGAAAGAAAAACGTCACCAGGAATAGCAACATCATCTGTCTGGAAACATCAACCATGAGAAGCAGAACGGTGAAGACAGAGAAATTCCTGGGATATCCACACTGTGGACCCACACGGGCGTCCCCTCCAGTCCACAAGTTAACAGGCTTCTGTCTTAGCTGAAATCTTCATCAGCTTATGTATTGTTTAGAAAAAACAATGCTTGCACAACCAAGTGTTACACAAACTCTAACAAATTCTATTTGTCCAAAATAATATCTCTCTTCTGAGTGGCCAGCTATTCAGATGTCAATCTACAGCGGACAAATACATCACCGGACATGACATGCCAAAAACTCTCCTGGCACCGAATATTTAAACATAACATTTCTCACCGAACATTAATAGCGAAACTATGATGTAAATGGATGATAATTTAAACATACGCAGTTCTCACTAAACAGTGATAAAAGAACAATGTGGTATTGGGTGAATACTATAAACATGCACGTTATTGATGGTTATGCAGTCTCCAGGTGTTAGGAAAATTACAGAAAATACAAAGCTAAACTGTTACTGTTTAATATCATAAAGCGGTCTTTAAAGACAGACTACCAATATGGGTTCCCGATGGTTATTAACATCTTAGCACTACAACTTCCAAAAAATTACACTATTGGATGGGGCCTTTGACTCAGATGCCTCCTTGGCTTGTGGATGTCCCCCCCCTCTATTGGGTGTCTGCCTTCCTTTGGGAACCCCAGTATGGGGATGCTCTGATCCTTTGCTTCCCCAAATAACTCTCTACCGCCTGGTACCTCTCCACCAGGCTCACTAGGTCATCAGCATTATGGGGATCTCCCTGGGCACTCAGGATTGCACCGGCCTTGGTAGGGAGTGTATTAACCTGTCCATGACACCTTTTCCACCATCTGTGCTTGGGAAGAGGATTCAGGTTGCAACCATTTTTGGACCAGGTGTAGGAGGTCAAACATTTGGGACCGGTGAGGTTTGTCACTGCGATAGGCCCACTGGTGCACCCGTTTTGCCCAGACAGTCAAAGTCACTCCTAAGCATGCCAAGATCTCAGCCTTTAACTTGGCGTACTCTTTTGCATCCTGCAACGCCAAGTCATAATAAGTCTTCTGCGGTTCCCCTGTTAAATATGACGCCAGAACCTCCGCCCACAGCTCTGGAGGCAATTTCTCCAGCTCCGCCACCCTTTCAAACACCGCCAGGAACGCCTCGACTTCATTGCCTGGGGTCATCTTTTGCAATGCTCTTCTTACCATCTTCTTTACGTGAGAGTCATCACCTGGATTTAGGGTTGGGGCGGTTGTCCTGCCACAGATCGCCTTGGCTAGGAGTTCCATCTGTTAGCTGTGCTGCTGCTGCTGCATCTGCTACCACATCTGTTGCTGCTGAAGATTCACCTGCACCAGTTGCTTTATTAATTCCTCCATGTTGTCGGCTTTCACTGAGGACATGCGGTATCTGTGCGGCAGTCACACTGCCCCTTGGGATTTGTGCCCATGCTTCTAGCACCAATTGTAGAGGTTTGAAATCACTCAGCTGTGGTTGAGGTAGGCACAGGAAGCGGGGTTGCTGCAATGTCCAGGCAAGTTTATTCAAAGTTCATAACCACTCGGGATAGCAAAACAAAAGAGCAGCCTTTTCTGGTACAAAGTGAAAACATAAAGTAAAAAGTCCATACTACATATAGCGTGTCCCCCCCCTCAGGATAGTGTCCGGTTCTTTAGGCCTTAGCACAGACCAACACACAGGAGATCCACACATCTCCAGCTCCAGAAACTGAATGAGAGACTTTGCCTCCATTTTATCTGCCAAACCACACCCCTGGGGTTGGGATATGTGTGCAGTCATTCCCACCCATCTCTTAAGACTGCTCGTAAAATCCGGCCCTGGAATGGCCTAATAACTCTCTCAACAGTATACAGGTCCTTCTCAAAAAATTAGCATATAGTGCAAAATTTCATTATTTTCCATAATGTAATGATTACAATTAAACTTTCATATATTTTAGAATCATTACACACCAACTGAAATTTGTCAGGTCTTTTATTGTTTTAATACTGATGATTTTGGCATACAACTCCTGATAACCCAAAAAACCTGTCTCAAAAAATTAACATATTTCAACCGTCCAATAAAATAAAAGTGTTTTTTAAAAACAAACAAAAAAACCATCAAATAATAAAGTTCAGTTATGCACTCAATACTTGGTCGGGAATCCTTTTGCAGAAATGACTGCTTCAATGCGGCGTGGCATGGAGGAAATCAGCCTGTGACACTGCTGAGGTGTTATGGAGGCCCAGGATGCTTCGATAGCGGCCTTAAGCTCATCCAGAGTGTTGGGTCTTGCGTCTCTCAACTTTCTCTTCACAATATCCCACAGATTCTCTATGGGGTTCAGGTCAGGAGAGTTGGCAGGCCAATTGAGCACAGTAATACCATGGTCAGTAAACCATTTACCAGTGGTTTTGGCACTGTGAGCAGGTGCCAGGTCGTGCTGAAAAATGAAATCTTCATCTCCATAAAGCATTTCAGCCGATGGAAGCATCGCTCCAAAATCTCCTGATAGCTAGCTGCATTGACCCTGCCCTTGATGAAACACAGTGGACCAACACCAGCAGCTGACATGGCACCCCACACCATCACTGACTGTGGTACTTGACACTGGACTACAGGCATTTTGGCATTTCCTTCTCCCCAGTCTTCCTCCAAACTCTGGCACCTTGATTTCCGAATGACATGCAAAATTTGCTTTCATCAGAAAAAAGTACTTGGGACCACTTAGCAACAGTCCAGTGCTGCTTCTCTGTAGCCCAGGTCAGGCGCTTCTGCCGCTGTTTATGGTTCAAAAGTGGCTTTACCTGGGGAATGCGGCACCTGTAGCCCATTTCCTGCACACGCCTGTGCACAGTGGCTCTACACCAGACTCAGTCCACTGCTTCCTCAGGTCCCCCAAGGTCTGGAATCGGTCCTTCTCCACAATCTTCCTCAGGGTCCGGTCACCTCTTCTCGTTGTACAGCGTTTTCTGCCACATTGTTTCCTTCCAACAGACTTCCCATTGAGGTGCCTTGATACAGCACTCTGGGAACAGCCTATTTGTTGAGAAATTTCTTTCTGGGTCTTACCCTCTTGCTTGAGGTTGTCAATGATTGCCTTCTTGACATCAGTAAGGTCGCTAGTCTTACCCATGATGGGGGTTTTGAGTAATGAACCAGGCAGGGAGTTTTTAAAAGCCTCAGGAATCTTTTGCATGTGTTTAGAGTTAATTAGTTGATTCAGAAGATTAGGGTAATAGGTCGTTTAGAGAACCTTTTCTTGATATGCTAACTTTTTGAGACAGGTTTTTTGGGTTATCAGGAGTTGTATGCCAAAATCATCAGTATTAAAACAATAAAAGACCTGACAAATTTCAGTTGGTGTGCAATGAATCTAAAATATATGAAAGTTTAATTGTAATCATTACATTATGGAAAATAATGAAATTTAGCACTATATGCTAATTTTTTGAGAAGGACCTGTATATGCTGGAGCATGCTTCTGAGCTCACATCACCACAGCTAATAGCTGCAATGACACATTATCTCCCCTCAAGCACTCGGTGGCCATCTTACAGTATGTTCTTTGAGCTGTTCTGGTCGGTCTTCTGCAGGTTGTGACCTGCCAGATGGCTCCTGTGTTTGCTGGGCAATCTGGAAGTGACAACTCATTGTAAGTCTATGAGGACCATAACAAGGTCCTCATAGAGAACTTGTGACTGTTACCTCTGACTTTGAGTCAGTCAGAAATTGCGGTCATCAAATGGTGGCGCGGGACTGCAGTGCCACTGGGAAGAGCTGAAAAAAGCAGCTAGTAATATAATACTAGGGTCAGGAAACCTAGATTAGTTTCACCACCTCAAGGCTAAAATAAAAATAAAAAATTGAAGTGCTGCTTTAATTTACATTTTCATAAAACCTATTCAGAGGGGTTTCTTTCCATTCAACAAAATCTATTCTAGGGTCACTGTACCATTACATTTTATCACTAGTACTGGGGTCCATATATTGTGGAACATGGGCTTTTGGGCTCTCATGGGCACCAGAGTTTAGGTTTTAAACTCTGTATTTCGATAGTTATTTCAGTAAACTCATAGTAAACTATTATCATCTCAGTAAACTCACATTATTAGAGTAGAATATATTCGTACCAGGACATGCTCTCTTTTTATGAAGATCGGAGTTTTCTTCTACACAGTGTACAAATTATATAAATCTCAGTAAAAATATTAATCTGTCTGGCAATGAAAACATTGTAAATTGGAGACGTGGCGCTTTAATCCTCATCTGAGCGGGATAAGTACAGCTCAGCCCAGCACATGCAAGTTGCTGTGTGTAAGTTTATGTCACGTTCATCTGAGCTGTTTGCCTTTGAAGGCCAAGTCAGCACATGTTTATGATCACCAACACCTCCAAAGAGCTGAATAACAGTCCCCAGCCCAAGTTTTCTTTTTCTATAAGCACATGTTCCTTGTTTGCCTTCGTTTTCTAGTTTGTACAGTGCACTAACTAGGGTCAACTGTTTTCTTAGGGAGGAACAAAGACCTTTTCAGACTCTCCATCGATGAAGGTGAAATTCTATCTGCAGGACCAGAAGTCTTGGCTTCTTCATAGACTGGGGATTTAAATGCTTGTTCCAGCAACTGCTCAGAGGTTAATAAAAGTTTCATAAACCTGTGAATAGATTTACTATGTTGTTGGTTAAGTTATTACTTTACTTTGACTCCAGGTCTGTTGAAGTTCTAGTCATTTTTCTGAAAAGACTTTTTGTTCTTGAAATACTTCCCTATACCCATCCATTTTTAAGTATATTCAGAAGTGAATATAAACATTTTGTCTACAGTGTAGCTTGGTAACTGCATAACATTCATTTAAAGGGAACCTATCACCAGAAAAAGCACTATTATCCTGCAGATATGGGGTTAATCTGCAGGTTAATAACATTATTAACCTGCCTGGCAGCTCCACGTTGCCGAACACTGCAGTGAGAAAATGAACTTTATTCTCCCTGGCAGTATTCCGGCTTCAGTCACGTCGGGTGGCGCTGGCATTGGTTCAGTCACTGCTCTGAGTATAGAGAGTGGTGGCTGTAACTGCGCCCCTGGCACTGACTGACAGTCTGTCCCAATGCAGAGCCAGTGTGCGGGGTGCGGTTACAGCCACCCCAGAGCGGTGACTGAACCAGCGTTGGCGTCACCCCCATGACTGGTACCTGAACGTTGCGTGGGAAATAAAGTTAATTTTCTCCCCGCAGCGTTCGGGTAAGTGATGGCACCAGGCAGGTTAATATCGCTATCAACCTGCAGATTAACTCCATATCTGCAGGTTAATAGCGTTTTTTCTGGTGACCGGTTCCATTTAACATCACAATACTTAGGGGTAATATCGTTGAATCTTTGAAATGAAGTGAGAAAGACAAAATATCAACATTTTCCATGGATAGTATCCCACGGTACACTAACTTAATGCACATCCAACGCCCATTTATAAAAACTTAACCTTATAAGATTCACTTTATTATATGGTATCACTCTAAACCTTGGTGTATTTATTTGCAGTGTAGAAAATAAAAGACACATATACAGTAATAAATATTATACATATAATCAAATGAAGGTTATTTAATTGACTTTAGTCAGAAGGGGCTCGAATTAGTTAACCACATTGATTCACATTAAACTCCCAGTTAAAGGGTGAATCAAGGCAGCAGGGAATGCCAAAAGACATAATTTTATAGTAAAGTGTATGTGCAGAAGTTGAACCCCTTGGTATGAACAAGTTTTACTTTTTCACCTGGTATTATAAAATTTTCCTATTGACCTTGAAGAAGTCATTTTTGGTAATTTCTCGTTACTCTACTACTTTACCCATATTTGGTTATTACACAACTTGTATATTTTAGCTAAATGGTTCATTGTAGTCAAAATACTTTTTTGTCACTTCTGTTCCTGATATGATTTCACTGAAACTGGAACAAAATGAAACTGAGATCATATCAGTCCCTTAGTGACAGTACGGTATTTTTAGCCTTCATTCCTAGTGAGGACTGTTCTTATCAGTAAATTCTGTACATCTCTCTGTTCCATCTCTTCCATACTGTGTACTGACATGAAGACAAAACATTCCTTTTACTTTACAGACAGAAATCAGCATTTGATATTTTTGAAAAGAAGGTCAAATCGAATAGGACAGGGTTATTTTGAAGACACATTTACAAAATGCTAGAAATACTGGTTATTTCTGTACAGATATATTAAGCTTGAAGAGCATGTGCACACGTTAAGTCTTTGCTGCATACATTTCTGCCCCAAAAAATTGTGTCTATTGTCAGGAAAAAGCATAAAAAATGTTTGTTTTTTTATATGATTTTACACACGTTCTTCTTGATGCTTTTTCTATCCATTATCTCCATTCTTTAGTATGGATGAAAAACGCTGCAAAAACGCTGAAAGACTTGACATGCTGCAGATCTAAAACTGCTTCAAATTTGAAAGGAAAAAATAAGTGTCCTACAAACACTTTACATTTGCTAGCATACTTTTCAAACATTGTGGATTTGTGTTGCACTGGATTGCATAAGTAGGAATCAAGAAAAAAAAAATTCTGGAGAATTGGTGTCCTGCAAAATTGAAACCTTCTGTGCAGGTTTTTTCCACTGTGTGAAAATAGTGTGAAGAGTGAATATGAGTTATTGTACATTTGCTCCCGCAACATATGGTTTCCTCAGGAACACTGGTACCACAAGTTTCACTAAATTAAAATTTTCAACATTTTTTATGTTTGGAAAGAGGTGCAGGGCTGCCACTAGGAATTTCGGGGCCCCATACTGACAAAATTTTCAGGGCCTCCTTGAGACTCCACCCAGGCTCCACCCCAGCTCCACCTCCACCCCTCGAACCGTCCACAGTCCCACCGCCCACTCTTGGAAAAACTCCACTTCTGTACCACATCCTCACCAATCACACATTAACAGTTCCCATCACCAGATCACATACGTAGTCTGCAGCTTTTGTTTTGTCCCAAAGATTTTTTAATCCACCACCATGACAAGGTACACTCCTCTGGCCAGGCCCTACTCAACTCTAACTTATTAAACATTTGTTAAAATATCCAATACTCTTTAGGTATATTTTTATTTAGTTTTCAATTTTTAAAATGACCAATAATACCACATACAAGGAACAAATACCACCGCACCATGACCAGACCACATATTACTACCATATAGTGATCATATAATAGCACATACAAGGAACAAAAACCGCCACACCATGACCAGACCACATATTTCCACTACAGTGACTAAATAATACCACATACAGGGAATAAATACCGCTACACCATGACCAGACCACATATTACCACCACATGGCGACCGGATAATACCACATACAGGGGACAAATACCGCCACATCATGGCCAGACCACATATTACCACCACAGTGACTGAATAATACCACATACAAGGAACAAATACCGCCACACCATGATCGGACCACATATAAGAACCACATAGCAACTGAATAATACCACATACGAATGCTACAATACTGATTATTAATAGAAAAACGCAATACTAATATCACTGTGACATTATACACAGGAGCTTTGTATACAGTGTCAGCGTACAGATAATACAGTGATCACCAGTGACATTATACGCAGGAGCTATGTATACATGTCAGTGTACAGGTAATACAGTGATCACCAGTGACATTATACGCAGGAGCTATGTATACATGTCAGTGTACAGGTAATACAGTGATCACCAGCGACATTATACACAGGAGCTCAACCTGCACACACACCATACACACTGTATATACATATACAGGTCCTTCTCAAAAAATTAGCATATAGTGCAAAATTTCATTATTTTCCATAATGTAATGATTACAATTAAACTTTCATATATTTTAGAATCATTACACACCAACTGAAATTTGTCAGGTCTTTTATTGTTTTAATACTGATGATTTTGGCATACAACTCCTGATAACCCAAAAAACCTGTCTCAAAAAATTAACATATTTCAACCGTCCAATAAAATAAAAGTGTTTTTTAAAAACAAACAAAAAAACCATCAAATAATAAAGTTCAGTTATGCACTCAATACTTGGTCGGGAATCCTTTTGCTGAAATGACTGCTTCAATGCGGCGTGGCATGGAGGCAATCAGCCTGTGACACTGCTGAGGTGTTATGGAGGCCCAGGATGCTTCGATAGCGGCCTTAAGCTCATCCAGAGTGTTGGGTCTTGCGTCTCTCAACTTTCTCTTCACAATATCCCACAGATTCTCTATGGGGTTCAGGTCAGGAGAGTTGGCAGGCCAATTGAGCACAGTAATACCATGGTCAGTAAACCATTTACCAGTGGTTTTGGCACTGTGAGCAGGTGCCAGGTCGTGCTGAAAAATGAAATCTTCATCTCCATAAAGCATTTCAGCCGATGGAAGCATGAAGTGCTCCAAAATCTCCTGATAGCTAGCTGCATTGACCCTGCCCTTGATGAAACACAGTGGACCAACACCAGCAGCTGACATGGCACCCCACACCATCACTGACTGTGGGTACTTGACACTGGACTTCAGGCATTTTGGCATTTCCTTCTCCCAGTCTTCCTCCAGACTCTGGCACCTTGATTTCCGAATGACATGCAAAATTTGCTTTCATCAGAAAAAAGTACTTGGGACCACTTAGCAACAGTCCAGTGCTGCTTCTCTGTAGCCCAGGCCAGGCGCTTCTGCCGCTGTTTATGGTTCAAAAGTGGCTTTACCTGGAGAATGCGGCACCTCTAACCCATTTCCTGCACACGCCTGTGCACGGTGGCTCTGGATGTTTCTACACCAGACTCAGTCCACTGCTTCCTCAGGTCCCCTCAGGTCTGGAATCGGTCCTTCTCCACAATCTTCCTCAGGGTCCGGTCACCTCTTCTCGTTGTAGAGCGTTTTCTGCCACATTGTTTCCTTCCAACAGACTTCCCATTGAGGTGCCTTGATACAGCACTCTGGGAACAGCCTATTTGTTGAGAAATTTCTTTCTGGGTCTTACCCTCTTGCTTGAGGGTGTCAATGATGGCCTTCTTGACATCAGTAAGGTCGCTAGTCTTACCCATGATGGGGGTTTTGAGTAATGAACCAGGCAGGGAGTTTTTAAAAGCCTCAGGAATCTTTTGCATGTGTTTAGAGTTAATTAGTTGATTCAGAAGATTAGGGTAATAGGTCGTTTAGAGAACCTTTTCTTGATATGCTAATTTTTTGAGACAGGTTTTTTGGGTTATCAGGAGTTGTATGCCAAAATCATCAGTATTAAAACAATAAAAGACCTGACAAATTTCAGTTGGTGTGTAATGATTCTAAAATATATGAAAGTTTAATTGTAATCATTACATTATGGAAAATAATGAAATTTAGCACTATATGCTAATTTTTTGAGAAGGACCTGTATACTCACATTACAACACACAGCCTGCACACACCATACACACTGTGTATACATATATACTCATATTACAACACACAGCCTGCACACACACCATACACACTGTGTATACACATACTGTATATACTCACATTATTATTATTATTATTTATTTATATAGCACCATTGATTTCATGGTGCTGCACATGAGAAGGGGTTACATGCAAATTACAGATATCACTTACAGTAAACAAACTAACAATGACAGACTGATACAGAGGGGAGAGGACCCTGCTCTTTTGGGCTTACATTCTACAGGATGGGGGACGGAGACAGCAGGTTGGTGGGTTGCAACAGTTCCGGTGTTGGTTGAGGCGATATCTCCCGTAGTGGTGAGGAGGCAGCGGGGTCATTGCAGGCTGTAAGCTTTCCTGAAGAGATGGGTTTTCAGGTTACGTCTGAAGGATCCGAGAGTGGTTGATAGTCGGACGTGTTGGGGCAAAGAATTCCAGAGGATGGGGGATATTCGGGAGAAGTCTTGGAGGCGGTTGGGTGAGGAGCGAATAAGTGTGGAGGAGAGAAGGAGGTCTTGGGAGGACCGGAGATTACGTGAGGGAAGGTATCGGGAGATTAGTTCAGAGACATATGGGGGAGAGAGGTTATAGATGGCCTTGTAGGTCAGTATTAGTAATTTGAATTGGATTTGCTGAGGGAATGGGAGCCAGTGAAGAGATTTGCAGAGGGGAGATGCGGAGGAGTAGCTAGGAGAGAGATGAATTAGTCGGGCAGCAGAGTTAAGGATGGACTGGAGAGGTGCGAGGGTGTTAGCAGGGAGGCCAGAAAAAAGGATGTTGCAGTAGTCGAGGCGGGAGATGATGAGGGCATGCACAAGCATTTTAGTAGAGTGAGGGTTGAGGAAGGGACAGATTCTGGAAATATTTTTGAGCTGGAGGCGACAGGAGGTAGAAAGAGCTTGGATGTGTGGTTTGAAGGACAGGGCAGAGTCAAGGGTTACTCTGAGGCAGCGGACCTCCGGTACGGGGGAAAGCGTGGTGTTGTCAATTGTTATATATAGGTCAGGTAAGGAAGATCTGTGAGATGGGGGAAAGATGATGAGTTCAGATTTGTCCACATTGAGTTTGAGGAAGCGGGAGGAGAAGAAGGAGGATATGGCTGATAGACACTCAGGGATTCTGGACAGCAGAGAGGTGATGTCTGGGCCAGAGAGGTAGATCTGAGTGTCATCAGCATAAAGGTGGTACTGGAATCTGTGGGACTTTATGAGTTGCCCCAGGCCAAGTGTATAGATTGAGAAGAGTAGGGGTCCTAGAACAGAGCCTTGGGGGACTCCAACAGAGAGAGGATGGGACGAGGAGGTAGTGTGGGAGTGGGAGACGCTGAATGTGCGGTTGGAAAGGTATGAGGAGATCCAGGATAGGGCGAGGTCCTTGATGCCAAAGGAGGAGAGAATCTGTAGTAGAAGGCAATGGTCAACTGTGTCGAAAGCAGAGGACAGGTCAAGAAGGAGGAGTATAGAGTATTGTCCGTTAGCTTTGGCTGTAAGTAGGTCGTTAGTAATTTTGGTCAAGGCTGTTTCAGTGGAATGATGGGGGCGGAAACCAGATTGTAGATTGTCAAAGAGTAAGTTAGATGAGAGATGGGAGGAAAGTTCAGCGTGGACGTGCTGTTCCAGGAGTTTGGAAGCGAGTGGGAGCAGCGATATTGGGCGATAGCTGGACATAGCGGTTGGGTCGAGGGTTGGCTTTTTGAGGATAGGCGTGATTGTGGCATGTTTGAAAGCAGAAGGGAAGGTACCAGAAGTTAGTGATAGATTGAAGAGGTGGGTTAGTGATGGGATAAGAGTGGTGGCGAGGTTGGGGAGGAGGTGGGATGGGATGGGGTCGAGTGCACAAGTGGTGAGGTGTGACTTGGAGAGAAGATGAGCAAGCTCCCCTTCCGTGATGTTGGGTAAGGAGGTTATGGGGTTTGGGCATTGGTCAGATATACAAAGGGGTTGTGGTGGTTGAATAATAAAGACTTGCCGTGTTTGGTCTATCTTGTTTTTGAAGTGCATGGCGAAGTCCTCAGCAGAGATAAGGGAGGTAGGAGGGGGCAGTGGTGGGCGGAGGAGGGAGTTAAAAGTATTGAACAATTGTTTGGGGTTGTGGGATAAGTAAGATACAAGGGATGTAAAGTAGGCCTGTTTAGCAGAGGTGAGAGCTGACATTACAACACACAGCCTGCACACACACCATACACACTGTATATAAACACATTACAACAGACACCCTGCACACACACCATACACACTGTATATACACATTGTAAGATAGCGCTTACTGAATGTGTTGGGGGACACTCGCTTGGAAACGGGTTAAAGGCACACAGGAACGGTTTTCTCACATAAACAGTCCATGCAGTTTATTTACAAAGCATAAACCATTGTGGGTCATGTTACACATTACAGACTTCACATAATCCATAGTACTTAATAGAACACGGCTTTAACTCACAGTCAGTAAACACGCCGGACTTCTCAATTTGTCCAGTTGCTGTGAGTGACTGCACACCGAACAGTTCATTAATGTCCATGGAACACAAGAAGCACCAACAGTCTGTTCCAATGGCAGATACTTGTCTGCCCTTACTACAACCCCCTTGTCTGGAGTTACCTTCCAGGAGCTCCTGCTCCACACACTGACTCCTTGTCAGTCCACTCTCCCAGGAAAGCTGCCTTACTGGGATCACCATCTTTGCGACCAGGGCACTCCCAACTGTTCCAGACCCTCAGAAGGTCATTAGCTTCCCCAACTCTGTGCCTTCACAGACTCTGCACACACATAGTCTCACCCTGTGCTCTTCAGGAATCCAGTCCCCTCGTGAGACCTTTTAACACAGAGACCATCTGGGTACAGGGCCTCTCCATGTCCTATTCAGGAAGTCCATCCACTTATAGGATCTTCCAACACACAGGCCTGACCACTTGCAGGACCTTACATCCTAGAACTCATGTGACCAGACCACAGTCACATTACAGTCATAGCTGTAACTACCCCCATAGGTGGGAGGTGTGTGTGGTTAGCCAGTCCCGCCCAGCTCTCCGGCTAACCCTGTAAGCCTCCCTTATAAAATAAAACAAAGCTCGTAGAACTACAGGTCCCAAAGCAACATTTCTGACCTCCTCCCCTGCGACACATACTGGCCATTTACAATAATGCCGGTCACTGTCTCACAACATATATAGTCACATTACAACACAAAGCCTGCACACACACTATACACACTGTACGAGTATATACACATGTATACTCACATTACAGCAGACAGCCTGCACACATACCATACACACAGTTATAAACATACTGTATATACTCACATTACAGCACACAGCCTGCACACACACCATACACACAGTATATACACATATATACTCACATTACAGCACACACCATACACACTGTATATACACATATATACTCACTCTTTTCTGCATCATAAAGGACAGGAAATGGATGGGGTCATGTAGTTAGGCATCAGCAGCGGAGGGAGCCCTCTTGTAAGCCCTGCGCACCTCCCCCGTTCCGACTGCTGAGCTGCTGGAAGCATTATAGGAGGGAGGGGGCTCTTGTGTGTGAATAGCAGCCATACAGAGGAAAGCACTGTCAGGTTTCCCCCCTCTCCTCAGGAATATTACTCTACTCTCCTCTCCCCAGTACTGTGAATCAACCTCCCCTCAGTAGCTTTTCCCATCTCAGCAACTTATCCCATCATTACCTCTCCCCTCAGCACTGTCTCATTCCCCTACATACCTGGCCCTGCCCACCTCTTCCCTTTCTTGCTCGTTGGCATGGACTCTATGCACCGCTCTGCACACAGGGAAACCTCTTTTGTCACTGGAGCCGAAGAAGAGGTCTAGGAAGCGGTGAGGAGGAGCTCGCAGCCAATCACAGACACGCACCATGCAGGGCTGTGTTTAATCATCCTGCATTTATGAGTGGCTGTGTTAGCAAACAAAGATGACTGACGCTGCCCCTGGGACCCGGTGAGGAGAAGCAAAAGATACAGGCCCGGACTAGGTCAGGCACTCTGCCGCATGTCTCAGGCAGTTCGGGCCCCTCCTCTTTTGCTTCTGCTCATCGGGCCACTTACATCAGTAAGGGTAGTAATGCCCTGAAGGCGGACCTAAAGAGGTGTATTGCCGGCAACTAGTCCTGTGATTATCTCAGCTGAAATTGAAATCTACCTGGGTGTAAGCTGCACACCAGAAAACTGAGGAAATACGGGTACACACCAAAAATGAAGGAATCAATTGTAGTCCAAAAACAGTTGACTACCTCTTGAAGCTCATCAAGAGAATGCCAAGAGTGTGCAAAGCAGTCATCAAAGCAAAAGGTGGCTACTTTGAAGAACCTAGAATATAAGACATAATTTCAGTTGTTACACACTCTTTTGTTAAGTATATAATTCCACATGTGTTAATTCATAGATTTGATGCCTTCAGTGTGAATTTAGTTATGAAAATACAGAAATTTTTTTAAATGAGAAGGTGTGTCCAAACTTTTGGTCTGTACTGTATATACCGTATTTTTCGGACTATAAGGCGCACCGGACCATAAGACGCACCCCAAATTTTCAGAAGGAAAATAAGGAAAAAAAATTAATGTGTCAAAAGGGGGTCCATCTTACAGTCCAAATTCAGCTTACCCGGGGGGGTCAGAAGCACTGATGGAGCAGGGTCACGAGGAGTGTTTGGTGGTCCGGTGATATGACTCCCATCCCAGGCTGATGCGGCAGGTTTGGCGGTGGTGCTCTGTGGTGCGGGGGGGCTCCGCCGGCATCTTGTGAAAGCGCAGAGGCCCCACACATCCATTGCAATCTCAATCTGAGCATGTGCCGCCACTGGCGGTCATTTTCCCGGAGGCCATCGCATCACAGTAATGGATATGCAGGGCCTCCAGACTTTCACAAGATGTCGGCGGAGCCGCCCCCCTCACCACAGAGCACCACCGCCGAATCTGCCGCACCAGTGCACCAGCTTGGGAAGGGAGTGTGATCATCGCCCGGCAGCGTCGGACCGGACCGCTGCAGAATCGCCCAACTCCTGCTGCCGCCACAGTATTTGTAAGTATATTCTGACTATAAGACGCACCTCCATTTTCCCCCAAAATTTTTGTTGAAAAAAGTGAGTCTTATAGTCCGAAAAATACGATACATCACTTTACCTATATATGATATATATATGTTATATATTTAACCCTTACTTGCAACATTCATTAAGACTGTAGTGCAGCGTGGTAGGTACAGTGCGACAGATAGGCAGGGACCACAGGAAAGTTCAAAGCAAATGTCTTTAATGTCCAAAAAAAACTCACACAAAGGAATGATGTCCTCCAGATCGCAGCCAGGTTTCCATAAACACAGTGCAGAACTCAGAACCTGTTGCTGTAGACAATGGCACTGCCTTGTCTTTTGGGTGCGTCAGCCGCCTTGAGTTCCCTGGCTCTGTGTTAGCTCCACAAAGACCTGGATTGCACAGAGCCACCTGCTCTGCAACTTGCAAACTCCAAACTGACACTCCCAAAGCAAAAACTAACAGATTTACATGGAACTGTGGCCATAGAGCCACTTCCAAAACCCGGCATGGAGAGAGGGATTCTCCCCACTACCAAACCTGCAAATCTAAAAATAAAAGCCTTTAACAGGTTTTCCTAACAAACTGACTGAGTCACTACTTGGACCCAATCCACTCTTTCTTTTATTTTGCCTTGTGACTCACAGACGTCCTGCTGTGAACACAAGGCACTCCAGGGGGTTTAATAGGACTCCATCTGCATCCTGGGTGATACATATCAACCCTTGCATATGATCCCTCTCACTGCCTCACAAGACTAATATTGACCAAGTATAATATTATACTATAATCCAGGAATACCCACCTATTTCTGAATCTATACTGCCCTGTTTTTACGTATTTATATACGTTTTCATTTTCTGTTAATATTTAAAAAAAATGAATATCAATAAATTATTTTAGCCATTTCCAAAAGCCTCTTGTCCATAGGTGTTTATTTATTATATATTTTTCTCTTATTAATTAAAGATTGAGTGCATTTAAATATGGCATGTAAAAAGGGAAGGGGTATTGTATTATAAAAAAAAGAATGCAGAACCTGCCACAGAGGGGGATGACACTGAACAAGTAAAGGCATTACTGTCTATGTGACCGCCATAATGCTGACTTTCAGGTGACAAAGGGGAGTGGGTATTTTGAGACCACTGACATAGGCATTAATAGAACTTGTCTTGACCCTTAAAGCACATACTTGTGATTTTTTTCAATATTTCTATAGGTAGCAAATTACTGACCCTAAAACCAATTTTTAAAATGCAATATAAGTAAGTCAACTAATTCATGATACATGAAGCAGATGTAAATAGTGTATTTTCCTTTTTTCTGTACTACTACAACCCAGTGCAGAAAATATCAAGTATCCCAATTGAATAGCACAAACATTTGGCACTTCTCCATTATTCTTGTTTTTGACTTGTAGAAACTTTATCAGCAGAGGCTAATTTTGTCCCTTGGATTACTCTCATTGTTCTGCGATTAGCAGTCTAAAGTAACAACACAGGAGGTAGACACTGCCATTTAGAGAAATGTCTTTTTAAATCAATTTACGCAACATGTCTGTAATGATACTAAGTAAAGTATACAATTGGGAGAACAATGGAAGTCTGAATATAGATCTTGTTTCAATTAGCTACTGGCCAAAAAGAGCATGAAATTACTGGACATGGACGTGAATAAGTCGATAAAATCCCTTGTTTCACAATTGTCTTGCCATGTAACCATGCAACTAATCACCCATTGCAAAAAGTTCGTTCATCGGGTGAAATGATCTTTTATGCAGCATAAAAGATTATCATTCTCAGAGGCGCATTGTCCTGTGTACACAGGTCTCCCACTGCTGAGAATGATGGCCTATACTCCGTGCACATTGTTTACTAGTCAAACGACCGCTGATCCATAAAGGGTTATTGATAAGCAGTCAGATGTCATCAGTCAGTCTGTGTAATGGACCTTAAGACTATGGCAAAATGTGAAAAAGCAGAAAAAACGGCACCAAACTGTTGACTGCAGTCTGAATCAGTCCATAGTGTAAAGCATACCACCTGATAATGAGTTAGGTGGTGGATGAAAAATGTGTCGAAGACCGAGAAAAATATTCAGAATTGAGAGTCCTTAGTGGTTGATACCTTTTAATGGCTAACTGAAAAGATGGTAACAAATTGCAAGCTTTCGAGATTACTCAGGTCTCTTCATCAGGCATTGACTAATACAAAATCTGAAGAATCACACATTCATGCACAACACAGCACAGAAACAATGCAATAGATAAGACAAGTGACGTGAAGCAGAACTATCATTATGGGAGAGTGATAGACAGTTATGGCCATAATTATTGGAACAGTTCATAGATAAGGAGTGTGAATGTTTTAGTCTCCTATGATTAGGGTCTGGTTCTGTGTTGTGATGCCCCCACAAGGTCTTAGGAGCAAATTCCTTAATTGATGTAAAAAGACATAAATCCATGAGACACATTCATTCAAGCTCTGAGTGCGTCAAAGGTCATCATAAGTTTGTACTCCCAGACCCTTCTGTCTCTGAGATTTGAAATTCCCTTTCAATGCACATAATTTCATGTGTATGGTGCTGTGATCACATCGTTGCCGGCAACTCCTATGATGGTTCACCACTGTTCAAAGTTTTCGCCATTTGTGGATAATGCCTCTCACTGTGGTTCGCTGAACTGGACCCCTGGACACAACCAAACTCTGGATCACTACATAGACTGTTTCCGTAAAAAAAGTCAAATCTGACATTTTGGACAGACACCATAAAGTACAACACAATATCAGTATGGAGGAAAGAAAATCCATACAATCTTTAAAAGCCAACAACAATATCATCATCATCAAACCAGCAGAACATGACAGATTACATCTAGGAAGCAAACAGACAACTCTTGGATATAAAATATTACACTCCACTTCAGGAAGATCCCACCAAAAAATACACAAAGGAACTAACACATATCATCAATGGATTTGATTCTACTTCATCCTCACTGCTGGAACTAATACCAGACAATCCCCAAACAGGTACCTTCTACATGTTGCCTAAAATACATAAAGAAGGTAATCCTGGGAGGCCTATTATCTCTGGTATTGGGACTTTAACTGAGAATATCTCAGGCTGGGTGGAGAACATTCTGAAACCTTTGGTGAGGCGCACACCCAGCTATATCCAGGACATCACGGATATTTTTTGGCATCTTGCTCTATTAAATCTCTCGCATACTTCGGCTACATTGATGATCTGCTAATAATCTGGACAGGCTCAAAAGATGATATGCTCACCTTCCACAATAACTTAAACAAGTACCACCCAACCATCAAGCTCACCCTCAGCTTTTCAAAGTCCCAAAAACATTTTCTGGACATGACCATATAACTCAAGGACAACGCCATACAACCATCAATTTACCATAAGCCCACAGGATCTCCGGCACATCTTAGATGGAACAGCTTTCATCCAAGACATACAAAATCCATCATCTACAGTCAAGCTCTGAGGTACAACTGCTATCACTGAGAAATACATTCCTACAACAAGGATACCATCCACTTGTAATAGATGAATAGATAAACAGAGCTACAAGGATCCCAAGAAGCAGCCCCTTGGATTACAAACTGAGAGAGGAAAACAACAGGGTACCATTTGTGGTCACATACAATCCCCACAAGAGCATCCTAAGGAAAATTGGTGCTGATCTCCAACACATATTCCACAGAGACCACAAATTGAAAGACATATTCCCCGAACTACCACTTCTCTCCTACAAACAGCCTCCTAACTTAAGGAATCTCCTTGTCAGAAGTGTCCTCTCATCACTATCAGTGACTGGCACATTCCCACGAAACAATAAAAAATGCAAAACTTGTATTACCAACAAATATAGTCCGCGTGTCAAGCACAAATCAGGACTATAAGGCCATGGATTTCTTCTCATGTACATCCTTGTAACGGGTCTGGTAGGTGGAACCACTGACGGAAACGGGTCTTTTTGGTGGAACCACTAAGCTTTATTATACAAGACAATTTACTTGCAAGAGAGCGGGTGGCATCCGGGAATAGGACAGGGAATCACGGCAATTAGCCAGGCAGTCTCTGGACAGGCAGGTTGTCACAATAAGTGACCAAGGAAGTCTCTGGACAGGCAGGTTGTCACGGCAAGTGACCTGGGCAGTCTCTGGACAGGCAGGTTGTCACGGCAAGTGACCTGGGCAGTCTCTGGACAGGCAGGTTGTCACGGCAAGTGACCCGGGCAGTCTCTGGACAGGCAGGTTGTCACGGCAAGTGACCAGGGCAGTCTCTGGACAGGCAGGTTGTCACGGCAAGTGACCAGGGCAATCTCTGGGCAGGCAGGTTTGTCACGGCAAGTGACCAGGGTAGTCTCTGGGCAGGCAGGTTGTCACGGCAAGTGACCAGGGCAGTCTCTAGACAAACAGGCATATACGACCTGAGCTGGTGGAGCCTCCTGGTAGGCTGCAGTCGGATGGCAGATGATCGCTCCCAGGTGAGCAGGCAAGAGTCTCTGGAATAGCCGGGGATCTCTGCTGATGATGTCCGAACCTCTAGATAGAGCTGCAGTCGGATGGCAGATGATCGCTCCCAGGTGAGCAGGCAAGAGTCTCTGCAATAGCCGGGGATCTCCGCAGATGATGTCCGAACCTCTAGATAGAGCTGCAGTCGGATGGCAGATGATCGCTCCCAGGTGAGCAGGCAACAGCCGGGGATCTCTGCTGAAGATGTCCGAACCTCTGGATAGAGCTGCAGTCAGATGGCCGACAGGCAAACAGACAGGTAACAGGCAGGCAACTGGAAACAGGAGCTGATGACTGAAGCAGAGTTAGACAGCACAGAAACAACATTGCTCGGGCACCTCCATTAAGGAGGAAGCCCTTAATATAGGGTGGAGTCCACCAGCATTGGCTGGAGACTGATTTGGAAAATGCGCGCGGCTCCTTTAAGAGCGGGGGAGGGTGCGGGCGCGCGCCCTAAGGCCAGCAGCAGGGAAGGAGCGCGCGGGACCAGCAGGGCGGAAGGAGGACGCCGAGGATGCCAGAGGCGCAGAGGAGGCTGAGAGCACTGAGGACGCTGAGCGCAGGTGAGGAGAGCGACGTCCCTGTCTGGCAGCAGGCAGGGACGCGGGCGCTACAGTACCCCCCCTTTAGCCCCCCCCTTTTTAGGCCAGAAAAAAATTTAGCTAGGATGAGAGGGGCATGGATGTTCTCCCGAGGTTCCCAGGTTCTCTCCTCAGGACCAAACCCCTTCCAATCCACCAAAAAATAAGTCTTTTTTCCTACCCTTTTTGTGGCCAGAATGTTCTCTACCTCAAATTCATCATCAGCAGACACTGGAGCAGGAGGTGTACCTGTAGACTTAAAAAAAGAGTTAAGAACCACAGGTTTGAGGAGAGATACATGAAAAGAATTAGGAATTCGCAAATTGACCGGGAGTTTCAATTTATAGGACACCGGGTTGATCTGACTGATGATCTCAAAAGGACCGATGAACCGAGGACCTAACTTGTAGGACGGAATTTTGAGTCGAACATATTTGGACGAAAGCCAGACTTTGTCCCAGGACGGAATTGAGGAGGATCCAGACGTTTTTTGTCAGCATGTCTTTTCATGCGCTCGGATGACTGAATGAGTGCGGACCGGGTACTCTCCCAGATGGAGGAGAATTCTCTAACCAGAGATTCCGCAGCTGGATTGTCCACAGAGATGGAAACAGGGACAGGGATCCGAGGGTGTTGACCGAAGACTACAAAAAACTGAGACTTGGTGGAAGATTCGCTCTCATGATTATTGTAGGAGAATTCGGCCCAAGGCAGGAGCTCCACCCAGTCAGAATGGTGGGCATTAACGAAGTGTCGAAGATAACTGGTCAAATTCTGATTTATTCGTTCAACTTGTCCATTGGACTGTGGGTGGTAAGCGGAGGAAAAATCCAGGGTGACGTCTAGCAACTTACAAGTGGCTCTCCAGAAACGTGAGGTGAATTGAACCCCACGATCCGACACA
The DNA here is from genome assembly GCA_033576555.1 of Oophaga sylvatica. NCBI lineage: Eukaryota > Metazoa > Chordata > Amphibia > Anura > Dendrobatidae > Oophaga > Oophaga sylvatica. The sequence goes on from JARQOD010000004.1 coordinate 318,739,955, forward strand.
ATGTGACGAGGCAGACCATGAAGACGGAAGATGTGGCGGATAAAGTCTTTAGCCAACTCGGGTGCAGACGGAAGACCTGGCAGAGGAATGAAGTGAGCCATCTTGGAAAAGCGGTCAGTGACCACCCAAATGACTGTACAACCAGCAGAGACGGGAAGATCAGTAATGAAGTCCATGGCTATATGCTGCCAGGGGGCAGCGGGTACAGGAAGCGGAAGAAGACGGCCGGTAGGCAGGTGTCTCGGAACTTTGTTGCGGGCACAGGAAACACAGGCAGAAACAAAGTCTATTACGTCTTTGTGCAGGGTAGGCCACCAATAATGCCGGGTAATGAGTTGGAGGGTCTTTTTTTGACCAGCGTGGCCAGCGAGTTTAGATGAATGACCCCAATGTAGGATTCTCTTCCGATCAGTTTCTGATACGAACGTCTTACCAGGAGGGAGACGATTTAAACTCACGGGAGCCACCTGCATCACTCTGGCGGGATCGATGATATGCTTAGGTTCCTCCTCGAGATCCGACACCAGGAAAGACCGAGACAAGGCATCCGCCTTGATGTTTTTGTCAGCTGGGCGAAAATGCAAAAGAAAATCGAAGCGGGCAAAAAACAAGGACCACCGGGCTTGGCGAGGGTTAAGTCTCTGGGCATGCTGGAGGTATGCCAGATTCTTGTGGTCCGTGTAAATGATTACCGGATGAAGAGCCCCTTCGAGTAGGTAACGCCACTCCTCCAATGCCAACTTGATGGCCAATAACTCTCGGTCTCCTATGGAGTAGTTGCGCTCGGAGGAGGAGAAGAGTTTGGAGAAGAAACCGCAGGATACCATCCTCCCGGATGAAGCTTTTTGGGTAAGTACCGCTCCGGCTCCAGCAGAGGAAGCGTCCACCTCCAGGAAGAACTGCTTGTTGCCATCCGGGCGATGCAGCACTGGAGCGGAAGAGAAGGCCTGTTTTAGAGAAAGGAAGGCCTCCTCTGCTTCGGGCGTCCACTGTTTGGGGTTAGCATCCTTGCGGGTGAGCGCGGAGATTGGAGCAGTCCTGGAAGAGAAGTGCGGTATGAAGAGACGGTAATAGTTGGCAAATCCCAGGAACCGCTGAATGGCCTTCAACCCCTCCGGTCGGGGCCACTTCTCGATGGCAGACAATTTCTCCGGATCCATTCGTAGGCCTGTCTGAGAAATGATGTAGCCCAGAAACGGAAGCGATGTCTGCTCAAAGAGGCACTTCTCATATTTGGCGAAGAGGTGATTCTGCCTGAGCCTGAGCAGAACCTGACGAACATCCCTCCGGTGAGACTGAAGATCCGGAGAGAAGACCAAGATGTCGTCAAGGTACACCACAACGCAGGAGTAGAGGAGGTCCCGGAAGATGTCATTGACCAACTCCTGAAAGACTGCTGGAGCATTACAGAGACCAAAGGGCATCACCAAGTACTCGTAGTGGCCGTCCCGGGTGTTGAATGCCGTCTTCCATTCATCTCCTCGACGGATACGAACCAGGTTGTATGCTCCACGAAGATCTAGTTTGGTGAAGACTCTAGCCCCTCTAAGATGATCAAACAATTCTGGAATGAGCGGAAGAGGGTACTTATTCTTCACCGTGATCAAATTTAGGTCTCTGTAGTCAATACAGGGACGGAGAGATCCGTCCTTCTTTTTTACGAAGAAGAAACCTGCTCCCGCTGGGGAGGTAGATTTCCGGATGAATCCTTTTGCTAAGTTCTCCTCGATATATTCGGACATCGACCTGGTCTCAGCAGCGGACAACGGGTAAATACGCCCACGGGGAGGCGTGGTACCGGGTAGCAGGTCGATCGGGCAATCATATGGTCTATGCGGGGGTAATGTCTCTGCTTCCTTTTTATTAAAGACATCCGCGAAAGACCAATATGGAATCGGGAGCCCTGGTAGATTAGTTGGTGTAGGAGAAGGATGGACGGGATGAACAGGAACCAAACACGTTTTATGACAGTCCTGTCCCCAGCGAAGAATCTCTCCATTCTGCCAGTCAAGCACAGGTGCATGCTTTTGGAGCCAAGGCAGACCTAGTAAGAAAGCATGAGAGAGTCCAGGCAGAACATGAAATGAGATGCTCTCAGAATGCAACATTCCCACCTGCAGGGTTATGGCTTCGGTGATAAGTCGGATGGGACGAGGTAGGAGACCCCCATCCACAGCAGCAACAGATACTGGTTCAACAAGAGGTTTGGTGGGAATGCGATACTTCTCTACTAGAGCCTGTGACACGAGATTCCCAGCTGCTCCAGAATCAAGTTGGGCCATCTCGAAGTAACGGTTCTTACCGAGAAGAATTGAGACCGAGAGCAGCAGAGATGAAGAGGATTTATTTTTGTCTAGATTGACCTCTCCGAGCGAACCTAGACACAGGCGTTTCCCGACTTCTCCGGACAGGTTCGGATCCAGTGCTCCTTACTGCCGCAGTAGAAGCAACTTTTCTCGGCACGGCGTGAGTCCTGACGGGCTTTGACCATCTTGGTCTGGTCGACCTGCATAGGCTCAGCAGTGTGCACCTGGGGAGAAACGGAAGGGGTTAAATGAGGAAACTTTTTTTCACGGGTGACCTCTTTGGCTCGTTCCTGGAACTGTAGATCAATCAGATTGGCAAGATTTATTAAATCATCAAGCGAGGTTGGAATGTCCCGACCGGCAAGTTCGTCTTTAATACGGCCGGACAGACCCTCCCAGAAGACCGAAATTAGAGCTTCATTGTCCCAAGCCAGTTCTGAGGCTAGAGTACGGAACCGTATGGCATATTGACCAACGGTGAGACTTCCCTGACGGAGACGCAACAGAGATGATGCAGAGGAGGTCCTCCGTCCAGGTTCGTCGAATACCCTCCGGAAGGCCGAGAGAAAAGCAGGCAGGTCTGACACCAGAGGATCTTCTCTCTCCCAGAGAGGATTAAGCCAGGCCAGAGCCTCTCCGGTGAGATGGGACATGATGAAGGCAATTTTGGCCCGGTCAGAATTAAACTGGTGTGCCAGGACTTCGAAATGCAGGGTGCACTGGTTAATGAAACCCCGAGCCATAACAGGGTCGCCTCCATACCTAGGAGGAGCTGAAAGTCGGGGACCGGGAATGGAAACCACGGAATTGGGAGACAGCGGGGCTGCCGGATTATGAGTCATGGCTCCAGCGGTGGTTGCTGGTGATGGATTCAGAGTGTCCAAGCCGGAATTGACGTTCCGCAGGTGACCCAGGATAGCCTCCTGTTGAGACCTCTGGCGAGACAGCTCATGACACAGTTCCGGAAGTGAAGGGGTTTGGGTGCCACCGGGTTCCATGGCCCGAGCAAACTGTAACGGGTCTGGTAGGTGGAACCACTGACGGAAACGAGTCTGGTTGGTGGAACCACTAAGCTTTATTATACAAGACAATTTACTTGCAAGAGAGCGGGTGGCATCCGGGAATAGGACAGGGAATCACGGCAATTAGCCAGGCAGTCTCTGGACAGGCAGGTTGTCACAATAAGTGACCAAGGAAGTCTCTGGACAGGCAGGTTGTCACGGCAAGTGACCTGGGCAGTCTCTGGACAGGCAGGTTGTCACGGCAAGTGACCTGGGCAGTCTCTGGACAGGCAGGTTGTCACGGCAAGTGACCCGGGCAGTCTCTGGACAGGCAGGTTGTCACGGCAAGTGACCAGGGCAGTCTCTGGACAGGCAGGTTGTCACGGCAAGTGACCAGGGCAATCTCTGGGCAGGCAGGTTTGTCACGGCAAGTGACCAGGGTAGTCTCTGGGCAGGCAGGTTGTCACGGCAAGTGACCAGGGCAGTCTCTAGACAAACAGGCATATACGACCTGAGCTGGTGGAGCCTCCTGGTAGGCTGCAGTCGGATGGCAGATGATCGCTCCCAGGTGAGCAGGCAAGAGTCTCTGGAATAGCCGGGGATCTCTGCTGATGATGTCCGAACCTCTAGATAGAGCTGCAGTCGGATGGCAGATGATCGCTCCCAGGTGAGCAGGCAAGAGTCTCTGCAATAGCCGGGGATCTCCGCAGATGATGTCCGAACCTCTAGATAGAGCTGCAGTCGGATGGCAGATGATCGCTCCCAGGTGAGCAGGCAACAGCCGGGGATCTCTGCTGAAGATGTCCGAACCTCTGGATAGAGCTGCAGTCAGATGGCCGACAGGCAAACAGACAGGTAACAGGCAGGCAACTGGAAACAGGAGCTGATGACTGAAGCAGAGTTAGACTGCACAGAAACAACATTGCTCGGGCACCTCCATTAAGGAGGAAGCCCTTAATATAGGGTGGAGTCCACCAGCATTGGCTGGAGACTGATTTGGAAAATGTGCGTGGCTCCTTTAAGAACGGGGAGGGTGCGGGCGCGCGCCCTAAGGCCAGCAGCAGGGAAGGAGCGCGCGGGACCAGCAGGGCGGAAGGAGGACGCCGAGGATGCCAGAGGCGCAGAGGAGGCTGAGAGCACTGAGGACGCTGAGCGCAGGTGAGGAGAGCGACGTCCCTGTCTGGCAGCAGGCAGGGACGCGGGCGCTACAATCCTCCAATGTGGTGTACATGATACTCTGTACGAGGTGCTCTGGAGATATCTATATTGGGGAAACCATGCAAAAACTACAAACAAGGATGAATCTACGCAGACATACAATCAGTAATGAAATGGACATGCCTGTGGAAAAACATTTCTCTGGAACTGGACATTGTATGACAGACTTAAAAGTCTTAATGCTAAAAGTACTGATAAAGATGTTCAATTCTTTGACACTAGGACTCAATTTAACACGTGGATTTATGACTCACTACATGGATACAATTCACACCTCCCCACCAGACAGACTCCAGATAAGTAAGACCATCAATCCCACTGCCTCTCCATTTGTAAAGGGTATGCCACACTAAACAACATCGCTAACGGGATCGCTAAAAAACGTCACTATTTAGCGATCCCGTTAGCGATGCTGTTGTGTGCGGCATCTACCAGCGACGTGGCCCCTGCTGTGATCTCGTCCGTCGTCCTGATCGTTCCGGACCCTATTTTCATCGCTGGCGTCCCGCTGGTAAGTATCTAATCGCTGAGTGTGGCACCTTTTTTAGCGATTTAGCGGTACTTTTGTACTAAACCTCCCCTCATTCCTCAAAGATACTGGTGATTTATTGCGGAAGGTGGATGGACTGTGTTTTGACAGTGAATCTCTATTTGCTTCAGTCGATGTTGAATCCCTATATGCTAATATCCGTCACTCAGATGGGTTGAGGGCGGTGAAATTCTTTCTGGATATGTCCGCAATATCGTCGGGACTTAGGGATCTCATCCTGGAGCTCTTAGAGTTCACACTGACACACAACTTTTTTGTGTTTAAGGGATCTTTCTACCTGCAGCTCCAGGGTACAGTCATGGGAGCGGCCTTTGCACCATCCTATGCCAATCTGTTCCTGGGGCTGTGGGAGAGGGATCTCTTCCTATCCGACAAATTGGGGTCAATCGAGCGTGTCCTGTTTTGGGCACGCTATATTGACGATATCTTCTTTGTCTGGCAGGGCACCTCCGTCGAACTTCTGCAATTTATATCAGTTCTGAACAGCAATGACATGAATATACGACTTACCCCGGTGTGGGATAAGGACAGTATTGACTTTCTGGATGTGACCATTCGAAGAGATAGAATTGGAGTAATTCAGACAGATATTTTCCGCAAAGCAACTGCCACTAACGTATTGTTACATGTGTCTTCCTGCCATCCACAACATATGATTAGGGCCATCCCTGTGGGACAGTTTCTCCGATTATGGAGGATCTGTTCCACAGATGATGATTTCAAGATTCAAGCAGAAGAATTAAAGTCTCGTTTTTTGGCCCGTGGTTACTCTAGACGTTCACTTAAAAAGGCGTACCATTGCGCCAAATATTCTAATCGCAATAATCTTCTCTATGGGACCAATTTTGAAGGTGGATCCAATTATTAAAAAATTCCTGCCGGATCGCCCATTGATTGCGTTCCGTAGGGCACGGAATTTACGTGACATCTTGGTGAAAAGTCATTACTCCAATCCACCTATGCCCACGTTTTTGGATAGGTTGACGACGGGGGGTGGATGTGTTCCGTGCGGGAGATGTGTCGCCTGCCCCAACATCGAACGAAGTGTCTCCTTTCTCAGTTCTGATGGTTTGAAAGAGTATAAAATTAAACAACGTATAACATGTATATCACGATATGTGATTTATTATGCCACATGTCCGTGTGGACTAATTTACGTAGGACTGACGACGAGACAATTGAAAGTTCATGTTCGAGAACACGTATTGGGGATTCAGGCGGCCTCTTCTTGCACGGATGCATCCACCCTGAAGACATTGCCGCGTCACTTCTTTGACTTCCATCAATGCGATAGCACTCTATTTAGAGTGCGTGGCATTGATATGCTCAATATTAATATTAGGGGTGGAAATTTAACTAAGAGGCTGGGGCAGTTGGAATCCAGATGGATCTGGACTCTTAGTACCATCTATCCGAAAGGCCTCAATGAGAATCTATCTTTTGCCCCGTATTTGTGATCCCCATTTTTTGCCTAGAGATATACACATTGGTGTCTGCATTGTTTTTATTCTTTTATTCATTTTTTATTTTTGATTGTGTAGATTGATTGTCATTATGTCATCTGGTGATGATTGGTATATGAGGAGTGACATCGCTGGATCGCCTGAATTCTTCTATCAAAACAGCAATACATGAAGATATTTCTATTTTTGTTTGATGTTTATATTTGTGCATATGTGCACATCTGCGGTCTTTTTTCTATGATTACAATTTGCCCTTATAATGTGTGCGCATGCGCCGCTGGGTTTGTTATTTTTATGTAATATTATCTTATTCGAGTCGGTAATTATAAGACACATACGTATTACAATGTTTGATGGCTCGTTTATATGTTATTATTGTAGCTTTATGTTATTCTATGCCCTCGATAAAAATGGCCGCATGTATTCTCAGTTTCATGTGCGCATGCGCCGAACTGCCTCGCCTCCTGGTTCATGTTCCTCCCTCTTGATGTCCATCATCCGGTCACGTGGGGCCCCACGTATTTCCGGTGATGGCGTCCATGGTGGACGTGTATCCTGTAGGTGGCGGTAGGCATTTCCACGTTGCTACTTTAACAGCAGGTAGTAGCACTGCTATTTTGGGATTAATTACTGATCGCATATGTGCTCGCTATGTGGCTCCAGCGTGATGTCACTGGGCGGTACTAATTATTTCATTACAAAAAGTGGATACAGACATTGCCGCATTAGGCTTCCTGAGGAAGGAGTGTGTCTCCGAAACGCGCGTCGGGGTGGGTCAGCGGTCCTTTTCTACTTCACCCTAACAGGTATAATTATTATATGTCACGTCTTGGATATGACTATGTGGCTATTTTCGCCTATGATGTGTGCTTAGTATTATTCCTTTGGCTATGACATTGGCAGTATGGTGATACATATGGGTGGGTGGATGGACCCCTGTTCCCTAATGGCGTTTTTGTGCTAACACAACTGTGTCTATCAGCTCTCCCATGCATCATGTACCTGTTATTGTTCTATATTTTTATATTATGTTTAATAAAGTCTATTTTATTGGGATTTTTGTACTGCTAGTTCTTTTTCTCTTTTGCTTAGCAATTGCAGTTCTCCCTACACTGTCCTTACATCCATATGTATATAGATACACACAGTACTTTTTTTGCTGTGATTTATTGTATGTGCTATAGATATACATATATGTGATGGTTGGTGCTATTGCATTATCTTCCATTATACTGTATGGAGAATTATATGAGGCCCATTATACTGTATGGAGCAATATATTCATCTTGATGGAGCCTAATTTTTTTTCACTACCAAAATGGTGCCTGCACAATAGCATCTATCACGTTCTGGTGCCATCTTGATCGAGCCTAATTTCTTTTTCTCTAGAAAAAGGCACTGGTGCCTGCGCAGTAGCATTTATCGGAACGCAATAGATGTTACTGCGCAGGAGCGGTCGCCTGTGCCATTTTGATTAAGATAATTTTTTTTTTACAACAAAACTATATATCTAAATAAAAGAAAAATAGGTATATTATTCACCTTATCATGCTACAGTGCAGGCGTCTCCGCCGTCTGCCTGAAAATGATTTTTTTTTCAAACCATAATTCTATGCAGTATGTAAAATAGGGTGCAAGTCACTGAAGGATCAGTGCCCTGTCATAAGCCATACTGATGATTACCTAATCAGAGCACCACATAAAGCCCCCACAGGCCGCCCCGGAGCACGAGCATATCATTAACTGAAAACTGCAAATGAAGATTAAACAACCACAAGATGGATTTCATCAACCAAGGTATCATTTTAATTAGTATAACAGAGTCGACCTGACACTGTCTGTAGTTTTCCTAGCACAATCCTAATGACAGGTTCACTTTAAGTAAACCAAAACAGATTTTTTTTACTAAAAAATAGGACATTTTAGTGTAATTTATGAAGGAAACAAGAGCATCCACAAATTAGGGACTCTTATACGCCCTGTATTAGAAATAAAGGAGTGCTTAATACACATTCTGTTCAAATTGTATGTATTGGTACTCCTAGACTCATAACGGCTATGTACTTTTGAGGGTTATATACCAAGGAAATGTACTCCAGACCACCGAATGTTATGTTCTGCTACAAGCACTAAGGAAAGAAAGGGATTTCTGTCCCTACAATAGAACTAAGCTCAATCCCTACGATGTAACGGGGAACCTGATCCTGCGATCAGACCCGCTAAAGTCCTCAGCTAGTCTGAACGAAGATCTATAGATGCGAGGGAGGAATGCCTACAAGCACTAGGGACTGGGAGAAAAGGTGGACACCTCCTAACAGAAGTTGTAGCAGTAAAAAGAAAAACAAATCAACATAGAACATAGAGGTCCGAAGACCAAGCAAAACTATTTGAGTAAGGTAACAAAGCACCTGGCTAGCTTAAGAGTAGAAGTTACATTGAAGTCCAGCAAAGCCAGAAGGGCGGAGCAGGATTAAGTAGGCAAAAAAGGTCATGTGACCAGCAAGATAGAAAAAACCTAACAGGAGAGTTCTAACAGTACCCCCCCTTCTAAGAGGATCCTCCGGATACCCTAGGCCCAGGCTTACCCGGAAACCTCTTGTGAAACGCTCTGACGAGTCTGGACGCAGAAACATCATCCGCCCTCACCCATGAGTTATCCTCGGGTCCGAAACCCTTCCAAGCAACGAGATACTGCAAACTCCCTCTATAACGTCTAGAATTTAGGATGCGGGAAATTTCATATTCCCCGTCCTCCACCACCGGAGGAACAGTGGCAGAGGCGTCTCCATCAGACACACCAGCTCTTTTCAACAGAGAAACATGAAACACCGGATTAATCTTCCAGGAGGTAGGAACCTCCAACCTAACAGCAGATTGGTTAACAACCTGAAGCACCTTGAAGGGCCCTACAAACTTGGGACCCAATTTTTTAGAAGGAATCCTCAACCGCAGATTCTTAGAGGACAACCAAACAATGTCACCAATAGCAAAACAAAACCTCTTGCCTTTTCCTATCAAAGTACCTTTTAGATTTTCTGTTAGCCTCCTGAAGATTACCACGCACATCCGTCCAAACTCTCTCCAAATCACCGGAAAAATTCTCCTCTTCAGGCACAGCCGATACCAATTTGGAGAATGACCCAAACAACGGATGTCTCCCGGTACAACAAAAAAAAGGCAAAGAGGATGTATGGTTGTTAAGAGCAAATTCGGCAAGTGGCAGAAACTCCGACCACCCCTGTGGATTGTCTGCCTCAAAACAACGCAAGAACTGCTCAACATCCTGGTTTTTCCTTTCTGTCTGGCCATTAGACTCAGGATGATATCCGGATGAAAAGGACAAATGAACTCCCAACCTGTCACAAAAGGCGCGCCAAAAACGAGCCACGAAATGAGGTCCCCTATCAGAAACAATGTCAGTAGGAATGCCATGTAGTCTGACAATTTCCTTGACAAATGCCTTAGCGAGAGTCTTAGCGCAGGGCAGTTTGATGAAAGGAACCAAGTGGCACATCTTGCTAAAACGGTCCACGACCACCCAGATGACAGTGAAACCCTCAGAGGGGGAAGGTCAGTAATAAAGTCCATAGCCAAATGTGTCCAAGGTGCACTAGGGATCTCCAGAGGGCAAAGCAACCCCGCAGCAGGAGTATATGAAGACTTCGATCTAGCACACACAGTGCACTGAGGCACCCACTTAATGACTTCCTTCTGCCATCCAGGCCACCAAAAACTGCGACCCACAAGTCTCTTGGTCTCAGAGATTCCAGGATGACCTGCCAACTGAGACTCATGACACTCAAACAAATCTCTCCTAAAGGTCCCAGGCACAAACAACCTCCCATGGGGAGTGTTAGATGGGGCATTATCCTGTGCTTTAAGAATCTCCTCTTCCAACACAGAGTCCAAAGCAGCAATCACAACCCCTTCTTGTAAAATGTTCTCCTCCTCCTCAGCACCAACCATGGGAGAAAAGCTGCGAGACAAAGCATCGGCTTTAACATTCTTAGTACCTGGGATGTACGTAACAGAAAAATTAAACCGCAAGAAAAACAGTGCCCACCTAGCCTGACGGGCATTCAAGCATTTGGCAGCATCAAGATAGATCAAATTTTTATGATCAGTGAAAACCTGAACGGGAAATTCAGCACCTTCCAAGAGATGCCGCCAGTGTTCAAATGCGAGTTTAATGGCCAACAATTCCCGATTACCAATATCATAATTCAGTTCAGTCTCAGAAAATTTTTTTGAAAAAAAGGCACAGGGATGTACTCCATCCGTGTTTTCCTGAGACAACACCGCGCCGACCCCCACAGGAGAAGCATCAACCTCAACCAAAAACGGTTTAGTCACATCAGACTGCATAAGGATAACAAAACACAAAAGCTTTAATGGCCTCAGTAGTCCAATGAACCGCATTAGCACCTTTCCTGGTGAGATCGGTCAGTGGTTTGACAATAATAGAAAAATTTTTAATGAATTTTCTATAATAATTGGCGAAACCCAAAAACCTCTGTAACAATTTCAAACCTGCACATCTTGAACTTTCACCGGATCCATCTCAAAACCTTCGCTGGAGATAATGTAGCCCAAAAAACTAATTCTCTGTACAGCGAACTCACATTTCTCCAGCTTAGCAAAAAGCGAATTTTCACTCAATAACTGTAATACCTCACGAACGCTCCGCCAATGAGACTCCAAATCCGGCGAATAAATCAAAATGTCATCCAAATACACAACCACATTTTTGCCGATCAAAGGTCTAAGGATGTCATTAATAAGATTCTGAAAAAATGCAGGAGCATTGGTAAGGCCAAAAGGCATAACCAGATTCTCAAAATGACCCACAGGAGTGTTAAAAGCAGTCTTCCATTCGTCACCCTCCTTTATGCGCAACAAGTTGTATGCCCGCCGAAGATCAATTTTAGATAACCACTTGGCCCCCGCTAACTGGTTAAACAAATCAGGAGTCAATGGCAGTGGGTAAGGATTGCGTACCGTAATTTTATTAATCTCACGAAAGTCCAGACAAGGACGTAAACCGCCGTCCTTTTTTTTAACAAAAAAAATCCAACAGCCACAGGAGACTTGGAAGGCCTAATGTGACCGGCGGCCAAGCTTGTCTGTATGTATTCCCCCAAAGCCTTTCTCTCAGGGATAGTAAGATTAAATAAACAACTTTTAGGAAGAGTCGCTCCAGGGACAAATTCAATAGTACAATCATAGTCTCTATGGGGAGGTAAAATCTGCGATTCCTTCTCAGAAAAAACTTTCCAAAAATCCTGAATAGGTACAGGTAGTTCCCCTTTATCCACAGCAGCAATACGCCCGTTACAACACTTGTCATAACACTTAGGGCTCCAGGACTTAATTTCATTGGTAGACCAATCCAGAACAGGATTGTGCAATTTTAACCAGGGTAACCCCAAAACCACCGGAGAAGGCAAATTATTCAATACTACCAAATCCAAATTCTCTTGGTGAACACCATTAATAGTGAGGGGAAATTCACAGACCTTGTGAGTAACATTCTTCAAGGGAGAGCCATCAACAGAAACCACGGCAATAGGGGATGACAAAGGTTTGGGTTTTAATTTAAGTTTTTCTAAGAATCCCCCATCAATCACATTCAGAGTAGAACCACAATCGACAAATACTCAAAATTCCATTAATTCTTCCTGAGCAGCAGTAGAGGCAGAAAGAAAGATACCCTTAGTGTTTAAACAGGCTATATGGGCGAAACTGACCTCTTTTTTTTTTTCTTTGATCATACGAAGCACACAGTTCTTAATTAAATGGTCAGATTTGCCGCAATAAAAGCACAAACCTTCAGAAAACCTGCGGTCTTTTTCCTGAGAGCGGGGTGCCATCGCTCCAATCTCCATCGGCTCTCCAATGTCAGTACAGACCCTCTCAAGACTTGGAGCTGACATGGCAGAGGATTTACTCTCATTAACCCTTGCACGCAGTCTCCTATTCACCCGTATAGCTAATTGCATAGCCTCCTGCAAGTTACCAGGTATGGGATAAGCAATCAGCAAATCTTTAACCCTGTAATGTATGTAGTACAGTTCATATAGCGTCTTGTGCTTGGGTGCGATGAAAACACAGGAGTCACAGGTTTGATATAGAAAAGTCCTGTATTACTTCATACAAGTTGGCAGAAATAGTCACACAGTTTGCAGACACAGAAACAGGAGACACAGAAGGCCAGAGTAATCCAAGCTCAGCAATCACTCTCCTATACAGATTCAGGATCTTCTTCTCTGTTACCATAAGTATATGCAAACGTGGGTCTTTCAAAGAGCAGGGTTCAGAGTCCACAAGTGCTTCAGAGTTCCTCAGTAGGAATAGCTGGAGTACAAGGTCCAAGGCTTACAGGAGTCAAGTCACAGGTTCACTGCAGGCTAGATTCTGAAGCACTGATTGCTCAGCTGTGGCTGCTTAAGAAGCAAAGGAGAGAATCAGGGCGGGAACATGCAAGCTGGAACTCCATTTTGACTGAGGGCAAGATAGCTGCAGCAAGACAGAAAGTAAAATGGCTGACGAACAAACTGAGTTTCAGGAATATATACATAGAACCTTACATTACTCCCCCCTTAAGGACAACCTCCGGATGACCTCAGACCAGGCTTGTGTGGGTACCTCTGATGAAACTGACGGAGCAAGCGAGGAGCATTAACGTTATTGACCGGTTCCCATGAGTTGTCCTCCACTGGGTAGCCCTGCCATTTAATCAGATATTGTAACTGATTTCTATACAACCTGGAATCTAAAATCCTTTCCACCACAAATTCTTCCTGACCATCGACTAGCACTGGGTCAGGGCAAGGAGAGGAACGTCCAGGAAACGTATTGGGTGTCGCAGCCTTTAGTAGGGATACATGAAAGACAGGGTGGATTCTCATAGTTCTGGGCAGTTGAAGACGACAAGCAACAGCACTTATAATTTTACTGATTTTATAGGGTCCAATGTACTTATGTCCCAACTTAGACGATGGAATCCTTAACTTAAGATTTCTGGTTGACAGCCAGACCAAGTCTCCTACCTTGAAAGCTGGTGCAGGTTTACGAAATTTATCTGCTGCTTTCTTGTACCTTTCTTGAGCCGATTCCAGATTTTCCTTTAGAAGATCCATATTCTTCTGTAAAGACGTGATTCTTTCAGCCACTGCTGGTAAAGGCGTTTCTATGGGAAATCGTGGTAAAATGTTAGGATGATAACCTAGATTAGAGTAAAAAGGAGACTGTTTAGTGGAGGCACTCTGAGAGTTGTTATACGAGAACTCAGCTAATGGAAGTAGATCCACCCAATCATCCTGTAGGTGGCAGATAAAGCAGCGGAGATACTGCTCCAGGGTTTGATTGGTTCGTTCGGTCTGTCCATTAGTCTGGGGATGAAAAGCAGAAGAAAGGTTTACTTTAATGTCCAATGCTGCACAGAAATTTTGCCAAAACCTAGAAGTGAATTGCACCCCTCGATCCGAAATAACCTCATCCGGTACTCCATGTAAGCGAAACACATCTTTAATCATCAAATCTGATGTCTGTTTTGCAGTGGGTAAGCCGACACAAGGGATAAAATGAGCTGCCTTTGTTAGACGGTCAACCACCACTAGAATGGTGTTCTTCCCTGAGAGGTTGGTAACTCCACAATGAAGTCCATAGAAATGGATCCCCACGGGCGGGACGGGGTGGGAAGAGGCTGTAACAGACCAGTTGGTGAGGAGCGAGGTGTTTTGCATCTTGCACAGACCTCACATGAAGTGACATAATTCAAAACATCCTTCCTGCAAGTGGGCCACCAAAGAAACGAGAAAGAAATTCCTGTGTCTTTAGAATTCCTCTATGCCCAGCTATCTTGGAATCGTGAATGAGTTGCAATACTCTTAATCTGACTGTTTCAGGAATATACAGACGTTGTCCCTGAATCCACACACCATTCTTAAAGACAAGACTTACGTCCCTTGGGGGTTGTGCCAAAAAGGAATCCGCATGGTATGCTTCCTTGATGTCCTTAAGTAGGTCTTGATTATGAATTACTCCTAGGAATCTAGAGTCAGGAAGAATAGTCTTAGGAGGAGTAATTGGACGTGTCTCTGCTGAGTAAATCCTAGAGAGTGCATCAGCCTTTCCATTGCGCGATCCTGGTCTATAAGAGATGATAAAATTAAATTGGTTTAAGAAAAGATTCCAGCGAGCCTGGCGAGGAGTCAGGCACTTAGCCGACCTGATAAACTCAAGGTTACGATGGTCTGTCAGGACGACTATTTGCTGTGCAGCACCCTGAAGAAGGTGTCTCCATTCTTTGAAGGCGGCAATAATGGCCAACAACTCTCTATTGCCCACATCGTAGTTCCTCTCAGCCGAAGACAACTGCTGGGAAAAGAAGGCACAGGGATGCAAGACATTCTTCTCACCTGTTCTCTGAGAGAGTATAGCTCCAACGGCACAGTCTGAAGCATCCACCTCTATTATGAAGGCAAGCTCGGGGTTGGGATGTACTAGGATAGGTGCAGTGGTAAATTTATCTTTTAGACGGGAAAATGCTTCCTGGGCTTGGGGAGTCCAGGAAAACCTAGACTCTTTCCGGGTAAGTTGAGTGATAGGTGACACTACCTCAGAGAAATTTCTAATGAAACGTCTATAGAAGTTGGCAAACCCGATGAAGCGCTGTACCTCCTTCACATTTCTAGGACTTGGCCAATCCTTGATGGCTTGGGTTTTGCTTCCATCCATACTAATTCCTTGTGTAGACAGTACATACCCCAGAAATTGAATTTCGGTCCTATGGAATTCACAGTTTTCAAGTTTGATGTAAAGATGATTTTGTCTTAGACGTTCCAAGACCATTCTCACATGTCCATGATGTTCCTCTGTGGAGTTAGAAAAAATTAGAATATCATCCAAATAAATTACCACGAATGTATCTAGGAGATCCCTGAAGATGTCATTCACCAAGTGTTGGAAAGTGGCTGGGGCGGTACTCAGACCAAAAGGCATAACTAGATATTCAAAGTGTCCATAGCGTGACCTGAATGCAGTCTTCCATTCATCCCCAGGTCTAATACGGACTAAGTTATAGGCCCCACGAAGATCTAGTTTAGAAAAAATTTTGGCATGTCGCACTCTCTCCAATAACTCAGGGATTAAAGGCAATGGATAACGGTTTCTAATAGTAACCTTATTGAGTTCCCTATAGTCTACGCATGGTCTCAGAGATCCATCTTTCTTCTTTACAAAGAAGATGGGTGCACCTGCAGGAGATGAAGAGGGGCGTATGAAGCCCTTGGCTAGATTTTCATCTATGTAATCCTTTAAAGCCTTTAGCTCGGGCCCCGCCAGGGGGTAGATCTTACCAAAAGGTATCTCTGCTCCAGGCAATAATTCAATTGGACAATCATATGGACAGTGAGGAGGAAGCTGGTCAGCGTTCTTCTTGTCACATAAATCCACATAGTCCTGGTATACAGCTGGTAGTTCAGGGACTGACATGATTCCTTTAGGAACAGAGCAAGCTGAAACTTTTGGACTCATCTGTTTCTCTGGAAAGTGTAATTCCTTGGTCTCCCAGTTAATGGTAGGATTCTGAGCCTGCAGCCATGGTAGCCCTAGAATAATGGGAAAGTGGGGAGAAGAGATAAGCATAAAGGACAGTTTCTCTTGATGATCTTTACCATAAGAACCTCAAAGGCTCTGTTTCCTGATCCACTGGTCCAGAGGTCAGCAGGGAGCCATCCACAGTTTCCATCTGTACTGGAGTAGCCTTCTTCACTGAACGTATTCCCTGTTTCAGAGCAAAGGAGACATCCATAAAATTTCCACTTGCCCCTGAGTCGATCATAGCAGAGCTAGACACCCAAGCTGAGTCAACCCAGAGTTTGATGGAAAGAAAGCAATGAGAATTGTTTTTCTTACAACTCAGCTGGGACACCGCTGAGGAAACTTGAAAAATGGCAGCGTTTACACAGTCAACGTCCTCAGAGGTAACGGAGTTTAAGTCCGAGAAATCAAGATCTGTTGCTGCAGATCTCTCTGGAGCCTGAGGCTCGGACCTGACAGATCCCCTCTCGCAACACTCACAATGAATGAGTGCTGCAGTAGTCTTACGAGAACGGCTGGGGCAGTTTATAATGAAGTGCCCTGACTTACCACAATAGAAACATAGATTCTCCTTAAAACGATGTTCCTTGCGTGCATCACTAACCCGTCGTTGTAAAGAGTCTACCTGCATGGGTTCAGGTTCAGGTTCCCGTGTAATCCTACTCAAAGGTTCCTTAGCTGGAGAGGAAGGTAGGAAAAGGTTAGTACGATTGCTTTCGAACCATCTCTCTTGCCTGCGTTCAGTCAGACGAGTATCAATACGGATGCAGTAGTTAATAAAGTCACCTAACGCAGTGGGAGGGTCGGCACGAGCAAGTTCATCCTTAATCAGTGGAGATAACCCCTTTCGAAAAATAGATTTTTTGGCGGAACTGTCCCAGGTGGTATCAAGGGCCCATCTCCTGAAATCCAAGGCATATTCAGCTACCGAGTGCTTACATTGGCGCAAAGCTAACATGGCTGCTTCAGCTGTTGCACCTCGATTGGGGTCATCAAACACCTGCCCCATGGCTGAAATAAAATCATCAAGGTGATTCAAACAATCATCCTCAGTCTCAATCAGAGGGTTTGCCCACATTAAAGCCTTGTTGGTAAGCAACATAATTATAGTAAGCACCTTAGATCGTTCAGTGGGAAATTGTGAAGCATGTGCAGAAAAAAAAAGATTGCATTGATTAATAAATCCCTGAATTTCTCACGTTCACCGCCAAAACGAAAAGGGGGCAACTTGGGAATCCAGCACTCGGGGCTACGGCAGGAGCCTGGACTCGCCCCTCTAGAACCTCAATCCTGGCTCGCAAATCCTGGGTAGTCTGTCCAACCACTTGCAAATTGTGATTATTGAGGTCCTGTAGATTTGTAAAACGGGTCTTTATATTCTGCAAATCTGCAAGGATATTATCAGTCACTCCGCAAAGTTCCTTTATGCGGGCCTCCATTTTCCAGATCTTTTAAGACAGGATTACTGGAAGAAGAGGAGAGAAAAAAAAACAATAGTGTTCACCTGTGGCAACACTGCAGAGAGAAAAAAAAAATTAAGGGAACTGCTCACCTGGAATGGTTGTGAGAAGTCACAACCACTATCATCACAGAAAGTTTCAACCAGACATCTGATATCCAGAGTTACAGCAGACAAAAAAGAGAAAAGAAAGGAAAAAAAAAAACAATAGTGTTTACCTGTGGTAACACTGCAAAAAGAAAAAACTTAAGGGAATTGCTCACCTGGAATTGTTGTGAGAAGTCACAACCACTGTCATCACAGAAAGTACAACCGGACGTCTGATATCCACAGTACAGCAGACACAGCCTTCCAGACCCAGCAGACACTAACGTTTTGGCTTCAGAATCTTGTAATGTATGTAGTACAGTTCATATAGCGTCTTGTGCTTGGGTGCGATGAAAACACAGGAGTCACAGGTTTGATATAGAAAAGTCCTGTATTACTTCATACAAGTTGGCAGAAATAGTCACACAGTTTGCAGACACAGAAACAGGAGACACAGCAGGCCAGAGTAATCCAAGCTCAGCAATCACTCTCCTATACAGATTCAGGATCTTCTTCTCTGTTACCATAAGTCCATGCAAACGTGGGTCTTTCAAAGAGCAGGGTTCAGAGTCCACAAGTGCTTCAGAGTTCCTCAGTAGGAATAGCTGGAGTACAAGGTCCAAGGCTTACAGGAGTCAAGTCACAGGTTCACTGCAGGCTAGATTCTGAAGCACTGATTGCTCAGCTGTGGCTGCTTAAGAAGCAAAGGAGAAAATCAGGGCGGGAACATGCAAGCTGGAACTCCATTTTGACTGAGGGCAAGATAGCTGCAGCAAGACAGAAAGTAAAATGGCTGACGAACAAACTGAGTTTCAGGAATATATACATAGAACCTTACAAACCCTTTCACCTAGCCCTGCAAGAAACAAACTTTTCAAAGCTGAATCGTTCCACCCCACCTGAGTAGACCACCGTCGGAAGTGAGTACAATATTTTTCCACATTACCTGATCCCTGCCTCAAACGTCTCAATTCTGTCTCAGCTGATGAAGCACGATCAGGATCATCATACAATAACCCCAAAGCAGAAAAAAAACTATCCACTGATCTAAAGCATGGATCACTAGGTTGCAGAGAAAAGGTCCATTCCTGAGGTTCTTTGCGCAAAAGTGACATTATGAACCCTATGCGCTGCGATTCATCACCAGAGGATCTGGGTCTCAAACGAAAATACAACAAGCAAGCATTTTTAAAAGAAAAAAAATCTTGTTGTTCACCAAAAAATAAATCAGGCAAACGTACCTTTGGCTCCACGAAATGTGCTCCAGAACAGCTACTCAAGTGTTGCTGGAGCTCGGCCACCTCCAGAGAGAGTCCCTGCAGGCGTTGAGCCAAGTCCTGAACCGATACCATGATGGAAACTGGAAATCTTTCCTTAGAGATATTTTTTTGGCTGGACTTACTCTTATGTTCTGCTACAAGCACTAAGGAAGGAAGGGATATCTGTCCCTACGATAGAACTAAGCTAGATCCCTACGATGTAACGGGGAACCTGATCCTGCGATCAGACCCGCTAAAGTCCTCAGCTAGTCTGTACGAAGACGTATAGATGCGAGTGAGGGATCCCTACAAGAACTAGGGACTGGGAGAAAAGATGGACACCTCCTAACAGAAGTTGTAGCAGTAAAAGACAAACAAACAACATAGAACATAGAGGTCCGAAGACCAAGCAAAACTAATTGAGTAAGGTAACAAAGCACCTGGCTAGCTTAAGAGTAGAAATTACAATAAAGTCCAGCAAAGCCAGAAGGGCGGAGCAGGATTAAATAGGCAAAAAAAAGTCATGTGACCAGCAAGATAGAAAAAACCTAATAGGAGAGTTCTAACACCTGGCTGTGAACAACTGGTGACTGAACTGCGGCGAGTGCAGCCTCAGTGACTGGAGGTGACATCATCGAGGTTACCTACGATCACTGAGGCTCTGTTCCCAGCCGGGCTGATCTGCAGTGACCTCGGTGACATCCCCGCTAGCACCGTGAACTCTCACCACCAGCAGCCGAACCCGAACAGTAACATGGACTTCCTGGTAAAGTCCGTGTTCGGTGTCCGTGCCCGAACAGTAGGTGTTCGGTATGGACGTCGAGCTTTACTGTTCGGGTTCTCCCATCTCTAATCTTTAACAAAAAAATAATGAAAGAAACCACTGATTTCCGAAACACGTAGTTTTGTGAATGTGTTAGAAATGAATTCTGAGCAGAAGCTACCTCTGGTGGTTACAAACAGTACTGAACCATTCAATGAGGATTGGCAATCAGGAGTTACAGACTGGTCTTATATAAGGGAGGTTCCCTCCCATCATGGTTGCCGGTGATCAATTGTTCTTGTCTCAACTTTGGTTCTTGGTTCACTTGGAAGCTTGCTGAGTCTTGCCTGCATCTTCTGCTATCAGATAAGATATTTTCTACTTTTATTTTTGTGCTTGCTTTTTGCATTGTTCCCTGCACTTCTGTGGAGGTCAGCCAGGTCCCCTCCAGCACCCAGAGAAAAAGAGGGAAAAAATGCAACAAACAGAGAAAAAAAAAATTCTGACAACTTCCTTTTTTCTTTTTCCTTTTACTATTTTTCCCTTCTGTTGAGTACCATATAATTTTCAGTTTGGCCGGTGATACTGTTATGATTTGGTAGCTGAGGAGAGCAGGCAAAAACAGCAATACACCAGAGAGGTTGGAATCTACTGGATTGCAGTACCCTGACTAACCACCACAACTAAAGGCAGCCGTGGAGCGTTCCTACGTTGGTCCTAGACACCTCGTCACAGCCTGAGAGGTTAACTACACCTAAAGATAGAGGAAAGCTATCTGCCCCGGAGCAGATCCCCAAAGAACATAGGAAGCCCCCAAACATGTAATGGCGGTTAGACAAGAGGAAATACAGACACCGACAGAAAATAGTATGAGCAAAAGTTGGGGCCCAATCTGCCTAGACAGAAACGGATAGGAAGGACACTTACTGCAATCCAAAAAACCCTAAAAAATACCAACTCTACTAATTGCAAAAACACCTGAGATCACACGACCTCTACCACCTAAATTAGTTCTCTGGTGTAACAAAATTAAGCCGCAGCCACTGAAAAAACTGGAAAAGGCAAATGAACAAATAACAGTGGCTCAGATAAACTGAGAGGAGCACAAGCCCCTGGAGGGGACCTGGCTGACCTCCACAGAAGTGCAGCGTAGGCTAAGTTTGGTCCTTACGGCGCCTTGTACCTATGGCAGTCACATGGGCTACGTGTGATCACTGACGACATGCAGATCCTGCAATCTCCGGTCACCATCCTACCACAGGACTTGACCGCAGCATCTGAACATGCACACTTGCCCGGTAGAGCTGCAAGGAGCGTCTGTCACCGGCCGGGACAGCACTCTGCTCCTCTCGTAGCCTCATCTACTCCACAGCAATTCTTACAAACGGCATCTCCTCCCCGCTTCCACACTGGTATGCAGCCTCAAATCTGGTGAAAGATAATTATTACATATATACATATGGCTCTTTTAAAATATGTCGCGTTCATGGCTCTCTCAGCCAAAAAGGTTTCCAACCCCTGCCTTAGACCAATCTGTGTCTTTCCATTTTCTGTGTTCTTTGGCAAACTCAAGTCGACGATCCAGTTGTTTGCAGAGATGAAAGGCTTCTTGACTGGAACTCGTGCATTCAACCCTACTGCTCTTAGCCATCACAACACAATTTGGAGACTCACCTTGACCCCATATTATTCGTTCATTTCGTACGAAATCTGTACAGCACTTTTATGGACATCAGATACTGACTTTTTCTTAATAATGTGATCAACTTTGGAGGAAGTTTTCTGTGGTTGTCCACTTCTAGGTTTCTCAGTTGTTCCATAACTTTGTTTTTTCTTCTTTATTATGACACTTGACTCTGAAAGCAGTTGAATTCCATAGCTACCTCTTTTTGGCTTTTGCCTGACTTCACTCTCAGAATAATAAACTCCCTGATATCTGGTGATAAATTTGTCTTTGTCCTTGCCATGTACTGAAAACACATAAACAACAAAAAATAAATACATTTTAGGCAAAATTTGACTACGTATGACAAGATATGCAAAACATTTTGCCCAGCAAATGTTGAAAGCTAACAGATAAAGAGATAAGACAATATCAAACACAATTTTCATCCTTATAGCTGACAACCATTTGCTTCCGGTTTACTAAAATCACCAGGTAAATGGCATCACAACAACCAGACAGAAGTAATCACACTTTAAAAAAGAAAATGCCAAACTTTTGGTCTCCTCTGTATATTCTTATTTGGTGGTACCAATTTGGGTTTACTGCCTGCTGGGGTAAAGTAAAGTATACTAGACTCTTTAGTTCATGCCTAAAGTAGGCACTGTTCATTTAGTTCCTATGCAGAAACTTATGAATATTTTCTATATACTGTAAATGTATTTGTTAGCGGTATAGAGTATACTGTATATGTGCAATACATTGTGCAATCTCTGTAAAGTACTTTCCAGGGGTTTCTGCAGGTTCTGTTATGTTCTTGTATATTTATTGTATCCTTAGTAGAGTTGAGCGATACTTTCCGATATCCCTAAGTATCGGAATTGGAATGGTATCGCCGATACCATTAAAATATCGGCGATACCCGATACCGATACCGGAAATCCAATGTAAGTCTATGGGAACAAAATATCGGAACTAAAAAAAACCCATTCTTTCCTTGTAAACACTAAATATACACACATAGAATACATATATATATATATACATGTCATTGTGACATATATATATACATATATGTATAGTTTATACACTTCTACATAGTAAAATATCCTCTGATTTAATTGCCGGGTAAAGCCGGCTTCAGTGAAAAGACAGAAGCACCCGACATGAAATGACACTTGGTGTACATAGGGTTAACCATGTGTTTTCATGTCGTTTGCTATCTGATTTGCACAAACAATTAAATCAGTCTATGTGTGCAAAATTTCACACCTGTAGGGGTTAATTAAAGGTGTAAATTCGTTGTAAAAAAAAACGGACTTTTTTGCTACGAATTTACACCTTTAATTAACCCCTACAGGTGTGAAATTTTGCACACATAGACTGATTTAATTGTTTGTGCAAATCAGATAGCAAAGGACATGGTTAACCCTATGTACACCAAGTGTCATTTCATGTCGGGTTCTGCATTTTCACAAAAGCCGGCAATTGAATTAGCGGCTATTATACTATGTAGAAGTGTATGAACTATAAATATATATATATATGTGTCACAAACTCAATGACATGTATATATATATATGAGGTGTAAAATTGCTGAAAAAAAATGCGTGGGCTCCCGCCCTATTTTCGCAACCAGACAGACAAAGCCAGTGAGTGGGGGCAGATAATAATAGCCCAGAGAGGGACCATTATTTTTGCCCCCCCCCGGCTACTAACATCTGCCCCCAGACACCCCAGAAAGGGCAAATCTCTAATTAGATTTGCCCTTTCTGGCACTTTGCCCGTCTATTCCCATTGCCCTGTAGCGGTGGCGAATGGGTTAATAAGGGGTTAAAATGACCTTGCAATTGAAAGGTCACTTTAAGCCAGGTTAATAATTGAGAGCTGTCAATTAGACAACTATCAATTATTAATCCTATTGTATGAAAGAAAAATCAAACACACACACTTTAATAAAAAAGAAGTTTAATGAAATAATCACACAGTTTTTGACCATATTTTATTTACCTGCTAAAACCATTTCCTGTAATAAAAATAAAATAATAAAGCAAAACTATTCTTACCAATCCGATGCACAGTCAGGTCCCACGGTGTAATCCTTCAGAAAGGGTTAATGTTTACTGCAGGGACCGCAGCTAATGCTGCAGCCTCACAGTAAACCCCCAAATGAATGAGTTCCTCTCCTGGCTGACAGGAGAGGAAGTGGAAAGCTTAATTGATTGCTTTCCACTTTCACTTCAGGTCAGCCAGGGACACCATCAGTGACGTCAGAGGGAACTGATTAACAAAAATAGGGGTTCCCTTCGAAAAAAAAATGGCGTGGGGTCCCCCCTATTTTTGTTAACCAGCCAGATGAAGCAGACCGCTGAGGCCTGGATTTTCAGGCTGTTAAGGAGCCAAGATCCATGGACCTTGCCAGCCTGATAATACCAGGCCACAGCAGTCTGCATATCTTGGCTGATTAACAAAAATAGGGGATCCCCTCGAAAAAAATTAGCGTGGGGTCCCCCCTATTTTTGTTAACCAGCCAGATGAAGCAGACCGCTGAGGCCTGGTTTTTCAGGCTGGTAAGGATCCAATATCCATGGACCTTGGAAGCCTGATAATACCAGGCCACAGCAGTCTGCTTAGCTTGGCTGGTTAACAAAAATAGGGAATCCCCTCGAAAAAAAAACGGCGTGGGGATCCCCCCTATTTTTGTTAACCAGCCAAGTAAAATGCAGACTGCTGCGGCCTGGTATTAAAAGACTGTCAAGGCCCATGGATTTTGGCCCTCAACAGCCTGATAATACCAGGCTACAGCAGCCCCACATTTGGCGCATCAAAAGATGTGCCAATTGTGGCACTTTACCCGGCTCTTCCCACTTGCCCTGTAGCGGTGGCAAGCGGGGTAATAAGGGGTTATTGTCACCGTTGATTGCACGGTGACAATAAGCCCGGTTAATAATGGAGAGGCGTCAATAAGACACCGATCCATTATTAATCCCAAAGTTATTAAATGTTTAAAAAAAAGACACAGCAAGAAAAAAGTCTTTTAATGAAATAAAAGAGACAACACAGTTTTAATTTTTTTTATTACTCTCTCATTCCTGCGACGCCATCGATCTCCTGTAAAAAAATAAAAAAAACAAACCAACAGTATACCACCTGTCCGACGCAGTCCATAGTAACGATTGTCCCACGACGATCCAGCTCTGCTACATCGGAATGACAGGCAGAGCCTGACATCCCGGCGCAGCACAGCTGCTTACCAGCTTCCCCGGCGGTGACGTCATCGGACTGCTTTACGGCCGCGATTACCCAGCAGTCACTGCAGTTATCGCGAGATACTGCATGTGACCGCTGGGGAGAAGAGGATGGCGGCCATTAAGCAGCCCGGGATGTGACCGCCGGAGATCTTCTGCCGGGTAAGTGCCGCTGACTCCTGACAGACCCGACCGACGGACACTGACAGTGACAGTGACATTCCGATTCCGGTATCCGATATGACGAAAATATCGGAACTCGGAATCGGAATTCCGATACAGTCAATATCGGCCGATATCCGATATTTGCAGTATCGTATCGCTCAACACTAATCCTTTAGAGACAGTCTTTGAGAACAAGTAGATATATATACAGATGTCACTGCTTTCCATTGCTTAGCTAGCAGTGGCATTATGCCCAGGCCTTAGGGAACTTTGTAAGTATTTTTAAGGCAATCTTTATGTAAAGATGAACTGCTCAGGAACAATGTCTCCAAGCATTTCATGCACAAACATGCTCTTATTCATCCCCAGGCAAGAATGACTTTTGGATGGAGGCTTTTGATACTTCAGCAAACACATTTATTAGGACCACTTGAAAGAAAATAGCAGCACTCATTGTTCCAGCACATTGATGTCATAGAACATGCTTTTCTTGCTGTTTATGTAGGGTTTGTTGGTACAGGTTATGTATTTAGTAAGGCGACGACCTCATGATAGGATTTTTATAAAATACTGCACATTCATTTGTCCAGACATAGGTGCATATTTATTTCCATGTTTTATAACAGGTACATTTTAGAAAAACTGGCCAGTTTGTTAGTCAGTCCTCGGGACAGAAGCATGGACTTACACTGTCGCTAGTGGGGTATATTTATACTTGTCAATTTATTGGATCATGAAAGATGCCAAACCTTTACTAAAGAGGCACTACCATGAATATTTTTAAATGTGTATATGTGTATGGGGTATAATTTGAGTGTGTCAATATAGTCACCACACCGCTGAATTCTCCGGGATTCAGCGTCGTCCTTCTCTACTTCTAAGGCCGGGGTCACACCTGTGAGTGTTATGTGTGTGGCCCAGCTATGCCAGGCACACAAATAATCCAGGAGAGTGCACAGGAAGGTAATCGTAACGCTTGATATGCATTCACTACACTCACCTTTTTAGACACACCCATCAGGGGTACAAAAGGGAGTGACACGTAGCTGAGTTGATTAGTCAGTCAGTCAGGAGGAGAGGAGAGGAGTCAGTGTTCAGTTCAGTCTGCTTCCTGTCTGAGTACAGAGCAGTTCAGTCTCAGTCCAGTCTGGACTTGGAGGATACTGAGAGCTGTGCAGTGAGCTCTAGAAGAAAGCTGACACTTCCATCGAAAGTTACAAGTGCTTATGTTAAGAGCGGGAAGCAGGGCGAAGGGCGCAGTGGAGAAGACAGAGAAGTGCTACAGGTATTGGATTACCTGCACTAAATTGCCGGACACCGGGGTCTGAAGCGTTGCTAGAGTTTCAAGCTTAGTAACAAGAAAACCGGAGGCATCTGGACTACAGGTCGCAGAGTGCAGCCCAAAGTGTCAATACGTAACCGGAGTCAGGGAGAACAGGGACTTTGAGCAGGGCCCTGCAAAAGTAAGGACTTAGTTCTCACCACTTAGAAGGCTCCACCACAATGTTGGCCGGGCATTACAGCTATTGAGAAAGCTGGAGAGTTCAGAGTTAACTTCGCTTCACGCAAGTTGGACTCACATGTATATGGAAGTAAAGGAGGCCTCTAACCTGCTCAGCGGTTACCCGAATGTGCACTCTCCACCCCGACCAGCTCCCCGGGACCTGCTTGAACCATCTATCAGTAAAAGGTATGAAAAGAAGCTGCATTGTATGTGACTGAATTCTTAACTACACCCTGCATCATCACCATAGACTTCCAGGGACCAGTCTCACCTGTGGGAGACTTACCACCCAGCTGCCCCATAACATCCCCTGTGAAGATCCTTATAGCAGCGCTGGTACAATTGACCAGATATCACAGGTGGCGTCACGAACTACCTATCCTAATAATCCCCTGTAAATATCCCCCATGCCTTGACTGCCAGGGCCACGGACCGAGTCCCGCTGCCAGTGACATCTCCCATAGAAATCTATGGGCTCGGCTCCGAGTACCCCATAGCCCTGGTATCCACAATTGTGGTGCGAGTCATCTAAAACTTGGCGTCACGAACAGGATGCGAAGCTTGCAATTGTGAGTCCTGTGTGCCTATTGAACTGTTTATTTCATGAAAAAGACTGTTTGCTGCTTTTGGCGCCAAATACCGCCATTTTGCCGCCATGTTGGCGCCCTGAGGCGCTGGTGAAGAAGGTGGGCGTGCATTCGTGGGCGTGTACCCCCCCTGTGGCGCGAAAGTTATGGCCGCCCTCTCCAAATGCTACTATAATGTGCGGTCCTGCCCCACTGCTAAAGAAATCCGCCTCCTCTTCATCATCTATGCGAAGAGGAGGAGACGCAAATCCCGCCTCCACGGAAGAGACCGGACTGTTCCAGGTGGAAACTATAGTCTGGCCTGGGACGAGATGGAAGGACAGGAGAATCTGTGCAGAGGACCGGAGGCATACAAGTCCTGCTTACCAGAAGATTCCCTACCTGTGCCGGAGCTGTCCCCAGATCGGGACACTAACACCGCGATACTGGAGCTGCAGAAGGAGAACGCGGAGCTAAGAAGGAAGCTCCAGAGTCATGCAGATCTGCAGGAGACGGAGAGACGCTGGCGTGCCCAGACACAGCGGCTGCTGTGGGACGCAGTGTTCTCTCCCACAAGCCTAACGCCGTCTCCTGATTTCCCAAGTTCCCTGCTGAGGAAGGCTAAAGAGCAACCGGAGGCTGCCCCCAAGAGTGCTGTACCTGATCCCACCGATGCGGAGGTGGAGGAGAAGGAGGCTGAGGAGGTCCTGCCCGGTCCGGAGCGCCAGTCAGGCCAGGAGGCCACAGCAGAGTACGGTTCCCCGGTAAGGTCACCGGAGGGGTCCCAGCCATCATTGCCGGAAATTGACTGGGATGAGATGGAGCGTCTGGACGACGTGACTTACGACCTCCAAACCGGAAATGCCTGGCAGCACTGTGAGAAAGTGAGACTGCAGCAGGAGGAATAACGAAACATACAGCGGTCCCGGCAACGACAGCATGAGGAGTTCATCGCTGATAAGGAAACAATCCGCCGGTATAAAGGTACCCGACGGGAACCGCGGCGGCAGGGGTGCGTTACTGAGTTTCAGCTCCGCAAGGGCTGGGGCTTTATCCGCGAGCCGGGCCTCTATCAGGGGGTCTTTGTGAGCCGCCGGGACGTGGAGTCCCACTTGCCCATCGGTCATCCTGGGAGGGACCTGATAAATGGGGACATAGTGAGCTACACCCGTCACTGGGGTTTAAAGGGGTGGTATGCCCTGAACGTCTCCATCGTCAGTGACCCTGTCCCCGACGCCGGTACCGTACACAATACCGAGGCGTCCCAGTCCCAGGCTCTCACCGCACCAGGCCGTGCTCCTGCATCGCCCCCTGCATACTCATCGCAATCGGCGACCTACTCTGCATCGCAATCGGCGACCTACTCTGCATCGCAAGTTAATGTGGCCCTTGCAGCGACGCAATCAGCGTCTTACAGCAAAGAAGTACCCGTTGGGTCCATCGTTAAAATGAGAACTGTGGCCACTCAGACGCTAATAGCAGGTCACGACATATTTGTAATGCGTTCTAAGGAACATCGCGTCGTTCCAGCCCCAGGAGTGGAAGACGTTATCGAAATTAGCAAGCAAGAGAAGTGAAGACCGGTAGGACCCAGACAGGGGTTTACCGTATCCAAGAATTGTAAAAAGTTGATAAAAGAAAATTTGCCAATTTGCACTTTATTGCTGTGTATGATGATGTTTTATATATTGAGTAGAATACCCGGCTGGGTACAAGGGTAGAGGATTTGAAAAGTTAAAAAGTAAATGTGTAGATTGCATAGTTGCATAGAATACCCCGGTTGGGTAAAGCAAGTAAAGTGAGTTATTGAGATATATGTGAGTACTTGATTTCTAAATTTATATCTATCTATGTGTCTTTTTACCATGCCAATGGACTGAGAGGCTGTGGACTATGCCAGCCCAAGAACTTGCTATGTAAATAGTTGCGCTACGGTGCATTATCTTGGTTTTACACGAAACCACTACTATCTATCTACCTCTGAAGAAAAACCCGTATGGTGGGCCTAGAGTGAGGTCTGCAGTCAGAAGTCCTGCAGCCCACCCAGGACCCACGTGGGAGGTTTTTGGTGCGGGTCCTCCACAAGTATCCTGTATTTATGAGCATGTCTTGATATTTTGATACTTTTGTATTCTTCATTGTACAAATTGTAACGTTCAAGAAGTCTTACCTCCCGGATGGGAAGAGTTATAATGTTGATGTTAATGCAAAACAAAAATGTTTTTCTTTTTCTCTTTTACAGCCCGGGAGTGCTGTGTTTAATCAAGGGGGGATGTGTGGCTCAGCTATGCCAGGCACACAAATAATCCAGGAGAGTGCACAGGAAGGTAATCGCAACGCTTGATATGCATTCACTACACTCACCTTTTTAGACACACCCATCAGGGGTACAAAAGGGAGTGACACGTAGCTGAGTTGGTTAGTCAGTCAGTCAGGAGGAGAGGAGAAGAGTCAGTGTTCAGTTCAGTCTGCTTCCTGTCTGAGTACAGAGCAGTTCAGTCTCAGTCCAGTCTGGACTTGGAGGATACTGAGAGCTGTGCAGTGAGCTCTAGAAGAAAGCTGACACTTCCATCGAAAGTTACAAGTGCTTATGTTAAGAGCGGGAAGCAGGGCGAAGGGCGCAGTGGAGAAGACAGAGAAGTGCTACAGGTATTGGATTACCTGCACTAAATTGCCGGACACCGGGGTCCGAAGCGTTGCTAGAGTTTCAAGCTTAGTAACAAGAAAACCGGAGGCATCTGGACTGCAGGTCGCAGAGTGCAGCCCAAAGTGTCAATACGTAACCGGAGTCAGGGAGAACAGGGACTTTGAGCAGGGCCCTGCAAAAGTAAGGACTTAGTTCTCACCACTTAGAAGGCTCCACCACAATGTTGGCCGGGCATTACAGCTATTGAGAAAGCTGGAGAGTTCAGAGTTAACTTCGCTTCATGCAAGTTGGACTCACATGTATATGGAAGTAAAGGAGGCCTCTAACCTGCTCAGCGGTTACCCGAATGTGCACTCTCCACCCCGACCAGCTCCCCGGGACCTGCTTGAACCATCTATCAGTAAAAGGTATGAAAAGAAGCTGCATTGTGTGTGACTGAATTCTTAACTACACCCTGCATCATCACCATAGACTTCCAGGGACCAGTCTCACCTGTGGGAGACTTACCACCCAGCTGCCCCATAACATCCCCTGTGAAGATCCTTATAGCAGCGCTGGTACAATTGACCAGATATCACAGGTGGCGTCACGAACTACCTATCCTAATAATCCCCTGTAAATATCCCCCATCGCTTGACTGCCAGGGCCACGGACCGAGTCCCGCTGCCAGTGACATCTCCCATAGAAATCTATGGGCTCGGCTCCGAGTACCCCATAGCCCTGGTATCCACAATTGTGGTGCGAGTCATCATGCGAGAAACTCACGCGAGTTTCCCGCATCAATACCCGGCACTGCCGCCGGCCCTCGGACCAGAGTGTGCGGCTGCATAGAAATACATGCAGCCGCACACTCCGGTTCCGAATGCCGGCGGCAGTGCCGGGTATTGATGCGAGTGACTCGTGCGAGTTTATCGCATCACACTCGCAAGTGTGACCCCGGCCTAAGTGACATCATCGCACTTCACACTCTCTGGATAACTCCTTACCCTAGGTGTGAGCTGGAAGTGTCTTTTACAAGGTAAGCCTATAGAGCCTGGTTCTGATGTTCCAAATGCTTACATTGTAAAAGCCATTTCCGGGTCACGCAGAGCGCAGTGTGACCAGGGGAGTCTGCAGAGAGGTGACGTTACTGTGAAGAGTAGCAGAGCTGATCCTGCAGAGACCGGTTGTAGGTAAGTACTGTATAATAATAAAACTCACACTAAACACCATACACATATAGTATATACAGGTCCTTCTCAAAAAATTAGCATATAGTGCTAAATTTCATTATTTTCCATAATGTAATGATTACAATTAAACTTTCATATATTTTAGAATCATTACACACCAACTGAAATTTGTCAGGTCTTTTATTGTTTTAATACTGATGATTTTGGCATACAACTCCTGATAACCCAAAAAACCTGTCTCAAAAAATTAACATATTTCAACCATCCAATAAAATAAAAGTGTTTTTTAAAAACAAACAAAAAAAACATCAAATAATAAAGTTCAGTTATGCACTCAATACTTGGTCGGGAATCCTTTTGCAGAAATGACTGCTTCAATGCGGCGTGGTATGGAGGCAATCAGCCTGTGACACTGCTGAGGTGTTATGGAGGCCCAGGATGCTTCGATAGCGGCCTTAAGCTCATCCAGAGTGTTGGGTCTTGCGTCTCTCAACTTTCTCTTCGCAATATCCCACAGATTCTCTATGGGGTTCAGGTCAGGAGAGTTGGAAGGCCAATTGAGCACAGTAATACCATGGTCAGTAAACCATTTACCAGTGGTTTTGGCACTGTGAGCAGGTGCCAGGTCGTGCTGAAAAATGAAATCTTCATCTCCATAAAGCATTTCAGCCGATGGAAGCATGAAGTGCTCCAAAATCTCCTGATAGCTAGCTGCATTGACCCTGCCCTTGATGAAACACAGTGGACCAACACCAGCAGCTGATATGGCACCCCACACCATCACTGACTGTGGGTACTTGACACTGGACTTCAGGCATTTTGGCATTTCCTTCTCCCCAGTCTTCCTCCAGACTCTGGCACCTTGATTTCCGAATGACATGCAAAATTTGCTTTCATCAGAAAAAAGTACTTGGGACCACTTAGCAACAGTCCAGTGCTGCTTCTCTGTAGCCCAGGTCAGGCGCTTCTGCCGCTGTTTATGGTTCAAAAGTGGCTTTACCTGGGAATGCGGCACCTGTAGCCCATTTCCTGCACACGCCTGTGCACGGTGGCTCTGGATGTTTCTACACCAGACTCAGTCCACTGCTTCCTCAGGTCCCCCAAGGTCTGGAATCGGTCCTTCTCCACAATCTTCCTCAGGGTCCGGTCACCTCTTCTCGTTGTACAGCGTTTTCTGCCACATTGTTTCCTTCCAACAGTCTTCCCATTGAGGTGCCTTGATACAGCACTCTGGGAACAGCCTATTTGTTGAGAAATTTCTTTCTGGGTCTTACCCTCTAGCTTGAGGGTGTCAATGATGGCCTTCTTGACATCAGTCAGGTCGCTAGTCTTACCCATGATGGGGGTTTTGAGTAATGAACCAGGCAGGGAGTTTTTAAAAGCCTCAGGAATCTTTTGCATGTGTTTAGAGTTAATTAGTTGATTCAGAAGATTAGGGTAATAGGTCGTTTAGAGAACCTTTTCTTGATATGCTAATTTTTTGAGACAGGTTTTTTGGGTTATCAGGAGTTGTATGCCAAAATCATCAGTATTAAAACAATAAAAGACCTGACAAATTTCAGTTGGTGTGTAATGAATCTAAAATATATGAAAGTTTAATTGTAATGATTACATTATGTAAAATAATGAAATTTAGCACTATATGCTAATTTTTTGAGAAAGACCTGTACATGTTTAATTAAAAAAAATATCCATGGGAGTGTTTCTTTAGAGAAGCACTCCCAACAAAAGTTTTATGCACAAAACTTTTCTAAAAATGTCTGTGGTATAGTGACGCTATATTAAAAAAACTTTTCTCTCCATCTTCCTTGATTTCCAATGTCAGTCCGGTCATTTTCTATTTCACATGACTTCAAAGCAAACTTGCTAGATCACACAGAGGTTTATATATAGACTGGAGATTGGGATAGATGGTGATAAGGAAATACAGTGGCTTGCAAAAGTATTCACCCCCTTGACATTTTTCTTGCTCCGCTACATCACAACCTGGAATTTCAGTTTCTTTTTGGGGATTTGTATCAGTTCATGTAAAGAACATGTCTACAACTGTGAACATTTGGTTTTCCTTTTATTGTGAAGCAAACAACAAATAGGACAAAATTACTGAAAACATTAGTGTGTATAACTATTCACCCCCCCTAAGGTCAGTACTTTGCCGTGCCTCCTTTTGTGGCAATTACAGCTGCAAGTCAATTTGGATAAGTCTCTATGAGCTTTTCATATCTTGGCACTGGGATTTTTGCCCATTCCTCAAGACACAACTGCTCCAGCTCCTTCAAGGTAGATGGCTTCCTCTGCTGAACGACAATCTTCAAATCTGACCACAGATTTTCTATTGGATTAAGCTCTGGACTTTGACTAGGCCACTCCAAAACATTTACACATTTCCCCTTAAACCAATCGAGTGTTGCTTTAGCAGCATGCTTTGGATCATTGTCTTGTTGGAAGTTGACCAACATCCCATGCTCAAATCACTGACAGACTGTAACAGGTTTTGCTCAAGAATATCCCTGTATTTTGCACCATTTATCTTCCTCTCGACTCAGACCATTTTCCCTGTCCATACTGTAAAAAACATCCCCACAGCATGATGCTGCCACCACCATGTTTGACTGTGGGGATGGTGTTCTTGTGTTTTTGGGGTAATGTGTTGGTTTTGTGCCAGGCATAGCGTTTACCTTGGTGGCCAGAAACTTATTTCTTTTTCTCATCTGACCACAGCACCTTCCTCCCACATGTCTTTCGACAAACTCAAAATGAGCCTTAAAATTTTTGTGTGTAAGTAAAGGCTTTATTCTGCCCACTCTTCCATAAAGGCCATCTCTACAGAGTGTATCACTTATTGTAGTTGTATGGCTAGATACTCCAGTCTCTGCTTGTGAACTTTGCAGCTCCTTCAGAGCTGGGTTATTCTCTAATTAATGCCCTCCTTGCCTGGGCTGAGAGTTTTGATGAGCCTTCCTCTCTTGGCAGGTTTGTTGTGGTACCATACACTTTCCATTTGATGATAATGGATTTGATGGTGCAGTTCAGCTCTGTGAGGTCACCGCAGATCACCATTGTGGTGATCTGCGGTGACCTCACAGAGCTGAACTGCAGTGAACTCAGTGATTTTTTTCCCACGGTGCTAAGGACACCGCAGTTCAGCCCGGCTGGGAACGCAGCCTCACTGACCGGCGGTAACCTCGATTATGTCACCGCTGGTCACTGATGCTGCGCTCCCAGCAGCTCATTCCTTAATGGTTCTCAGCCTGGACTGTCACATCTTGGCACCGTCCAGGTTGAAAACTATTTATCCCCCAGAAATGGATAACAGTGTGGGACAGAATGACTGACAGGTGAGGGATATTGCTGTTTATTTATTTTTGTTTTATTACAGGAGATGAGGGATTCAATGGAATGGGCATTAGGTGAGTATAACTGTTTGTTATCTTTAAATAAAAATGGAAACGTGTGTTTTGTTTTATTTCAAATAAAGGACTTTATACTTGCTGTGTGTTTATTTACAATACAACTATAGGATTAGTAATGGATGGATGTCTTATAGATGCCTCTCCATTTCTAAGTCGTGGGCTTGATGTCACCAGAAAATACAAAGGTGACATCAACCCCACAAACATGAACCCCACTTGCCACTGCTACAGGGCAAGTGGGAAGAGCCGGGCAAAGCGTCTATTAGATGTGCCTTTTTTGGGCAGCTGCGTTCTGCTATTTTTAGGCTGGGGCCCTATATGAATGACTCCTTACCAGCCTGAGAATACCAGCCCCCAGCTGTCTGCTTTAGTAAGGCTGGTTATCAAATATGGGGTGGACCTCACATAGTTTTTTTTCATTATTTATTTAAATCATTTAAAAAAACCCCTCTATTCTTGATAAACAGCCTTTCTAATGCTGACAGCTGAGGGTTGCAGCCCCCAGCTGTGTTTTGCCTGGCTGGTTATTAAAATACAGAGGAACCCACACTATATTTTATTTATTTAGAGTGCAAAAGTCGAGTGATGAATACTCCCATCAGCCGCTGCTTGCACTCACTGTTATTAGCGGCAGCAGGTGTAGGCTGATGGGAGTACTAGTCCCATCAGCCGCCGCCTACTGTCGCTGTTATCAGTTGAATATAACTCTCATCATTCTTCTCTGCTCACGATGATCACCGGCAGAGCAGGGGAAAATAATGGGAGCCCTCTTCAGCACCTGGCGTCGGAGAACAGCGCTTGCTGTACTGCTGCTTCTCAGGTGTCTGTACATTTTGCACAGATGACATCACTGTGTGTCATCCGTGTGCACGTATGTGCGAATTTTTGCTGCTGTTAAAAATGGACTTGTCAGCGTATTTTGCACACAGACACACGGTCCGTGCAAACACACTGACATGTGCACAGACCCATTCACTTGTGCAAGTGTGTCCGGTACGTGTGAAAATTGTCATCACACATACCAGATACACAGACATGTGAAAGAGGCCTCACTCTAACTTTTCGTGCTCTCACTTCATGGCTGAGTTTCCATGGTTCCTAAAAGCTTCCACCTTTTAATAGCACCACTCACAGTTGATATTAGAATATTTAAGAACAAAGGGAAGAAGAAATTTCACAAAGTGACTTATAATGGTGACATCCTGTTACAGGACCACACTCGAATACAGAGAGCGTATTAGAATGGTAGCCCCCCTGATGCGCAGATGTAAGACCCTAACTTAATTTTATATGGGTATTCAGTTTCTGTTATGTTTTGGTTTTTAAGAGTTAATTCCTTCATATGAGGGAAGGTCAAAAGGTCAAGCAATAAGCTGTGGAGTCCAGGAGCAGGCTATTTCCAATTTTAGCTGGTGGTTTTTTGGCGATCTTTTTTATGTTTTTGATTTGCTGCTTTGAAAATGACCGGAAAGAGAAAAGGTATAAAAATCTGAGGTGCCGCTAGTTATCTCATCATACTGTCAGAAGAACGAAGATTCCACCCTCCCTCCCCCTTTTTAACGTTTATCTCCTTTGCCGTGTTGTTTTAGTTGAGGGAAAATCGCCCAGTTTTCTGGGTGGATTGGTTTAGTATTAGGATTAATTCATTTGTCTATTATTTATTAATTTATTACATGTTTTAATGGACTTTTCAGTTACCCTAACTAAACACCATGGCCATTATTCTTCCACACTTTGGTGTTTTGTATCTTTACTATTTAATTTATGGGTTTGTGTTACCATGACCTATTCTTTCATAAATGGTGGTAAAGGCAGACTGCATGGTGAGGAGCATGACTTTATACACCTGGGGCAATGGCACTGAATGAAAAACATGAATTCAGTGATTACTAGCTTGAATTCAGTGATTATGATATGTGTATCAATACTTTGTCTAGAACTGAAGTCCAGCGAATGAGGTGTGGTGCATACCAACGAAGAAGCATATCGTCAGTTATAGGTGGAGTACGGGGATCCATATAATCATATAATCAGAAGCACAGGCCTAGTGCACATTAGTTTCCTGCTAGACTCGCAAGCACGTCTGTACTCGGGGTTCCAGCTCTTCTCCTTATATATATTGGCTGTGCAGCAACAGGGGGTGCACTGGATAATGTCTGACAGAGCCAGCTGCGAGGTGACTGCACGAGACCCAGGGGGGACACGTGAGGACAGGGTAATGAATGGGGCATTATAAAAAGCTTGGTAGAGTATCGGTGGCTGACTCTTTGCTGACTGAAGCAGATGGCACAATCCAGAGTTTGCTCTTTTGCCCATGGTTACACCACTCAGCAAATGAACAAACATGTTGAAGATACTTAAAGGAGTACTACCACTTTCCACAAGATATGCCATAGATGTCTGATAGATGCGACTATCATCGCAGATACCCACACCTATTACGAGATTGGGGTCACCCACACACCATCATGTCTAGTGTTTGGCTGTTTTTATAACTTTCTTAGTAGTGAATAGTAATAACTTATCGCCATTTATTCTCTGCCTAAATGTATCAGTCAGCAACCAGTTCACCAGGAACGTCGGGGAGCAGGATATGCATCTATAAGATATAATATTTTATGTCGTTATATCATCCTTTTTACAGTGGGTACAGAAAGTATTCAGATTCCTTTAAATTTTCCACTCTGTTTCATTGCAGCCATTTGGTAAATTCAAAAAAGTTTATTTTTTTCTCATTAATGTTCACTTTGCACCCCAACTTGACTGAAAAAAAACAGAAATGTAGAAATTTTTGCAAATTTATTAAAAAACAAAAACTGAAATATCACATGGTCATAAGTATTCAGACCCCTTGCTCAGTATTGAGTAGAAGCACCTTTTTGAGCTAGTACAGCCATGAGTCTTCTTGGGAATGATGCAACAAGTTTTTCACCCCTGGATTTGAGGATCCTCTGCCATTCTTCCTTGCAGATTCTCTCCAGTTCCATCAAGTTGGATGGTGAACGTTAGTGGACAGCCATTTTCAGGTCTCTCCAGAGATGCTCAATTGGGTTTAGGTCAGGGCTTTGGCTTGGCCAGTCAAGAATGGTCACAGAGTTGTTCTGAAGCCAATCTTTTGTTATTTAAGCTGTGTGCATAGGGTCATTGTCTTGGAAGGTGAACCTTCGACCAAGTCTGAGGTCCTGAGCACTCTGGAAGTGGTTTTCATCCACGATATCTCTGTACTTGGCCGCATTCATGTTTCCTTCAATTTCAACCACTTGTCCTGTCCATGCAGCAGAAAAACACCCCCATAGCATGATGCTGCCACCACCATGTTTCACTGTTGGCATTGTATTGGGCAGGTGATGAGCAGTGCCTGGTTTTCTCCACACAGACCGCTTAGAATTATCACCAAGAAGTTCTATCTTCGTCTCATCAGACCAGAGAATCTTATTTCTCATAGTCTGGGAGTCCTTCATGTGGTTTTTAACATGGCTCCAACAGCAGAACTTACTAGGCTTTCACTTTACAGAATAATGTTTCATTTTATAATATTAAAATTCATTTAATTCCTGTCCCTTACTACTGTGCAAGGCCTTATTCACACATCCGTGTTTCCGATACGTGTGGTATCCATTCTTTTTCATACATACCACACGTAACGATCATAACCTATGGTGCTAGGCACATGTCCGTGGTTTTATATGTGTGTGTCTGTACAAAACACATGGAGACATGTCTGTTTTTATCCAGCAGCGCGGATGACAAGGGCCAGTACACGTCTATGGGTCCATGATAAACACATACAGCACATGGATGATATCAGTGTACTGTATGTGCTTAACGTTACAAAGTATAGGAAAGCTTTGTAATTTATTTATTTCTTTATCCATACTGGAAAAACACTGATGACACATTGACAGTAAAAACGGACACACAGATGCCAATCTGATGTCACACGGATGACATACTGACGGAAAACATTGATGACCTACTGATGGTAAAAACGGACACACAGATGCCACACTGATAACATACTGATGGAAAACACTGATGACACTGGTACCAGTTTTTCACGTAGGCCACGTTCATACGTTCAGTACTTGGTCAGTTTTTTACCTCAATATTTGTAAGCCTTAACCAGGAGTGGGTGATAAATACAGAATTGGTGACATGTTTCTATTATACTTTCCCTCTGATTGTTCTTCTCCT
This sequence comes from Oophaga sylvatica, assembly GCA_033576555.1. Lineage (NCBI taxonomy): Eukaryota > Metazoa > Chordata > Amphibia > Anura > Dendrobatidae > Oophaga > Oophaga sylvatica. Next base: position 318,778,236 of record JARQOD010000004.1, read on the forward strand.
GGTTTTGGCTACAAATACTGAGATAAAATACTCACCAAATACTGAACGTGTGACCGTGGCTGTACTGTACGTGTTTTATATAGACATGTGAAGGAGACCTTAAGTCCCATTTATGCCTTTAGACGAGCCGAGAATCGGTTTTGTATATGTGCCAGCGATCACTTGACAAAGAAGCTAAATGCATATTCATCGGGTGATTGGATTGTTTATATCAGCATCAAAAATCATTGTTATAAGCATCACATCCCCCAGTATAATGAGGGAATGTGTTGTCATTAGCAAGATACAGTATCTGGACAGAACCCTCATGTTAACAGCTGTTACCAGTTACCTGTTGCCTGTGTAAACAGGTCAGTAACCAACCTCCACTGACTTGTATATAGCACTCATTAATGGGCCGAACTCAGCCCATCTGACTGCACTTTTACTGTAACTGCACCTTGTAATCTGTACAAATAGTAAATAATTCATTAGTCATTGCTGTAAAAGTCAGACGTGTGAATATCAACAAGGAGCTACAGAACAATCCTCTACTCACTGAAGCTTGTTTTTATTTTGGGGGTATTTGTTTGATCGCTGTTTCTTTTGATGTTGCACTATTCTTAGTTGAGAGCCGGAAACATATGGCAAGATTACAAAAGGCTTTTGTGTGCCAAACTTGTATATAAATATTTTTGTTTTTGTGGTATGGCATTGTCATGCATTTCACAAATCTTACAGCACATAATAGCATTATTTTATTTCACAGAGCATCAAGAATTAAAAAGGTAGTGTAAATGAGACCTTTTGTGTGGCTCCATCTAAATAATGAACCAAAATATCATTGGCATCAAAATGAATTAATTTGTTAAGCCCCCCGTCTCACATAGCGATATCGCTACCGAGATCGGTGCTGAGTCACTAGTTTTGTGACGCAGCAGCGAGCTCACCAGCGATATCGCTGTGTGTGACATTCAGCGACGATCAGCCCCCCTGCCGGGTATCGCTGATCGTCGCTGAAATGTCAGGACATTTTTTTGATCGCTGGTCTCCCGCTGACAGGCACGCATCGCTGCGTGTGACAGGCGGGAGACCAGCGATCCACTGGTAACCAAGGTACACAGCGGGTTTCCAGGCGCGGGGCTGTGCCTAGAAACCCGCTGTGTACCTTGGATACCAGCGCCCTGATGCAGGGAGCTGGTAACCAAGGTACACAGTGGGTTTCCAGGCACCGCACAGCGCTTGGAAACCCGCTGTGTACCTTGGATACCAGCTCCCTGCATCAGCGCGCTGGTATCCAATGTACACTGTGGGTAACTAAGCGATGTTTACCCGCAGTGTCCTTGTGCTGATCGCTGCCCTGAGCTGCCTGTTTGGCAGCTCAGCAGCGATAATGTAGTGATACACCAGCGATCCTGATCGTTGTCGGGATCGCTGGTGTATCGCTATGTGAGACCCAGCCTTTAGTCTACACGCTGGCTCTTATCTCTATCATCAGTCTCTACTGTGTGCCAAGTGCCAGTCTGCCATTAATAAAGGAAATCAAGTAAATATATTTGTGAATATATGATTTTCAATGGACCAACTCATAGGATTCCACTAGACGTCTTTAGCATACACTTATGCTTATTCTTTAGTTTAAAATAAAACAAATATTTCCTGCTGTCTGTATACTAGCAATATTTTTTAATAACATTACACCTAGTACGGGGTGCTTGTTTTCCTGGCATTTAATCCCGTCCTTTTCTGTATGTTATTCTTATGTCTGGGCTAGTGCTTACTCCTGTGTTCCTGGAACAGGTTGGGTACCAATATGTAAGGATGGTGATCTGTATGTTCTTCATTAGTTACCCATGGATGGGAGATGTATCATTTCAATATTTGTGTTTTCCGTCACATTGACTCATTGAGTTATATTAGTTTATTTGTCCCTGCCTGTACATACTGTATATTATTTGTGTTATGCTATGTACTGTGATGCAGCGGTGTCCACGCTGTGCAGGAATGAGACAGTGACCCAAGCAAGTTCAAAAAACAAAATGGGTTTAATGTCCAAAAACTCACACAGTGCACAGTATGCTGTATCCTCTGGATGGCAGCTGGGAAAATCAAAAGACAGTCCGGGACAGGTTGCCGTGAGCGACCGCACCTCCGTGTACGAAGGGGGTGCCAGACCTTTTGGCTCCGCTGGCCTGTGTTACCTCCACAGGGAGTGCTCTGCAGACCAACGGCTCTGTCTGCTTGAAAGCCGACACTGACACACCCAAAATCAAATTCTACAGGGTTTTAAACAGGAATCTGTGGCCATGGCCACTTGTAAGACCCGGCCCTGGAGTGGAGTGACCCACCCCACTACCATCCTGTAGATCGCTCCAAAAATAAAAGCCCATGCCAGGTTTTTACTGAATAATGCCTTGGCCAAATAACCTGACCAGGTCCATGCTCACTTTTATCTCTGCATTGTGACTCACAGGCGTCCTGCTGTGAACACAAGGCACTCCAGCGGGTCTAATAGGGCTCCGTCCTCATCCTGGGGGATACAGTACATAACACTACTTTTCTGTACAGATTACCTAAACAATGGTGCACAACACTATGTGGTGCAGCCGGGTATAGATGCTGTAGCTGAGCACAGTATTTTTCGCTGTCAGTTGTGGGGGAAGATTAATGTTTCGGCCCGGCCCATGACTTATGTCACTGACTACGTTCCTTTATGTGCTGCATTCTGTGGCTATGTCTTTGTGTCCCTGTGCATGTCTGTTCTCCTTGCATGTGTTCTGTCTCTTAGCGGTTTGGCGAGGATGGACTACAGTAGATAGGGAAGAGTCAGAGGAAGAAGCTTACAGGAGCCATTGGCAGTTATTGAGGCGCTATTGTGAGTGACCAGGATCCCCTGTTGGCACAACAAGGGTAAAGAACAGAGTAAAATGGACATTTGCAGTACTCCACCATTAGGAATCGCTGAAAATGTTGATCGCTGAGAACAAGTAACAGGAAAGTAAAAGTGATGTGCTCAATACATATATAGACTCAGGTGGATCTTCTTCAAGGTTAAATTCCCTGATCCAGTAGTATATTTCTCCCAGTGCGTGTAGTTTGTGTATAAAATGTTTAATGGTTTATTATGTGTCCATAAGGGATTTATAGCAGGTCCTGTTACACACAATGAAGTTGGGCAACAAAGAGCATGAAGTTGCAAGTGGATATTGACTGACACACTGCATCCTGTGCTTTCACAATTGGGGTGCTGGGACGAGCAGGCGTAGATACAAGCTAGGTATGGTGACTTTGCAATACCTGGGTTCTGGGGATACTGGCCAAAAGGATGCAGAACATGAAGTAGGATATAGCTCAGATTAGCTGACTGTGGAGATAATGTCAACCTGGAGGCAACCATGTAAGGGCGACCTCAAGCCTGAGGGAGCATACAGCGGAGTCTGGTCAGAGCTGTGAAATAAGCAAGTTCTGTGGGGACTAAAAAGGGACCATAGCGGAAACCTTTTCACCTGGAGGCCTTAGTTGTGAGCTGAAAGGTCAGTTATATCATACAGGTGCCTCTCACAAAATTACAATGTCATCAAAAAGTTAATTTATTTCAGTTCTTCAATACAAAAAGTGAAACTCATATTATATAGAGTCGTTATAAACAGAGTGATCTATTTCACGTCTTTATTTCTGTTTATGTTGACGATTATGGCTTACAGCCAATAAAAACCCAAAAGTCATTATCTCAGTAAATTAGCAAAAAACACCTGCAATGACTTCCTAAGCATTTAAAAAGGTCCCTTAGTCTGTTTCAGTAGGCTCCACAATCATGGGGAAGATTGTTGACTTGACAGATGTCCAGAAGGCAGTCATTGACACATTCCACAAGAAGGGTAAGCCACAAAAGTTCATTGCTAAAGAAGTTGGCTGTTCACTGAGTGCTGAATCCAAGTATATTAATGGAAAGTTGAGTGGAAGAAAAAAGTGTAGAAGAAAAGGTGCACAAGCAACTGGGATAACCGCAAACCTTGAAAGGATTGTTAAGAAAAGGCCATTCAAAACTTTGGGGGGATTCACAAGGAGTGGACTGCTGCTTGAGTCATTGTTTCAAGAACCACCACACACAGACATATCCAGGACATGGGCTACAAGTGTCGCATTCCTTGTGTCAAGCCACTCATGACCAATAGACAATGCAAGAGGTGTCTCACCTGGGCCAAGGAGAAAAAGAACTGGACTGTTGCTCAGTGGTCCAAGCTGTTGTTTTCAGATGAAAATAAATTTTGCGTTTAATTTAAAATTGAGGTCCCAGAGTCTGGAGGAACAGTGGAGAGACACACAATCCAAGCTGCTTGAGGTCTAGTGTGAAGTTTCCGCAATCAGTGATGGTTTAGGGAGCCATGTCATCTGCTGTTGTAGGTCCACTATGTGTTATCAAGACCAAAGTCATTGCAGCCATCTACCAGGAAACTTTAGAGCACTTCATGCTTTCCTCTGCTGACAAGCTTTTTGGAGATGGAAATTTCATTCTCCAGCAGGAATTGGCTCCTGTCCACACTGCAAAAAGTATCAATACCTGGTTTAAAAACAAAAGTGTCACTGTGCTTGTTTGGCCAGCAAACTCGTCTGACCTTAACCCCATAGAGAATCTATGGGGTATTGTCAAGAGGAAGATGAGAAACACCAGACCCAACAATGCAGAGGAGCTGAAGGCTGTGTAGCGATACTAATGGTCGCATTGTGAATGGGAGGTATGTATCACAGGGATGGCAGCTACCTGTGATGTAACCTGGAGTGTTTTCTTTAGTGCATGTAAGCACTAAGGGGTCATTTAATGCACTTGAGTCCAGGTTACGGGCAGCACTGAGAGATGGGAGGGTCGGGCTGCCCATATACCTCAGCCCTGGGTAGGGGTATCACCGTGCCTTTGTATGTGTTTTAAGGACCTGTGGTGATGTCACTACCATATGAGTAGTCATGTGATGTTGTTAGCTATGGTTATAGCTATATAATGGAGGCTAAGGCTTAACACAGGGGCCGTATGTGAGGAGGTGGAAGCCTCCTGTGTGTGTTGAGGCTCCAGGACTGAGTTTGAAGTACTGGACATTGGTACTGTGTTGTGCTGTGATGGTTTATGGAGCAATAAACCTGATGAACTTTTGAAAGAAACATGCCTCCTGATTGCCTCCGTCGCAGCTGAGCGAGTCGAACCTTTACAATTGGTGCTAGACTGCGGGCAATGGTCCAAGGAGCACATGTTGCAGTGCTGGTGATCAGGAGCCAGAGGAGGAATGGACGGTCGTAAAAATCGTGAGTGTTATGCTGACTGGGGTCATTGAGAAGGGAGCATGCTGATAGGATACCTCTGAGGAGATGTCCGGGAACCTGCGTGGACAACAGGTAACGGAAGAGAGTCCATGTTGTACAGACTGGGTCAAGAATAGACTGTGTATTCATATTTGTGGGATGCCTCTGAGGAGAGGAGGTGTCCGGGAACAGGGATGGTTGGCAAAAAGGGGGTGGAGTCCCAAAAGGGGCGGTAATCCAATCAGGGATGGGTGCCCCAAAGGGGATGGAGTCCCAAAAGGGAGAAGTAACCCAAATTGGGGTGGTGGCCCAAAAGGGGTGGAGCTTCCAAAAGGGGCGGCACTGGTTACCTCAATGGACATGTCTGAGGAACGAGCGGAACTCTGAAGAGGCAGAGTGTGGGTGGGCAAGAGAGCCCCTCTGAAAATTTAATTAAAGAAGTGATGGTGAGACATGTGCTGGCTAAAAGAGAGCAGGACCATGAGATAGAGCTGCTTAAAGAGACAGTGAAAGAGACTGTCGAGCGAGAAAGGGTCCTAAGACAAGTGATTGAGCACAGAGTGGATGAGCTGGAGAAGGAAGTCTCTAAGCTCAGAGGTCACCTGTCAGTGTGTCAGACTATGAACAAGGCCCTATTGAAAGATACGGAGTGTAAGCTTTTCAGGGGATATAGCTCTGGGATCGCCGTCTTGAGGAGACGGAGTGGCATAAAGAGACCATTCACAGACAGTAGTTCTGTTAAAAACTGGCCGCAACCAGTTTTATTAAAGTCCACAGTAAACAGAACATAATCAAAACCAAATCATAAACATAAAGCCTGGGCTTCTCCAGCCACTAATTACACTTAGATAGATTTCCCTTTCTATCCGGGTACAGACTCTAATAGTCTGTTCCAAAACAACACATATGTTCAGTAGTTACCAGCGTGCAGCTCACATGAGGCTCCAATGGCGTCTGAAGTCAGATCCAGACTGAGAGAGAGAGCCCCCTCTGAACTCCAAGCAGGCACTTCTGGCTGTCTAATTAAGCAGCTGTGTTTACTCTGGGCTGAACTGCAAACCTGTCCCAGATGGGAATGGAGTGAACACCGCACTGACAACCTATTTTTTATGCGCCCCAGCTAAGAAACCTGGGGGAGATATACACCCCGTCCAGTACGCACCCCTTCACTGTCTCACATATCCCCCCCCTCTTCTCCAGACCGGAGGACTGGTCAACAACTCCAAAGAGACAATGAACTCTGGACAAGGCATCAGCATTACCGTGTAACTTCCCAGGTCTATGCTCCACCGAGAAATTGAACTCTTGAAGTGAAAGGAACCACCTTGTCACCCTGGCATTCCTTTCCCTGTTCTGCTTCATCCATGCCAGAGGAGCATGGTCTGATTGTAATTTAAATTTTCTACCCAAAAGGTAATAACGTAGGGAGTCCAGCGCCCACTTGATTGCGAGGCACTCTCGCTCCACAATGGCATAATTTTGTTCAGCCGGTGTCATTTTTCGACTCAGATACAGGACTGGGTGTTCTTAACCCTTCACAACCTGCGATAACACGGCCCCTAACCCCACATTAGAGGCATCAGTTTGGACCAAAAACTCTTCTCTAAAATTAGGGGTGACCAGAACTGGTCTTTGACACAAAGCTATTTTTAACGACAGAAATGCTTTTTCTGCCTCCGGATTCCAATTTATCATTTTTGACTTCCCCCCTTTTGTTAGGTCAGTCCATGGGGCAGCAATGGAGGCATAATTTGGTACGAATCTGCGATAGTACCCAGTGATGCCCAGAAATGCTTTGACCTGTCGTTTTGTGAGGGGTACCGGCCAGTTCCGAATTGCTTCTACCTTATCAATTTGTGGCTTGATCAGCCCCCTGCCAATAACATAGCCCAGATATTTGGCCTCTTCGAGGCCAATTGCACATTTCTCTGGGTTTATGTTCAGTCCAGCTCCGGCTATTGAGTCTACAACGGCTTGCACCCTAGTGAGGTGGCTCTCCCAATCTGAACTGAAAATTACCACATCATCCAGGTAGGCAGCCGCATAGGCTCGATGCGGGCGCAGTATCTGGTCCATAAGCCGCTGAAAGGTAGCTGGGGCTCCATGCAACCCGAAGGGCATCACCAGATACTGAAACAAACCCTCCGGGGTTGCAAAGGCCGTTTTTTCTTTCGCTTCCTCCGACAGGGGTATCTGCCAGTACCCTTTTGTCAGATCGAGGGTTGTAATATAACGGGCACCCCCTAACCTCTCGATTAGCTCGTCTACCCGTGGCATTGGGTATGCGTCAAACTTTGACACCTCGTTCAACCTTCTGAAATCATTACAGAACCTCCAGGTTCCATTAGGTTTTGGGATGAGTACAATCGGGCTACACCACTCGCTTTGGGCCTCCTCAATGACCCGAGGTCTAACATGCGTTTAATTTCAGTAGAGACTATCTTTTTGCGGGCTTCTGGAATTCTGTACGGTTTTATCTTGACCTTAGTACCGGGCTCGGTCTCGACATGGTGTTTTATTAGAGAAGTCCGGCCGGGCAAGTCAGAAAACCTTTTCTGATTTTTCTGCAGAAACTCCCACACTTCCTGTTTTTGGTGCACGGACAACGTCTCTCCCATGGTCACAGGAGGTAGAGATGGTTTTACCCCTTTCTCTACTTCACCCGAGGCCAACAACGACTCTCTGTCCCTCCAGGGCTTGATCAGATTGATATGATACACCTGGTAGGGCTTCCGTCTCCCGGGTTGGTGTACTTTGTAAGTAACCTCGCTCACTTTTTGTACGATCTCGTATGGACCATGCCACTTGGCCAAAAACTTACTTTCCACCGTGGGAATTAGAATTAGGACTCGATCCCCGGGGTTAAAAGACCTAATTTTTGCTGACCGATTATAAACTCTGCTTTGAGCTTCTTGGGCTCTCTGCATATGATTTTTCACCAATGGCAAAATTTTAGCCATCCTCTCTTGCATCTGGGCAATATGCTCTATAACACTCTTGTATGGAGTTGTCTCGGTTTCCCAAACCTCCTTGGCTATGTCCAGCAAGCCCCGTGGATGCCGACCATACACCAACTCAAAGGGAGAAAATCCCGTGGAGGCCTGGGGAACCTCTCTGACTGAAAACAATAAGTAGGGTAACAGGTAGTCCCAATCCCTCCAATCTTTCTCTACTGCTTTCTTTAACATATGTTTTAATGTTTTATTAAAACGTTCAACCAACCCATCCGTCTGTGGGTGATACACAGATGTCCGAATGTGCGAGATTTTAAGCAACTTACACAGTTCCTTCATCACTTTGGACATAAAAGGTGTGCCTTGGTCCGTGAGGATCTCTTTAGGAATTCCTGTCCTGGAAAACATATGAAAGAGTTCCCGTGCAATATTTTTAGATGCCATATTTCTTAAAGGGACCGCCTCGGGGTACCGGGTTGCATAATCAAGTACTACTAAGATGTATTGGTGTCCCCTGGCTGATTTTACAATAGGACCTACCAAGTCCATTGCTACCCTTTCAAAGGGTATTTCTATAACCGGCAGCGGGATTAATGGACTCCGGAAGTGAGACACCGGAGCATTTATCTGACACGAGGGGCAAGTTTTGCAATAATCCTCCACATCTCGATAAACCCCGGGCCAGTAAAACCTCTGAAGAATTCTTTCCTGGGTTTTGTCCATCCCCAGGTGCCCACCCAGCACGTGGTTATGGGACAAACCTAACACCATACTTCTATATGGCTTAGGTACTAGGAGCTGACTCACGGCCTCTCCCTTTACTTTAGTGACCCTGTATAGCAGGTCATTGTTCATGGCAAAATGGGGAAATTTTTCATCAGAGTCGGGCTCTTGTGGGATCTCATTCAGAACAGTTATATTCTCCCTGGCATGTTTAAGAGTGGGGTCTTGCAATTGCTCACTCCCAAAATTGCCACGGGACACCGGTAGGTCAGGGACATTCTGTTCTAGAGAAACATCCTCCCCCTCCCCCAACATCACCTGAAATGGAAATTCATTTTTTTTACAGTCATCCTCACTATCAATATCATTATCATGATTACGATCAGCATCAGCATCATTATCATGGTCATCATCATTATCATGATCATCATCATTATCATGGTCATCATCATTATCATGGTCATCATCACTATCATGATCATCATCATCACCATTATTATCATTATCATCATCATTATTATCACATAAGTTTACCGGCCCACTAGCATTGTGTTCCGCCCCTCGGGACTGCGCACCCTCAGTAGGAGCTTCATCACACTGTCCAGCAGAAACATTTTTTTTCCAAAGACCCCAAAACAGGGGAAAGTCACGACCCAATATGGCGGGATGCATCAGGTTCTTCACTACCCCCACTTCATACGAGATCTCCCCGAGTTTTGTGACGAAGTCTGCGGAGGTTACTGGGTAGACTTTGATGTCTCCATGTATGCACACCACGCTTAGGTGCCTACCGGTGACGAAGTCCCTATCAGCCAGACTAGCATGTATCAGAGTCACTCGACTTCCTGAGTCGAGTAGGGCCTGTACTGGGCACCCATTTATCACGACCTGACACAGCTGTGGGCCAGTCTCCTCGACTAGGGTGGCCACGCACACGGGCTCGGCGAGGAACGAGAGAGACCGTCCAGCGTCACAGTCCATAGGTTCCCCCACTAGTGGACAATTGGCTGAAATATGACCTTGTTCACGGCATCTCCAACACTGTCTCAGGTCAGGGTGTTCAGACGGAGAGACCTTCCTAGGCCTGGGGTCTCCTGGTAGGTAAGTATCACCCTTTCGCTCATACATGTCCCCTCGGGGCTGACCCGGACTATCAACAGCCCCCCTTGCCCCCACAGCTGGAACCCTCTTACCGGGAGATGACGGAGGCCGGGTATTCCGAACTGATGATCGCTCGGACGGCTGGTCACGTAGATAGTCTTTGGTGGCGAAATACCTTTCTATCAGGCTGACCAGTTGATCGGCATCTTTGGGGTCTCCCTGTCCGACCCAGAGCTGGACCACAGGGGGAAGGGCCCAGATGTACCGGTCCAAAACCACCTTTTCAACCATTTGGGCAGGGTGCTGACGTCAGGTTCCAACCACTTCTTTACCAAAGAAATCAAGTCATACATTTGTGAGCGAGCAGGCTTGTCTCGCCTGTATCTCCAGTTATGGACTCTCCTGGCACGGACTGCCCTCGTCACACCCAGGCGGGCAAGAATCTCCGCTTTCAACTTAGTATAGTTTTTGCTGTCCTGCTCGCTGAGGTCAAAATAGGCTTTTTGAGGTTCCCCAGTCAAATAGGGCGCGACCACCATAGCCCATTCAGATTGTGGCAGATTCTCCTTCTCTGCCAGTCTCTCAAATATAGCCAGATATGCCTCCACATCGTCATGAGGCGTCATCTTCTGCAGAGTCTGTTTTACCGCCTTCTTTACAGCGGATAATGCCGGTAACCCGGCGTCTTCATTCGGGGACGAGGTGCTAGGAGTTTTTTTTAGTGCTGCAACCTGCTCCAGTAATAACCGGTTGGTTTCCTGCTGTTGCTGCTGGCTCCGCTGGGCCTCTAGGTGTTGTTGCTGCATGGCCTGCTGTTGTTGCTGCATGGCCTGCTGATGTTGCTGCTGCATGGCCTGCTGGTTCTGGGCCAGCTGCTTAACGAGCTCCTCCATACTGCCGGACATCTTGGGCTGGCTGACAGCCTTCACCCAAGACATATACACTCCACAGTCTTCTCCACAATAAGTTCAGTTTTGTGGTGCAGACACCTTTTTTTTTTTTTTTTCAAAGTCTTCAGCCACTGTGCTGCCCCAGCATTCAAGCACCAATTGTAAGCTTTTCAGGGGATATAGCTCTGGGATCGCCGTCTTGAGGAGACGGAGTGGCATAAAGAGACCATTCACAGACAGTAGTTCTGTTAAAAACTGGCCGCAACCAGTTTTATTAAAGTCCACAGTAAACAGAACATAATCAAAACCAAATCATAAACATAAAGCCTGGGCTTCTCCAGCCACTAATTACACTTAGATAGATTTCCCTTTCTATCCGGGTACAGACTCTAATAGTCTGTTCCAAAACAACACATATGTTCAGTAGTTACCAGCGTGCAGCTCACATGAGGCTCCAATGGCGTCTGAAGTCAGATCCAGACAGAGAGAGAGAGCCCCCTCTGAACTCCCAAGCAGGCACTTCTGGCTGTCTAATTAAGCAGCTGTGTTTACTCTGGGCTGAACTGCAAACCTGTCCCAGATGGGAATGGAGTGAACACCGCACTGACAACCTATTTTTTATGCGCCCCAGCTAAGAAACCTGGGGGAGATATACACCCCGTCCAGTACGCACCCCTTCACTGTCTCACAGGAGGTGCTCAGAGAGGCTCAAGAGAAGCATCAGCAGGAGCTTCTCCAGAGAGAGGATGAGTGTCGCTGCTTGGCAGAGGAGCTAGATGAAGTTCTCAGAGAGCTCAAGATAGAGAAGTAGACTGATACCCAGCTCCAGAAATTCACGGGTGACTGGGAAATCGAACTGTTGCGCTCTCCCGATCTGATAGCAATGAAGGAGCGTGAGCTAGAGAGGACCAAAGAAGGGGCCTCGACGGAGAAAGAAATCCAGCACGGGAAGTGCCACACAGATAGCCACACAAGGGAGATCGATGTCTTGGAAAACTGCACTGACTCTCAGGACGAGGAGATTCAACAGTCTGTCCAAGAAGGTGAGACTTCAGTTTTCAAGTGTGTAATCGAGATACCTGAAGACAAGCGAGAAGCGTGTGCCAGTGAGGTTGTGCATGAGGCCTTTAGAAAGGCGGTAGAAGCATGTAGTGTGAACTGGGCACCAGAGACGAAACAGTTGGTCATACTGTCGACTAGGGAAGTCACAATGAAGCGGGTGGCTGTCCTGAGAGATATGCATCTACAATGCCTCCGAACGAAACAGATGATCATGTTGAGAAATAAGGAAGTCGATCCACATCTGGAGCAAGCAATAAAAGCTCAAAGTCGGCTTGGATTGGTGGAAGACATAGTTCAAGTGCCCAGAGGTCTGGTGGGGAAAGTCATTGGAAGACTTGGGAAAGTGATGCAGGAGATGGTGAATAGGTCCGGTGTGATGAGAGTGAGGATTCCGGCTGATGACGAAGCTCAGGTCGTGGGGGAAGATGGGATGGTTCCATTCCTTGTTGTCGGATCCATGGAGAGCCTTGGGAATATCCGGATGCTCCTGGAGTATCGCGTGTCATACCTGAAAGAAGTAGAGCAGCTAAGACTTGAGAGGAAGCAGGTCAACAGAGAGCTGCAGGAAATGGGAAGAAGATGGCCGCCACCTTCAACCCGCGGTATAGAGAGGCGAAGAGGTTCGCTTAAGACTGGAAGTCCTCAAGCTGGAGCTAATACAGGACATAGGTGGCCTGATGCGGGAGGTAGAAGCAATGAGGCCTCAGTCAGCTCATGGCTGAGTGACCTAAGTAGGAGACCATGTAGTGGACGAAATGACAAAGAGTCAGACCAGATAGGACGTATGGGTGCAAGGGAATTGCGACGCCGTACTGACCACTGGGGATGCGGGTGGTCTGACAAAGGGGCATCGCTATCAAAGGACGTGACAGAGTCAGATGACGGACTCCTACATAACGGTTCAGTAGCAGGGCCCGACTTTGACAGTTTAACTGTTGGAGACGACCAAGAAGAGTCTCTGGTCGGGTAATGGAAGGTGCCAAGCCCCACGGCTTTAGGCAGAGGGGGGAGGTATGTAGCGATACTAATGGTCGCATTGTGAATGGGAGGTATGTATCACAGGGATTGCAGCTACTTGTGACGTAACCCGGAGTGTTTTCTTTAGTGCACAGAAGCACTAAGGGGTCATTTAATGTACTTGGGTCTGGGTTACACTCAGCACTGAGAGATGGGAGGGTCGGGCTGCCCATATACCTCAGCCCTGGGTAGGGGCATTACCGTGCCTTTGTATGTGTTTTAAGGACCTGTGGTGATGTCACTACCACTACCACATGACTAGTCATGTGATGTTGTTAGCTATGTTCATAGCTATATAATGGAGGCTAAGGCTTAACACAGGGGCTGTATGTGAGGAGGTTGAAGCCTCCTGTGTGTGTTGAGGCTCCAGGACTGAGCCTGAAGTACTGGACATTGGTACTGTGTTGTGCTGTGATGGTTTATGGAGCAAAAAACCTGATGAACTTTTGAAAGAAATGTGCCTCCTGATTGCCTCCGTCGCAGCTGAGCGAGTTGAACCCTTACAGCTGCTATCAAAGCAACCTGAGCTTCCATAACACCTCAGCAGTGCCATAGGCTGATCCCCTCTATGCCACGCTGCATTGATGCAGTAATTTATGCAAAAGGAGCCCCGACTAAGTATTGAGTAAATTTTCTGAACTTACATTTCAGTAGGCCAACATTTCGGATTTTAAAATCATTTTTCAAGTTGGTGTTATATAGTATTCTAATTTACTGAGATAATAACTTTTGGGTTTTTATTTGCTGTAAGCCATAATCATCAGCATTAACAGAAAGAAACACTTGAAATAGATCACTCTTTTTGTAATGACTCTATATAATATATGAATTTCACTTTTTATATTGAAGGACTGAAATAAATTAACTTTTTGATGATATTCTAATTTTGTGAGAAGCACCTGTATATTAGACTAAAAAGAGCTGTTCCTGGATGTGGGTTGTGTTCTGGGACCCTAGAACCATGGCCGGCGTTGGGGCAGGCAAACTCGGGTCCCCCAGCCAGTGGAGTGCCGCTAATAGAGGCACATCATGTGGTGGCAATGGGCCTGTCAGTCAGGGGGGCCCGGTGAACTACCGGCTCAGCCCCCCCATCTGCATCAAGCATTCAACTGTATCGGCATGATAGAACAGTAGAGTCTTGTTGAAGTTTGGTATAACGCTTACATTTCAGGCTTTAGAAGAACATGACCAAAGAAGAATTCTAACTGACAGAAAATGGACGGTGTGGGAAATAACCACTTAAGATTCTGTGGGAGTTGATTGACAGCTTATGGTTATATGAAGTAACAGTCCTTGTTGTGGACAGTTTAAAGCAAAATGAATCCTGACATAGAAGATTTCACTGTTGCTGTGTTTTTTGTCTTGGTTCATTTTGTTTAGTTACATTGAGTGTATTGAAATAATCAGTATTCTGTACCTCATCTAATTTAGGCAACCATTAAGCCAGGAAACTGAATATGTGTGTGTTAGGGCTACCTCACACAAGCGTATAACTTGGATGAGTGCTATCCAATGTTTTATCGGATAGCACCTGGACTAATGTTATTATATGGAGCACTGCAGATCTGTGTTTTTTCTAATTATAGGAGGATTCGCACCCATTCATGTTTATGGGTACATGTAAAACATGTCATCCTAGTGCAGTCTGATTTGCACAGACTTAGACAATGTAGGAGATGGAGAAATTAAGTTCTCCATATTCTACACACATGTACTCCAATATTCTCATGCAAGAGAATCAGATCACACTAAGCTGAGACTCAGCTCAAATTCGTAGCAGTGTTTGAGCAGAATGTCGTTATTATTGAGCAGAGTGTCAATATCATAATCACAGAGAGAATATACAGTTTTATCGGGTGACCTCGGCCTTAGAGTGAGAAAGGGGATGAACTTAATTCACCGTGGGCACTAACATGAAATATGCCATCCAACCAGATTGCAGATCACACTGCTTGAAAATCTAGGATTCTTTAATGGCTATGTAGACATAGTAGGGACTTCTCTCTAAGTAGAAAATCTATATGTTATATCCTTGGATAAAATGTGACAGTTTCTAATAAAGATATTTTGTGCAAATTGAACAAAGGTTGAATTTGAACATGGTTGGTTCAAAGCAAACTTTTTCTGACAACTTCACCTGCCAACAGGGCACCATCAATCAGTGTAACAGAGAGTTAGCCAGAGAAACTGTAGGATGAAGGGTTCTCTAGAATGTGCTGCACCTCATATATTGCAATAAGCAGGGCCGGTTTTACACAAAGTGGGGCCCTGTGCAAAAATTAAAATGGGGCCCCAAATGCTAACATATTGCACCATCACGCAGAAACATTTCGGTTGTATTTACATGTTTTTGATCTCAGGCCGCTAAATGTGTGTGATCGACAATATTGAAGTCGTTCAACGCTTGTTTTCTGACCTCTTTACACTGGCTGAGGAACAATGATGGAGACAGAACGATCACTAATAGATCAAGCTGTCCTCCATATAGTATAATACACTCCCCATAGTCCTCCATATAGTATAATACATTCCCCAAAGTCCACCATATAGTATAATGCAACCCCATAGTCCTCCGCAAAGTATAATGCAACCCCATAGTCCTCCATATATTAAAATACACTCCTCAGTCCTCCATATAGTATAATACACTCCTCAGTCCTCCAAATAGTATAGTACACTCCTCATAGTTCTTCATATAGTATACTGCATTCCCCATAGTCCTCCATATAGTATAAAACACTCCTCATAGTTCTCCATATAGTATAATGCACCCCCCATAGTCCTCCATGTAGTGCATTGCACTCCCCATAGTATAATGTACCCCATAGTTCTTCATATAGTATAATGCATTCACCATAGTCCTCAATACAGTATAATGCAGGTCCCATATAGTGCATAAAGTATAATGAACTGTCCATAGTCCTTGATAGAGTATAATGCAGCCCCCATAGATTATACTGCAGCCCCCCTCAGAGTATAATGCTGCCACCCAGAGTATAATGCAGCCACCTCATAGAATATAATGTAGCCCCCCTCAGAGTATAATACACCCCCCATATATTATAATGCAGCCCCATATAGTATAATGCAGCCCCCTCATACAGTATAATGTAGCTCCCATCTAGTATAATGCAGCCTCCCATAGAATATAATACAGCCACCATAGAATATAATGTAGCCCCCTCAGAGTATAATGCAACCCCCATGTAGTATACTGCAGCCCCCATAGAATATAATGCAGCCACCATAGAGTATAATGCAGCCCCTCTCATAGAAGATAATGCAGCCACCACATAGATTAGAATGCAATCCCCTCAAAGTATAATGCAGCCACCCCAGAGTAAAATGCAGCCTGTGGAATGGAAGCATCACACCCAAGATGATTCGCCACCTGCAGCTGGTCCCCCACCTTCCATCTCTTCAGCCACCTCTTCCTCCAGCTCGCAAACAGCTGCTCCCACTTCCTCACCAGAATGCCAGGGTGCATCTGCAGGCAGTGTTGTACGGCGGCACACTGTCTGTACTTCGTCAGCATCAGCATCCCAATCTCTGGCATCCTCACACTCCCAATCCAGTGTGCAGCCATCTGTCACACAGGTGTGGGAGAAAAGGCGCCCGTACTCGGCAAACCACCCACGACCACAGGGCATGAATTCTCGCATTGCCAAACTGCTTGCAGTGGAAATGCTACCATTCTGGCTGATGAGCAAGCCAGCCTTTATCGATATGTTGGGGTTTGCAATCCCACAATAGAGTGTTCCCAGCCGCTTCTACTTCAGCAGGCAAGCCGTCCCCGCCCTGCAACAGCATGTGGAGCGTAAAATTAAGCATGCGCTACAAAATGCAGTTAGTAGCAAGGTCCACCTGACCACTGACGCGTGGACCAGTCAGCATGGCCAGGGACGCTACATTTCCATCACCGCCCATTGGGTAAATGTAATTGAGCCTGGAACTGAAGTAGACAGTGCAAGTGCGCGGGTCCTGCCAACTCCACGGATTGCAGGCCTCTCCTCCGAACAAACTGACTCCTCCTCATACTCCTCGTCAGACTCACCTGCACCCAGACGTACCACAACAACCGATTTCAGCACTGCATCGGCCAAACATCAATAGGCCGTGTTGAAATTGGTTTATATGGGTAATGTTAGCCACACCGCAACCGAGCTGTGGAACACGCTCAAGGAGCAGAGCGACATGTGGCTTGCACCGCTCAACCTCCAGCCAGGTATGGTGGTGTGTGACAACGGCCGAAACCTGGTTGCGGCTCTGGGCCTAGGTGGTCTGACTTACATTCCATGCCTTGCCCATGTCCTAAACTTGGTGGTGCAGAGTTTCCTTAGGAACTATCCTGACCTTGAGGAGCTGCTGCACAAAGTCAGATACGAGTGCTCTCATTTGCGGCGTTCACGCATGGCTGCATCGCGCCTTTCAGCCATGCAGCGCAGATTGGGCCTGCCCGAGCACCGCATCATTGTTGACCTCCCCACCAGGTGGAATTCAACTTTGCATATGCTGCGGAGGTTGTGTGAGCAGCAACCTGGAATTATGGAGTTGCAGCTGCAGCAGGCGCAAAGTAGGCAACACACATCTCAGCCCTCCCACTTTACAACCACAGAGTGGGCAACCATGAAGGACATATGCACCATTCTGAAGTGCTTCGAGGACTCCACTCTGATTGTGAGCGCGGATGCTGCCCTACTCAGCCTGACTATTCCCCTTATATGCCTTATAGAATCATCACTTAAAGGACTAAGGGATGAGGTTTCTCAGGAGGAGGAGGAGTATGATGAGACATTTGCACCAACCAGGCAATCTTCATCGGCCCGGTTGGTACAAAGCTCTGTGGGTGCCTCACAAAGGTCCAGGCAGGACACAGCAAGCGAGGAGGATGAGGAGGACTATGAGGATGAGCTAGAGGAGGAAAGTACACAGCGCTCTACTAGTAGTCACCAGATAGAGCGTGGATGGGGTGATGCAGATCAGCCAGAGCACATTCCTCCAGCTGGTGACAGCGATGCATGGCCACTTGGCAGCCTTCAGCACATGAGTGACTTCATGCTGCAGTGTCTGAGAAAAGACCCACACGTGGCTCGTATTCTCCACACAAATGACTACTGGGTGGCCACCTCTTAGATCCACATTACCGGGACAGCCTTGAAAGCCTAATTACACCGTTGAACCGGGCGCGTAAAATGCAGGAGTACCAAGAAGCACTGGTTAATTCACTTATGTACTCTTTTCCACCGCATAGCAGTGATGCGCGTGCACTAGCAGGCACCTCAGTGCGTCCTGGGCCCAGCGGAATCCGTTCAGAAGCCGGTAGCAGAAGCAGTACATCTGCTACTGACAGGTTCAGTATACACAACCTGTTCCAATGGTTTCTGAACCCGCAAACAGTTCGGGCACGATCAGCACAGACAGTGCAACGCACTAGGAGGCAACGTTACCGTGACATGGTGGCACAATACCTCTTCACCCCTGTCAGTGGGCTTCAGGATGGATTTGCCCCCTTCAAGTTTTGGGTCTCCAAGTTGGATACATGGCCCGAGCTTAGCCAGTATGCCTTGGAGGTCCTGGCTTGTCCTAGTGCCAGTGTGATTTCTGAACGCGTCTTTAGTGCAGCTGGCAATGTTCTAACAGACCAACGTACCAGACTATCCGCTGCAATGTGGACCGGCTTACATTCCTAAAAATGAACCAGGCCTGGATTTCTGGTGACTTTTGCTGCCCTGGGCCACAGTACACAGGTTACATGCATGGTTGGTAGCAGTATGCATGCTCTGTCATGTGCCTATGTTGCACACAGCAATAATATAAGAAAATAACTTGGCACTCAACTTATGAAATGAGAACATTTTTTTTATTGCAGTCAAAAACCAATGTTTCGGTCCCACTTGGACCTTCATCAAAGTACTGCAAGATAAATAAAATGAACTGCTATAATATTGACAAAATGAATAAAAGTAAAATTATTGTATAATAACCAGAGAAAATAAAATAATTGAATAAAATAAGATAAGTTAAAGTCTAAGTATTGATGTAATGCCATCACAACGGAAAAAAAAGGGGGGGGAAATGTGAAAATAGGAATGCCTACCAGACTGCTTGAAGAACAGAAATCCAGTTTGTGGATCTATTATATCCGGTAAGGTCTTTTTTGATAATCTATGGACTAATGGAACGCACATGGATAATACATTGAAAACTAGAACATACTTTTATTATATAGAGCAACTAATACTGGAGTGCAAATGGCATATCTATACATAAACTGTATCAAGTGCAGGTGCCACTAAGGTGATTCAAAGTTATGCCTGTATTGAATGCTTACGTTGCTGTATCCAGTGAGTTCACCAACTTAGTCCTGGATGAATAATGGCACTGAGTAACTGAGAAGATTATATAGGTGAGCTAGAGCAGGCGCTGTTAAAGTGATGAAATAAGTGTATTTGTGATCACTAAGAAGTGCTCTGAAGAGCTGCTTACTGGTAGTGGTATAGTGGAAGGTGCAGGTCCTCTTACAATGCGGCGTCCACCGCTTGTTGGAGTGAGGAGCAACGTAAGCATTCAATGCATTATCCGATTAAGTCACACATCTCCTCCACAGTATTGTCACGTTTAGTTACTAAACACCACTTCGTATTGTGTCTATCAGGTGTCTATATCCACACTGGTAACGTTTGCCATTATTCCAGTGGACACTGTTATATTCAGTATAATCCATATAACAGGTATTGTGCCTTTTACTGTAAGTTATAATAAGATATGTGCACTTAGGGGCTCATGTCGCCTCACAATACACCTTGATTTTTCATATACAGGCATAACTTTGAATCACCTTAGTGGCACCTGCACTTGATACAGTTTATGTATAGATATGCCATTTGCACTCCAGTATTAGTTGCTCTATATAATAAAAGTATGTACTAGTTTTTAATGTATTATCCATGTGCGTTCCATTAGTCCATAGATTATCAAAAAAGACCTTACCGGATATAATAGATCCACAAACTGTATTCTGTCCTCATGCACGTTAGCAGGGTGTGCGATGAGACATGTAGCTAAACCCCCTGTCTTCTTTAACCCCTTAGTGACAGAGCCATTTTGCAGCTTAATGACCGGGCCAATTTTTACAATTCTGACCACTGTCACTTTATGAGGTTATAACTCTGGAACGCTTTAACGAATCCCGCTGATTCTGAGATTGTTTTTTCGTGACATATTGTACTTCACGTTAGTGGTAAAAAATTTTTATCTGACTTGCGCTTATTTATGAAAAAAATGGAAACATGGCGAAAATTTTGAAAATTTAGCAATTTTCAAATTTTCAACTTTTATGCCCTAAAATCAGAGAGATATGTCACACAAATTTCTTAATAAATAACATTTCCCACATGTCTACTTTACATCAGCACAATTTTGGGAACAAAATTTTTTTTGTTACGAAGTTATAAGGGTTAAAAGTTGACCAGCAATTTCTCATTTTTACAACACCATTTTTTTTAGGGACCACATCACATTTGAAGTCACTTTGAGGGGTCTATATGATAGAAAATAGCCAAAAGTGACACCATTCTAAAAACTGCACCCCTCAAGGTGCTCAAAACCACATTCAAGAAGTTTATTAACCCTTTACGTGCTTCACAGGAACTGAAGCAATGTGGAAGGAAAAAATTAACATTTAACTTTTTTTGCAAAAGCTTTACTTCGGAACCAATTTTTTCTATTTTCACAACTGTTCAAAGAAAAAATGAACCACAAAATTTGTTGTGCAATTTCTCCTGAATACGCCGATACCCCATATGTGGGGGTAAACCACTTTTTGGGCGCACGGCAGAGTTCGCAAGGGAACGAGCGCCGTTTGACTTTTTCAATGCAGAATTGGCTGGATGCCATGTCGCGTTTAGAGAGCCCCTGATGTGCCTAAACAGTGGAAACCCCCCACAAGTGACCCCATTTTGGAAACTAGACCCCTTAAGGAACTTATCTAGATGTGTGGTGAGCACTTTGAACCTCCAAGTGCTTCACAGAAGTTTGTAACGTAGAGCCGTGAAAATAAAAAATCATATTTTTTCCACAAAAACAATCTTTTCACCCCAATTTTTATTTTCCCAAGGGTAACAAGACCCCAAAAGTTTTTGTAAAATTTGTCCTGAGTACGCTGATACCCCATATGTGGGGGTAAACCACTGTTTGGGTGCATGGCAGAGCTTGGAAGGGAAGGAGCACCGTTTGACTTTTTTCAACGCAGAATTGGCTGGATGCCATGTCGCGTTTATAGTGGCCCTGATGTGTCTAAACAGTGGAAACCCCCACAAGTGACCCCATTTTGGAAACTAGACCCCCTATGGAACTTATCTAGGTGTGTGGTGAGCACTTTGAACCTCCAAGTGCTTCACAGAAGTTTATAACGCCCGGGCGTGAAAATAAAAAATCATATTTTTTCCACAAACCTGATCGTTTAGTCCCTAATTTTTTATTTTCCCAAGGGTAACAGGAGAAATTAGACCACAAAAGTTGTTGTCCAATTTGTCCTGAGTACGCTGATACCCCATATGTGGGGGTAAACCACTGTTTGGGCACACGGCAGGACTCGGAAGGGAGGGAGCGCCATTTGACTTTTTGAACGCCACTGCGTTTTTGGAGACCCCCTCATGTGCCTAAATAGTGGAAACCCCTCAATTCTAGCTCCAACCCTAACCCCAACACACCCCTAACCCTAATCTCAACCCTAACCCTAATACCAACCCTAATTCTAACTCTAACCCTAATTGTAACCCTAACCCTAATTGTAACCCTAACCCTAGTTGTAACCCTAACCCTAATTCCAACCCTAACCCTAATTATAACCCTAACCCTAATTATAACCCTAACCCTAAGGCTGGGTTCATATTGCTCTTTACCAGCCCATTCAACACATAGTGTTGACGGGCTGGTAACGGTATAGCATAACGCGATCGCGTTATGCTATACTCACTAGCGCAGAGGAATCAGCGATGATTCATTTGCGCTAGCGGTGACGGAGCCCAGACGCTGCAGGCCGTGTCCGAGGCTCCGTCACTGAATGACTGCACGTCGCGAACGCATGCCGCTTTACGTAAAGCGGCATGCGTCGCGATGCGCCCTCAAATGCGGGTGAATGGCAGCGTTAACGGACTGCGTTACACCGCGTTATACCGCGGTGTAACGCAGTCCGTCTAACGGACTGCCATAACGCAATATGAACCCAGCCTAACCCTAACGCTAATCCCAACCCTAATTATAACCCTAACTCTAATTATAACCCTAATTATACCCCTAACCCTAACCCTAATAGAAAAATTAAAATAAATAAAATTTCTTTATTGTATTATATGTACCTAACCAAGGGGGTGATATAGGGGGGGTTTATGTACTGTTTTTTTTATTTTGATCACTGTGATAGTTTATCACAGTGATCAAAATGTACTTTTAGAGAATGAATGAATATTTTTTTGAATTTAACGCCAGGCAGATTCGGCGGGCGCACTGCGCATGCGCCCGCCATTTTTTTTTTACTGGAAGAAGACGCCGGCTGAACGGAGGCCAGGGGGAGGACCGGAGGCGAGGGGGAGGATCGGACCGCACCGGGGGGGGGGATCGGAGGACACGGGACCCCTCCAGGTACAGGGGGGGGTGAGATAAGGGGTCCCGGGACACTATTTCTCTCCCCTCTGATGTGCGATCACATCAGAGGGGAGAGAAATTTACAGGCAGGGATCGCAGCATTGATTTCTCTTTTGCGATCGCCAGTATATGGCGATCGCAAAAGAGTGGTGATTGGGGGGGCCCCTATTATGTTCTCTGGGGTCTCGGCTACCCCAGGCAACCGAGACCCCAGAGAAAATCGCCCATCCCCCCGTCACCTCGCGGCGGGCGCAGCACTCGTGCGCCCGCCATTTTAAAGCATGGCGCCGGCACCGGGGGACACCGGAGGGCCCTGGGGCCATGAGGAGGGTTCGGGGGCCACAGTGGGGGTCTGATGACATCAGAGGACAGAGAAATTAAATGGCACATTTTTTTTTTTTTGCGGTCGCCGTTATAGGGTTAATAACGGCGATCGCAACATCGGTGTCGGTAAAAACCGACCCGATTCATGTTCTCTGGGGTCTCGGCTACCCCCAGCAGCCGAGACCCCGGAGAAAATGCGCCTCTGGGGGGCGCTATTCACTTTTTCCACAGCGCCGTTAATTAACGGCGCTGTGGTTTAAGTACCCTTAATGACCGCCGTTAAAAGGCGTATCGGCGGTCGTTAAGGGGTTAAGAAAAAGAGGCTGTAAAATTGTAACCTTCTTTTATTGATTGCAGATGTGACAGGAAAGGGTAAAACTACAGAATGCAATAATAAGAGCATTTCAGAATATATAACTGTACAGAGCATGAAACACAAATAGTTTACAATATACAGAATACACAAACTGATTATTACCTACTTAGTACAACAAACGTACTGATAAACACAGGATTATAAACACAAAGATAGTGCTTACCGACTATGCTTAGAGCAGGCTGTTTAAGAAACATGGATGAACACGATTGATGTAGTTTCTCTTAAGGCACATGGAGGAATAATGGCTGCTGTCCTCCTTCAGTGTGATAAACAAGACCATAATGCAACAGGAACAATCCCACAATGCTCTTGGAATTTCCCACAAGACATCATAAATTAAACTAGAATCTATGCATCAAACAGCCAGCAGGTGGCGCTGCTACCTTACAACATAAAATGTATGAAAGACCAATACATTCAAAGATTGCAATGTCTATAACAATTGGAGACATAAAAACGATGACTATACTTTCTAGACAGCAATTATATGACTGGACAGAACACTCCCCGCTTGACGTCAGCCGACGTCACTATTGTGTTTATTGGACGAGAACAGCAGAACGAGTTCCCCTACTGGCCTGAGGAACAATTTGGTCTCGCTTTGTTTCCCTATTTTTACTTCCACCTTACATACGATTCCATCCTTACTTGGGAATGTCTGAGTAATGAGACCTAATGGCCATTCATTTCTCCGAGACTGACAGTCTTTCATTAGTACTACATCGCCAGGCTGGAGGTTAGGCTTGCTGGTTTGCCACTTTCTCCTCTGCTGCAGGGTAGGCTGGTACTGTTTTTTCCACTTGTCCCAAAAGGCATTGGAGAGACTCTGCACTTGTCTCCATCGACTCCTGTAACTGTCCTTGTAAGGCTGAGCTATGTGGGTTAGGCAGGCGATGGCACGAACAAGTGAATTCCAAGTAGAGAACCTACTGAATCGCTGAGATCCCAGGTGACGCTTCAAAGTTTCAGCATGTAACGCAGACACTTGAGGGCGAATTTCAACGTCAGCATGTGGATCTACTAGATCAAACAAGGACGTTTCTGTCATGTTGGACAATGACCTACACAAAAACTCAGGGCCTGTAAACCAAATCGTGTCTTTGAGGCGATTGGCAGCAACAAATCTGGTAGCCTGGTCCGCAGGGTTGAGATGTGTAGGCACATATTTCCATTGTTCAGGTGAGGTAGACCTTCAAATTCTGAGCACTCTGTTGCTAACATAGACATTGAAGCGTCTCACTTCGTTATGGATGTACCCAAGTACTATCCTGCTGTCAGTGTAGAACTCAAAGTCTTTAATTTCTAGATTCATTTCCATAGCAATGAGTTCTGCCAACTCGACTGCTAACACGGCGGCACAAAGTTCCAGGCGTGGTACTGTGTGTTCACGGAGCGGTGTTAGTTTTGCTCTGCTCATGACAAACCCTACATGGCATTGTTGACTTGTGTCTATCGTCCTCAAATAGGCTACCGCAGCAATCGCTTTGATTGAAGCATCGGAGAACACACAAAGGGTTTGTGTCTCTATCTTGGTACTCGGTACAGACACATACGAACGTGTTATATGAAGGCTTGACAAGGCTGTGAGGGAATTTTTCCAGATCATCCACTTGGTTTTCTCTTTTGTGGGAAGAGGAGTATCCCAGTTCGTCACCTCTGTGGTGAACTGTCTTAACATAGCCTTGCCCTCGATGACTACAAGAGCTACAAACCCCAGTGGGTCATACAAACTGCTTATGGTAGACAATACTCCTCTGCGAGTAAAGGGTTTATCTTCTCTGTTAACCTGGAAGGTGAAGGTATCAGCTTTTATGTCCCATAGTAGGCCGAGGCTCCGCTGCATCGGTAGGGAGTCTATGCCTAGATCTAAATTCTTCAAGTCACTTGAATGATCCTCAGGAGGGAAGGCTTCCATCACTTCCTTGCTGTTAGAAGCGATCTTGTGCAACCTCAGGTTAGATACAGCGAGCATGTCCTTGGCTCTTTTCAGAAGACTAATCGCGGTCTCATTTGTTGGCATCGATTTCAAACAGTCATCCACATAGAAATCTTTCTCTATAAACAGTCTGGCATCTGTTCCGTACTCTGCTTCAACCTCTTGAGCCGCGCGTCTCAGCCCATAGATGGCTACTGCATGAGAAGGACTATTACCAAAAATATGTACCTTCATACGATACTCCGTAATCTCTTTGGAAGGATCGTTATCCTTGAACCACAAGAATCTCAAGAAATTTCTATGTTCCTCTTTAACAAAGAAGCAGTGGAACATCTGTTGGATGTCTGCTGTGAATGCAATGGAGTCTCTACGAAAACGGATAAGCACTCCTAAAAGTATTTTGTTCAGATCTGGGCCTGATAACAATACATCATTCAATGAAACACCTTCATACTTAGCACTCGAATCAAATACTACTCTGATTTGACCTGGCTTTTTCGGGTGATACACTCCAAACAGAGGCAGGTACCAACGTTCTTCAGCGTCTTGAAGTGTGGGTGTTAACTCTGCATGACCGTTTTTAAATATTTTCTCCATGAAGGTAAAGAAATGACCTTTCATCTCTGGTTTATTATGGAAGCTGTGCCCGAGGGAGACAAATCGTTTGTAAACTTGTTCTCTGTTGTTATGCAAGCGTTGTCTTTGAGGCTTGAAGGGTAGAGGTGCAATCCAGTTCTTCGTTTTGTCCTGCACCATTCCTTGCTCCATCATCTCTAGGAACAGCTTATCTTCAAATGACATTGCTATACGATTATCTTCTTTGGTTTTGTGGAAGACTGTACACCCAAGTTGATCTTGGTCCCAATTCTGAATGCAATCATCATTGGCACTACTCGCTAAGATACTTGGTGCTGAAGTACTGTGTAGCAGCTCCTTTATGAAGTAGTGATTTTCACATGGTTGAAGGAGAGATGGACGTCCATTCTCGAGAGTCCTGGTAAACATGTTGTTAACTACTGTCGGTTTGTGTGTACCTCCTAAACAGACCTCTCCTACAATGACCCACCCAAGGTCAAGTCTCTGAGCATATGGAGCATTGTGTGAGCCATTGATCTGTTGTCTAACCTTGTGAACTTGTAGAATATCTCTCCCTAAGAGCAAGATTATTTGAGCCTCTGGGTCAAGGTTAGGAATCAGGCGTTCTATACGCTTCAGATGAGGATGGTACGATGCCACTTCAGGCGTAGGTATCTCTGACCTGTTGTCAGGAATCTGGTTACATTCCAATATGGTTGGTAAGGGCAGACACATTTGGCCATCTATAGACTCGACTACGTTTCCTGTTGCTCTCCTACCAGCTGTCTCTATTATACCGGCACAGGTTTTTAAAGAGTAAGGGGCGCTGGGTCCTCTGACGTTAAAGCTATCAAAGAAGGCAGACTTGGCTAGTGACCTATTACTCTGATCATCTAAAATCGCGTATACTTTGATGGCTTTGTCCTTTTCATCTGCCGGGTAGACTCTCACTAGGGAAATTTTAGAGCAAGACTTGCCTCCCATGAGATTTCCACAAACTTCTGTACACTTAGAAGTAATGGCTGGAGTTTCAGTATTTGAGTCATTCCGCTCCCCGCTATGCTCTTGGGGCAAAGTATCTGATGGTGATCCAGGGTGTAGAACTGAGTTATGTTCGGTGCTGTCACATTCGGTACATCTTGCACTAACCTCACAGTCCCTGGCAAAGTGGGATGTTGAAGAGCAGCATTTGTAGCAGATGCGATTCTCCTTAAGGAAGGCCTTCCTTTCCTCCAATGACTTTTCTCTGAAAGCTCTGCACTTAAGTAAGGAATGTGGCTTCTTGTGTAAGGGACACTGCCTGCTTGGATCCTTGGATTTGTCTTCTCCTTGACTGGAGTTGAACTCTTTGTGAACTGGACCTGTGGAAGAAATGTTAGTTTTGTGGACCTCTACAGTTGTTCTACGAGGTTTGCTAACAGAGTTATTGGCACATGACGACATGAAATCAAAGCTAGGGTCGTTTCTAATTTTTGCTTGTTCTGAGACAAAATCTACAAACACATCGAATGGAGGAAACGGTACATTGTAAGTCTGTTTATACCTAGATCCATATGCAACCCATTTGTCTTGCAGGTTATATGGGAGTTTCTGAACTATGGGGTTCACACCTCTAGCAGTGTCGAGATATGTCAACCCCACAAGATCTCCTTCTGCTTTTGCTGCACACAACTCCATTAACAAGTCAGTTAATTCTCTGAGCTTTGAATAATCCTTGTTTGCTATTCTAGGAAAATCCTCTATTCTTTTAAACAAGGCATTTTCTATAACCTCTACTGAGCCATAGCATTCATCAAGTCTATTCCAAATTCTTTTGAGGCCGACATCTGGATAATTTATATTAATGTCTCTGATTCTCTTTGCGTGTTCGGCGGACTCACTTCCTAGCCATTTTACCAAGAGATCCACTTCTTCACTACATGATAGACCTATGTCTCTTATGGTATTTTTGAAGGAGGCTCGCCAAGCCCTGTAGATTTCAGCGCGATCGCTGAACTTTACAAGTCCCTTAGTGACCAACTCACGTCGAGCAAGGAACTTGGCAAAGTCCATTGTGGCTTGATTGGCACTGATGCCAGCTGATGGAGTGTTGTCAGAGTACATGTGTGCTGTGCGATCATACCTGTTAGGTGTCTCTGGTTTCGTCCAACTGCTGTAGTACCTTTCTGAAGCGAAGGGATTCTCTTTAAACCGGGACAGATTTCGGACCTTCTGCTCTGGAGAAAGATTATTGTAGTCAGTATCATCCCAATGTGTATCTCCTTGCTTTCGGTAGGGACACTGATAGTTGGCTTTCTGGGGGTCCGAATTATCTAGTTGGCTTGGCTTGTTGACAAAATGCTCTGTCTTCGCCTGTGGGTCTGGATCGTCATTTGGTTTGGAATGTCGCTGGACGTACTCTGCAGTACGCTGCAATGGATCGTGAGTAACTCGTTGTAGACCTAGCACACTGCTGTGTCTGCTGCGTTCACCGTCGGAATATACGGCAGTTTCTAGGGCTTCTGCTTCTGCTATGGCAGCTTGTTGTGAATGGGTTTGAGATGAGTTCTGGGCAGAGGCTCCCTCTGGTGCTTACAAGCGGTACTAGTGAGGATTGGGAATCAGGTGTTACTGATTGGTCTTATTTAAGGGAATCATTTTCCCATCAGGGTTGCCGGTGATCAATTGTTCTGGTCTGAATCCTTCTTTCCAGTTTCCCTTGTAGCCTGCTGTGTCGTGTCTGCATCTCCTGCTATCAGATAAGACAATTTCTTATTTTGTGTTTTTGCTATATTTTTGCATTTTGTCCTGCACTTCTGTGGGGGCCTTCTGGGTCCCCTCCGGGGGCTTTTTGCCCTCTCAGTTTAGTCCAGCCACTGTGTGTTTTGTACTTTTGCTTTTTGCAGTTTTTTCAGTGGCTGCTGTTTTTGTTACACCAGAGAACTAATTTAGGTGGTAGAGGTCGTGTGATCTCAGGTGATTTTGAAATTAGTATGTTGGTGTTTTTCAGGGTTTTCTGGGATTGCAGTAAGTACCCTTCCTGTCCTTTTCTATTTAGATAGTTTGGGCCCCAGCGTTTGCTCATACTATTTTCTTTCTGTGTCAGTATTTCCTCTTGTCTAACCGCCATTACATGTTTGGGGGCTTTCTATTATCTTTGGGGTTCTGCTCCGGGGCAGATAGCTTTCCTATTTCTATCTTTAGGTGTAGTTAGTTTCTCAGGCTGTGACGAGGCGTCTAGGACCATCGTAGGAACGCTCCACGGCTGCCTCTAGTTGTGGTGGTTAGTCAGGGTACTGCGATCTCATAGATTCCAACTGCTCTGGTGTATTGCCTTTTTTACCTGCACTCCTCAGCTACCGTAACATAACAGCAGCTGCTGTTTCTTTTTCAATAGCAAGTTTCTGTAATGTTGCTTCAAGGCGCGCTTTCTCTGCGTCCAGGCCTGCTTGTTGTAGTTTCAATTCTATCTCCTGCTCAGCAAAGGTGCTTCTTGCTTTTGCCGCTTCAGCCTTTGCGCGGGCAATAGCGGCGGCATTGCTGACGGAGGATGTCTTGGAGGAACCAACTCGTGATGTCGTCTTGAAAGAGGATGCTCGTCCTTGAGACATGATTCGACAGTTGGGCTAACCGCTGTGATATCCCTTTGTCGGCTCTGCGTGGATAATGGCGGGCTCTGTATGGTCCGATTATTCGGTCCGACCGTTAAGAGGTTGCTGCAATATCCGCATGCAATAACCGTATGCTTGGATAATGGGGGCTCTGTATGTCTGATCTTCTGAGCTTGTTCTTGTCATGGTCCGGTCCGGAGTTTGTGCGCTGCTGTCATCTCTCAGGACTGGTCATGCGGGGGTTAATTACCTCGGCCTCGTTCTGGAGCGGGCTGGGCTATTTCAGTCCGTCACAGCCGGCTTACCAGTGTTAGTGTTAGTTCAAGCTTCCAGTCTAGAGCCTCTGACCCCTGTTACCTGGTGATCCTCCTGCCTTTGACTTGATTACTCGTGTATGACCCGGACTGACTCTGACCCCGTCTCTTGGTATCCGTTTCTGCTGCTACGTTCCCTGTCTGGCTATTTGACCCTCGGCTTGGTATATTGACTACGTGTATTGCTGCTCCTTCTGGTACTTCGTCTTCCGTACGGTTTTGACTCGGCTTGCCTGACCACGCTGACATCACTTGTTGGTGTCTGTGCTTCTGATTAGTATAGCTTCTCTGTGTACTCAGTCTCACGTCCCTCCCTAGCTCCCTCTGGGGAATATTGCATTACACTGCAGTAGTCTTACAGCTCCCATCTGGTTTTGACCTATTGGCTTGTTTTCTGACCACGGGCTTGCTGTGACCTGTAGTACTTATATGACTGCTTACTCTTAACACAGCTTTGGATGTTTTTGCTGCCACCTGGTGGTGGTTTTGGCTGCTGCAGTGCAGGCTTGTCCTGAGCACACTGGCCTGCATTTCAGCTGCATTACAGTTCTCAGCAGTCGTTTTACTATTCTGTCCTCAAGCACGTTAGCAGGGTGTGCGATGAGACATGTAGCTAAACCCCCTGTCTTCTTTAAGAAAAAGAGGCTGTAAAATTGTAACCTTCTTTTATTGATTGCAGATGTGACAGGAAAGGGTAAAACTATAGAATGCAATAATAAGAGCATTTCAGAATATATAACTGTACAGAGCATGAAACACAAATAGTTTACAATATACAGAATACACAAACTGATTATTACCTACTTAGTACAACAAACGTACTGATAAACACAGGATTATAAACACATAGATAGTGCTTAGTCTTATAGTCTGTTTAGAAATGACCGTAAAAATAAGCGAGGTGGGGGTGTGTGTTTATATGTAAAATCATCCTTAAAACCCATCCTGCGTGATATCTGTGAATCTAATGAAGATGTAGAGTCTCTGTGGGTGGAGATTAGGGGAGGGGGGAAAAATAATAAATTACTGATAGGGGTTTGTTATAAGTCTCCTAAAATAATGGAAGCAACAGAGAATATCCTTGTAAAGCAAATAGATGAAGCAGCAACTCAAGGAGAAGTCATTATTATGGGGGACTTCAACTACCCTGAAATACATTGGGGAACAGAAACCTGCAGTTCCAGCAAAGGTAATAAGTTTTTGGCAACTATGAGAGACAATTACCTTTCACAACTAGTTCAGGACCCAACAAGAGGGGGGGCACTGCTAGACCTAATATTATCCAACAGGCCAGACCGCATATCAAATATAAGGATTGGGGGTCACTTGGGTAATAGTGATCACAAAATAATAAGCTTTCATGTATCCTTTAATAAGATGTGTAGTCGAGGGGTTACAAGGACACTAAACTTCAGGAAGGCAAATTTCCAACGGATGAGAGATGATCTTGGTGCAATAAACTGGGATGATATCCTGAGACATAAAAATACACAAAGAAAATGGGAGACGTTTATTAGTATCCTGAATAGGACCTGTGCACACTATATACCCTATGGGAATAAACATGCTAGAATTAGGAGGAAACCACAATGGCTAAATAGAGCTGTAAGGGGCGCAATAAGGGACAAAAGAAAGCGTTTAGGGAATTAAAGCAAGTAGGTAGTGAAGAGACATTAAATAAATACAGAAGACTGAATAAATTCTGTAAAAAGCAAATCAAGACAGCAAAGATTGAGGCAGAGAGACTCATTGCCAGAGAAAGTAAAAATAATCCCAAAATATTCTTTAACTACATAAATAGCAAGAAACTAAAAAATGATAGTGTTGGTCCCCTTAAAAATAGTCTGGGTGAAATGGTGGATGAGGATGAGGAAAAAGCCAATATGCTAAATGACTTTTTTTCAACTGTATTTACACAAGAAAATCCCATGACAGATAACATGATCAGAGATAAAAAAAATTCTCCATTAAATGTCACCTGCTTAACCCAGCAGGAAGTACGGCGGCGTCTAAAAATCACTAAAGTTGACAAATCCCCGGGCCCTGATGGGATACACCCCGAGTACTGCAGGAATTAAGTACAGTTATAGATAGACCATTATTTTTAATCTTTAAAGATTCCATAATAACTGGGTCTGTACCACAGGACTGGCGTATAGCAAATGTGGTGCCAATATTCAAAAAGGGGGCAAAAACTGAACCTGGAAATTATAGGCCAGTGAGCTTAACATCTACTGTGGGTAAAATCCTGGAGGGTTTTTTAAGGGATACTATATTGGAGTATCTGAAGCTGAATAACCTCATGACACAGTATCAGCATGGGTTTACGAGGGACCGTTCTTGTCAGACTAATCTGATAAGCTTTTATGAAGGGGTAAGTTCAGGACTGGACCAAGGGAATGCAGTGGACGTGGTGTTTATGGACTTCTCAAAGGCTTTTGATACAGTGCCACACAAAAGGTTGATACATAAAATGAGAACAATGGGGATAGGGGAAAATATGTGTAAGTGGGTTAAGAACTGGCTCATGGATAGAAAACAAAGGGTGGTTATTAATGGAGCACACTCGGACTGGGTCACGGTTAGCAGTGGGGTACCACAGGGGTCAGTATTGGGGCCGCTTCTCTTTAACATATTTATTAATGACCTTGTAGGGGGCATACAGAGTAGTATTTCAATATTTGCAGATGACACTAAACTCTGCAGGGTAATAAATACAGAGGAGGATAATTTTATATTACAGGAGGATTTATGTAAACTAGAAGCTTGGGCTGATAAATGGCAAATGAGCTTTAATGGAGATAAATGTAAGGTCATGCACTTGGGTAGAACAAATAAGATGTATAATTATGTGCTTAATTGTAAAACACTGGGCAAAATTGTCACTGAAAAAGACCTGGGTGTATGGGTGGACGACAAACTCAAATTTAGCGGCCAATGTCAGGCAGCTGCTGCCAAGGCAAATAAAATAATGGGATGCATTAAAAGAGGCATAGATGCTCATGAGGAGAACATAATTTTACCTCTATACAAGTCACTGGTGCGACCACACTTAGAATACTGTGTGCAGTTCTGGTCTCCGGTGTATAAGAAAGACATAGCTGAACTGGAGCGGGTGCAGAGAAGAGCGACCAAGGTTATTAGAGCACTGGGGGGGTCTGCAATACCAAGACAGGTTATTACACTTGGGGTTATTTAGTTTGGAAAAACGAAGGCTTAGGGGTGATCTTATTACAATGTACAAATATATGAGGGGACAGTACAAAGACCTTTCTAATGATCTTTTTACTCTTAGACCTGTGACGGGGACAAAGGGGCATCCTCTACGTCTGGAGGAAAGAAGGTTTAGCCATAATCACAGACGCAGATTCTTTACTGTAAGAGCAGTGAGACTATGGAACTCTCTGCCGTCTAATGTTGTAATGAGTGATTCCTTACTAAAATTTAAGAGGGGACTGGATGCCTTTCTTGAAAAGTATAATATTATAGGCTATATTCACTAGTTTCCTAGATACAGCGTTGATCCAGGGAGGTAGTCTGATTGCCGTATGTGGAGTCGGGAAGGAATTTTTTTCCCCAATGTGAAGCTTACTGTTTGCCACTTGGGGTTTTTTTGCCTTCCTCTGGATCAACATGTTAGGGCAGGTTAGGATAGGATATGGGTTGAACTAGATGGACTTAAAGTCTTCCTTCAACCTTAATAACTATGTTACTATGTTACCGACTATGCTTAGATCAGGCTGTTTAAGAAACATGGAGAACACGAGTGATGTAGTTTCTCTTAAGGCACATGGAGGAATAATGGCTGCTGTCCTCCTTCAGTGTGATAAACAAGACCATAATGCAACAGGAACAATCCCACAATGCTCTTGGAATTTCCCACAAGACATCATAAATTAAACTAGAATCTATGCATCAAACAGCCAGCAGGTGGCGCTGCTACCTTACAACATAAAATGTATGAAAGACCAATACATTCAAAGATTGCAATGTCTATAACAATTGGAGACATAAAAACGATGACTATACTTTCTAGACAGCAATTATATGGCTGGACAGAACAAACTGGATTTCTGTTCATCAAGCAGTCGGGTAGGCATTCCTATTTTCACATTTCCCCCCTTTTTTTTCCGTTGTGATGGCATTACATCAATACTTAGACTTTAACTTATGTTATTTTATTCAATTATTTTATTTTCTCTGGTTATTATACAATAATTTTACTTTTATTCATTTTGTCAATATTATAGCAGTTCATTTTATTTATCTTGCAGTACTTTGATGAAGGTCCAAGTGGGACTGAAACGTTGGTTTTTGACTGCAATAAAAATTTTTTCTCATTTCATAAGTTGAGTGCCAAGTTATTTTCTTATATTATTACTTGGGTTGGGTTCCTACTTGAGCACCTTTCACAGTAGTGCCACGTTATATTTTCTATGTTGCACACAGCATCATCTGTTATGCCCGTGCTCTGGCCTCTACTTGGTAGCACCTGGTTCTGTGACTGATTCTTTCACCTCATACTGTTTTCCATTGGCTCTAGTACCGCCAGCTAGTGCCCATTTCCGTGACTACCACTTTCACAGCATGCTGTGTTTCTGTGCAACAGTACCGCCAGCGGTACCTCGTTAGACCAAAGTGGAAAAAAAGGACGACAGATGCCAAACACCTATAGGCAGAAGCACAAGAGGCGGGATCCAGCCACGCCGGCTGTTTCGTGGCAGTGAAGTGCGGACACAGGTGCCTCCCCCAAAGGGTAAACCGAGTTCCAGCATCGCCAGCTGGTTCTCGGGAGTGCCCAAGGGCACGGGTACCTCCTGCTCCAAACCGTGTTTCGACAACGCTCGCTCTAACCCTAACCCTTACCCTACTAACCATAAACCCTAACCCTACCCCAACTAATCCTAACCCAAAGAAAAAACACCGCTGTTAAGAAGATGGCTACCAGTTTTCCTGCTACAGTTTTCGCTCTGTGCATTTTTCTAGCGATTATTTTGCTCCTCTGCCTCTGCATACTCCTTCCCCATTATCCTGAGGTGTTTCCCCTCCATTTTATCCATTATATAGCACTGTAGTGGTAATTTTGTAATTCCGATTTTTTTCTCCCATTGACTTGCATTGATATCGGAAATTCCGATATCCGATATTTTTCCAATATCAGAAATAGGAATTCCGATACGATTTTGGGCAATATCGCTCATCCCTACAGATAAGATTACCTTACTACAGTCCTCTGTAGTAGAGTTGGGGGTAACCGTGCTGCCCCCTACTCACATCCCTCAAAGTGTATAAAATGTAGATATTGTAAATGCTCTTATATGTGCCAATTATTGTTTTCTATGCCGCTTTATAATGTCTAAATAATGTTTTCATAGGGAAAGTGCAGCATTAGTGTTTGGCCACTAGAGGGTGATGCATTAGTGTATATAGTCTAGCACAACAGTTCAGAGTGTAAATAGTTAAATTATAGGAGGAGTCACTGTAGGTAGAGGAAGTGAGCTTCCTAGATAGGATGAGTTGGGGCCTGTGCACCCAAAGCTCACACATGGGGCTTAAGTGCCCTGGATTACAATAGATACCCCGCAATATTGAGCTCAAGTCAAAGTGCCCAGCCATCCAGAAAGCTGACTTAGGCTACTTTCACACTTGCGTTTTATCGCGCAGCGCATAGTGCGCTATCGGACGCATGCGCAATGTTCCCCTATCTTAACATGGCGGGCGCAGGGTCTAGCGCTTGCACGCGTTCATCAGTGTTTGGCGTGCGCTGCACATTTTCCCGGTGTGCGTCCATACGCGCTAGACGCTACATGTTGCATTTTTTTTCCGCCCAACCGCTTTAAAAAACACGTGCGCACGTGTGCGCATGCTATGCGCAAAAAATAACATTGCAATCTATGGGTGCCCTGGCGTGCGCATGGTTTTGCGCTCATCAGCGCTTTTGCGCACATGCAATTTTGGAGTAAATAATGTCTAAACACTTGTTTAAACCACCCCCTACACAAGATACATTGTTTGTGAGGATAAAAAGTTGATAGAGACAGATGATAGAGACAGAGATGATAGAGACAGATGATAGAGACAGAGATGATAGAGACAGATGATAGAGACAGATGATAGAGACAGATGATAGAGAGATGATAGAGACAGAGATGATAGAGATGATAGAGACAGATGATAGACAGAGATGATAGAGACAGAGATGATAGAGACAGAGATGATAGAGATGATAGAGACAGAGATGATAGAGATGATAGAGACAGAGATGATAGAGACAGAGATGATAGAGATGATAGAGACAGATGATAGAGACAGAGATGATAGAGATGATAGAGACAGAGATGATAGAGACAGATGATAGATGATAGAGACAGATGATAGAGACAGAGATGATAGAGATGATAGAGACAGATGATAGAGACAGAGATGATAGAGACAGATGGTAGAGACAGAGATGATGGAGATGATAGAGACAGATGATAGAGACAGAGATGATAGAGACAGAGATGATAGAGATGATAGAGACAGATGATAGAGACACAGATGATAGAGACAGAGATGATAGAGACAGATGATAGATGATAGAGACAGATGATAGAGACAGAGATGATAGAGATGACAGAGATGATAGAGACAGATGATAGAGACAGAGATGACAGAGATGATAGAGACAGAGATGATATAGACAGATGATAGAGATGATAGAGACAGATGATAGACACAGAGATGATAGAGATGATAGAGACAGATGATAGACACAGAGATGATAGAGATGATAGAGACAGAGTTGATAGAAATGTGACACGTAGACAACCCATGCGCCGAAAAAATGCAAACACATGCAAAAACGCTTGAAATCGCATACAAACGCTGCATTTTTTGGTCATAATGCGCACGCTGATGCGACTAAATATCGCAGCGTTTATAAGCGTTTGCATGCGTTTTTTTAATGCGTTTCATGTGCGCACGATGTGCTGCGCAAAAAAATGCAAGTGTGAAAGTAGCCTTACACTAGAGTTACCGTTACAGCAGGAGTGGCAGTTACAGAAGGAGTCACAGCTGGACAGTCCTCTCACTATGTGGTAGGAGAGCTCATGGGCCGCTTCCCTCAATGCGGGGGCGAAACAGCAGAGGTGACCCCCAGAAGCGGAGAATCTGACCAAGGAGGACGCTGAAAGACCCCGTGATACGGTGGAAACCAGTCCTGTGCTATGTGACAGGAAGAAAAGTGTAGGGAAAGACGAAGTAACGTGTAACGTAACAACTGTTGACAATGTTGTATTGAACCTGGCTGTGCTGCAAAGTTTTAAAAGTTATTCCCATAATCCTAGGTAATACAGGCAAATGACACTTCAAGATACCAGTTTAAGCATAATCTATAGTGGTAGGTGCCACATAGAAGAAGTGAATACAAAGAAAAGTGATGGCTTAAAATAAATAATTTTTATTAAACTTATTAAAACCAATGATAAGGAATACAGAGTAAAAGAGGAATTTTCAAAAAATGTGATGAGGAGACCCAGTGACTGCCGTTTCAAAAATGCATACTCGTGAGTAGTGTCTTATCCTTATTTTATCAGAAACAGCAGCTTAGTGTTTCTAAAGAGGAAAATTAGTCCTTCACATGAGATGCAGCAGCGTGCAAAAGCTGCTATTACCCTCACCAACAGGGTTAAATAAACCTAACTTGGAATGTCATGATACATCATATTATGGAGGGAGAATGAGACAAGATACATGGTGACTTGATCAAAAGCAGTTAAGTGCAATACCTGGCAGATCGTGCATAAGGGACTCATGTAGTCAGACTTAATGTGAAATCACCACATCTAAACAGGAATCATATAAAATGTAATCCCACTTACATGAGGCCGTGTGCACGATGGAGAGCAGGAAAAGGACAGAACTGGATCGCCTGACGCCCAACGGGCACCGTTTCACCAAGTGGCTTCTACCGGGGCGGGAGTATGGTGTAGGTGTGGAAGGGGGAAGTATAAATAGTAGGCACAGTTTGGGGATAGGACGGAGAAGGTCCGGTGACTCTGTATTAGCGCGCGCCCAGGTAACACGCCCCCTGTCAAAAGGGACTTCCAGAACCGCAGGTGGAATGCACCCGGGTCACATGATTAAGCGCTTCCGGAAGTCAGAGGGGTCAACGCACCCAGCGATGTGCGCATTAAAGTCTCAGGACCTGGTACAGAATGGATATGTGAAGGAGGTGTGTCCCTATGATATAGTAAATATGGGTGGGCATAGTATGCCAAAAAGTAAAAAAGAGCAGCGACGCGGCATCTGCATATTAGAATATGTAAAGGGGGTGTGTCCCAATAATGTATATGAGTATGGAAAGGCATGGTATGTCATGGAAATAAAGAAAAGCAGCCACAGAGCGCTTGCATTTTAGAGGGCATGGTGACAGTGTGTCTTAATGACGTGATAAATATGGAAGGGCAAAAAATGCCAGCGCTGTGCAATTGGTTCTCGAACATGCACCGTGCACATTGCCCGGGAACTTACATCAGGCGATGTAAGGATATCATGCCTGCGTGTAGTGGAGGCCTCAGAACCCACCCCACAGTGTGTTATGATGTATTCACACTGCGGGACTGGGAATCTGGCACCTGCGCAGTGAGGAAAGAGCTGGAGGAAAGAGGCGGAGGGAGATGGGGACAGGCGCAGAAATCCTCACTGCGCAGGCGCCAGATTTCCAGCCTGCAGTGTGAATACATCATAACACACTGTGGGGCAGGATCTGGGGTCTCCGCTGCATGCAGGCACGATAAACTTAAATCACCTGATGTAAGTTCCCAGGCAGCGTGCACGGCGCATGCCCCAAAAACTGATTGCACAGCGCAGGGGCCGGTGACCTCACAAGAAAGAGAGGACGAGGGGGCCGGAGGCAAGAGAGGGATGATGGACTGCTGCACAGGGCTGTACAGTCATGGCCAAAAGTTTTGAGAATGACACAAATATTAATTTTTACAAAGTCTACTGCTTCACTTTTTCTAATGGCAATTTGCATATACTCCAGAATGTTATAAAGAGTGATC
>JARQOD010000004.1:318817164-318980562 GCA_033576555.1 Oophaga sylvatica
GATCATCAAAGGCAACCTGGCAACATCTATATGCACCAGTCAATACACCAGTCATGGCAGTAGTGCCCTGAGTGCGGGCCCCTAAGCACTCCGGGCCCCGTCACAGCTGCGACCCCTGCGACTGCGGAAGTTATGCCCCTGGCTCAACCTGAAGATTGGACTGGTCACTTTTTTTAGCCTCTTCACTGCTCTTTTAGTCTGAAGCTGTTGAAAGAAGTGACAAAAGATGGAACATATTCTCAGCAAGTCATTGCATAAGCATATGTTCATTCTATTTGCTGTTTCTCCAGCTCCTTTTTAGGAGGGTTTCAGGTGGAATCTGCCTGTATTTGATATTGTGCGCACAGACCTTTAGGGTGTGTGCACACGTTGCGGATTTGCCTGTGGAATTTTCTACGCAGATTCTACCTCTCTTAGCAGAAAATGCAGGTAAAAATCCAAGCGGTTTTATGCGTTTTTGATGCAGATTTTCATGCGGATTTGTATGCGTTTTTGTAAGCTAAATAAAGATACAGTACAGGCCAAAAGTTTGGACACACCTTCTCATTTAAAGATTTTTCTGTATTTTCATGACTATAAAAATTGTAAATTCACACTGAAGGCATCAAAACTATGAAGATAAACGAAAAAAAAATTGGTTTGGTAACGTGTTAGCCAGTAGAAAAAACATATAGAGTGCTCTCAGTGGGAGAAGCAAAATAGGAATCTTGTGGGTATAATACCTTTTAATGGCTAACAAAATATAGTGAAAGATATTACAGGGCAAGCTTTCGAGACTGCTGACGTCTCTTCATCAGGCTGGTATAACAAAATATTTGAAGAAACACAATTATATACAGTGAAAAACAGGCATGGTGTGATACATGGACATTTAAATAAACAAACACTGAGCTTAAAGAGAGAATCCTTAATTAGGTAAGATTAGATAAGTGGTGTGAAAGTTTTATGGACCCCAGATGCATGTGAGATCAAAGGAAGTAAAATGGCACCCCAGTATGCCAACCTCTTCATGGCTAAACTGGAAAATGACTTCTTAACATCCTGCTCCATCAAACCATTTGCCTATTTCCGTTACATCGATGACATCTTAATAATCTGGACTGAGTTAGAACAAGAACTTCTAGATTTCCATGACAAATTCAACAAATTTCATCCTACCATAAACTTGACATTGGACCACTCAAAAACAAAAATCAACTTCCTAGACACCACCATAAAAGTCCAAAATGGTTTGTTCCAAACATCAGTGTATCGGAAACCAATTGACCGTCCCACATACCTCAGATGGGACAGCTTCCATCCTAAACACATTAAAAAGTCCATTGTCTACAGCCAGGCCCTCAGATACAACCGTATCTGTTCCAGTCCTAAGGACAGGGATAAACACCTAACCCAACTTAAAATGTTATTTTTAATTCAAGGTTACTGTTGTGAATGGGTTTGAGATGAGTTCTGAGCAGAGGCTCCCTCTGGTGGTTACAAGCGGTGCCAGTCTGTCCAGTGAAGATTGTGAGGACTGGGAATCAGGTGTTACTGATTGGTCTTATATAAGGGAGTCACCTTCCCATCAGGGTTGCCGGTGATCAATTGTTCTGGTCTGGATCCTTTATTCCTGTTTCCCTTGTAGCCTGCTGTGTCGTGTCTGCATCTCCTGCTAACAGATAAGACATTTTCTTCTTTTTGTTTTTGTGCTATATTTTTGCATTTTGTCCTGCACTTCTGTGGGGGCCTTCAGGTCCCCTCTGGGGGCTTCTGCCCTCTCAGTTTAGTTCAGCCACTGATGTTTGTACTTTTGCTTTTTCCAGTTTTTTCAGTGGCTGCTGTTTTGATTTTGTTACACCAGAGAACTAATTTAGGTGGTAGAGGTCGTGTGATCTCAGGTGTTTTTGAAATTAGTAGAGTTGGTGCCTTTCAGGGTTTTCTGGGATTGCAGTAAGTACCCTTCCTATCCTTTTCTATTTAGTTAGTTTGGGCCCCAGCGTTTGCTCATACTATTTTCTTTCTGTGTCAGTATTTCATCTTGTCTAACCGCCATTACATGTTTGGGGGCTTTCTATTATCTTTGGGGTTCTGCTCCGGGGCAGATAGCTTTCCTATTTCTATCTTTAGGTGTAGTTAGTTTCTCAGGCTGTGACGAGGCGTCTAGGACCAACGTAGGAAAGCTCCACGGCTGCCTCTAGTTGTGGTGGTTAGTCAGGGTACTGCAATCTCATAGATTCCAACTGCTCTGGTGTATTGCCTTTTTTACCTGCACTCCTCAGCTACCGAAACATAACAGGTTACCATCCCACCTCCATTGATGACCAGATCATTAGGGCCACAAGGATCCCTAGAAGTCAATTACTTCAATACAGGAAAAGAGAGGAAAATCACCGTGTACCTCTGGTAGTGACCTACAACTCACAGCTTGAAATACTGAGAAAAACTGCTAAGAAACTTCACCATATACTACACAAGGATGACCAGTGAAAAATATTATTCAAAGACCCCCCCTTGCTGTGTTACAGGCAACCTCCAAATTTAAGAAACATCATGATCCGAAGTTCAATGCCCTCA
Organism: Oophaga sylvatica; assembly: GCA_033576555.1. Taxonomy (NCBI): domain Eukaryota; kingdom Metazoa; phylum Chordata; class Amphibia; order Anura; family Dendrobatidae; genus Oophaga; species Oophaga sylvatica. Next base: position 318,819,721 of record JARQOD010000004.1, read on the forward strand.
GATTCACCAAGAGGGACATATCCTTGCAATTGGAAAAGATGCAAAACTTGCATTCATATAGAGACCAATGACATGATCCAAGTCCCCAACACACAGCAAAACTATAAGATCCCCGGGACATTCACATGTTCCTCTTCTAATGTGGTATATTTAATTCTATGCAATATATGTCCTGTGGGTGGCCTCTATGTTGGAGAAACAGGACAGAGACTGAGAGCAAGGATGAGGTCTCATCGTCATACGATTACAGACAAAAAAAAACATCTACCAGTGGCTAAACATTTCTGTGGTCCAGGACACAACATAGACAATATGAAAGTTGTCATTTTGAAAGGCAATTTCCAATCGCAAAAACATTGCAGGGTTTGGGAATACAAATTTATTAACATCTTTGATTCTGTTCACACAGGACTCAATTTGTCAGGAGGTTTTATGGCCCACTACCAAATCTGAGTAACTTCCTCCAAAAACAATGAAAACACCACCAGTCCTTTGATCTCACATGCATATGGGATCCATAAAACTTTCACACCACTTATCTAATCTTACCTAATTAAGGATTCTCTCTTTAAGCTCAGTGTTTGTTTATTTAAATGTCCATGTATCACACCATGCCTGTTTTTCACTGTATATAATTGTGTTTCTTCAAATATTTTGCTATACCAGCCTGATGAAGAGACGTCAGCAGTCTCGAAAGCTTGCCCTGTAATATCTTTCACTATATTTTGTTAGCCATTAAAAGGTATCATACCCACAAGATTCCTATTTTGCTTCTCCCACTGAGAGCACTCTATATGTTTTTTTCTACTGGCTAACACGGTACCAAACCAATTTTTTTTCGTTTATCTAAATGGTGGATACCAGAATGTACCGTACATCTATGGAACTGAAAGACCGTCTGAAGAAATTGGCACAACTGGACAGTGACATCTTCTTTTTAACCAGATGCAAGAAGGAACACTTAATACCCAAAGGACTAAGCTTAAAGAATCCTATTCGGAATACTTACAATACTCATTATTCGCAACACCTCTGCTACAGGACGTCGGAGAGACTACGGAACCACCTTATTCATGTTTTCTACAGCACCAAGAAAAAGGTCCAAATGGAAATAAAATCTTTAAGGAGTACAATTGCTGGTGACACACAGCAGAAAATGCAGCTTTACTATACTACTCTGCAGTCATACCTAATATACAACAAGAAAAAGAAACTCCACAGACTTCGACTGAAAGCAGGACTATATTCCAGCAACAGTCAAGCTCCTCCTAAACACTACAGCAAGAGGCAAAACCGCCAAAAGGACACAGGTAAAGTCAGCTGTGTTATTAATTTATCATCCTACAAACCCACTAATCTAGAACTCAATGTACTTTCCAGAGGTCTCACATTCTGTCCTACAAAATCTCTAGACAAAACAGAACTTTGTAGTGACATGGAACAATACTTCAGGAGACTTAGACTGAAGGAGTTCTTCTCTGTCAAAGAGGACTTGGGGCTTCAGAGCAGCCAAACTCAAGTCAGACTAAAGAATAAGAAAAACTCTGACTGGACACCTCCTTCTGGCCGCAACATCATTTTAGACCAATATATTGACTCATTTAGACATTCGGTGCAGTCCATGATATTGGATAAAAAAGCAAAGAAAACATTTGATATCAGTTTGCAGTAAAGAAAGGCCATTTACGACCTGAAGAACAACAGGGAGATCACTATTAAGCCTGCGGATAAAGGTGGTGCCATAGTTCTCCTTAATACAACCGACTACATCAAAGAGGCACACAGACAACTGATGGATATACAGTGCTACACCAAACTGGATGATGACCCAACTCCAAAATATCTGAGGGAGTTGAAAAGAGTCATCAAATGTCTGTGTACAGACTCCATAAACCTTCTGGACTTAATACCTGAGAATCCAAGGATGGGACCTTTCTATATGCTTCCCAAGATTCATAAGCCAGGCAACCCAGTGAGGCCAATCATCTCAGGGTGGGAACACTCACTGAAATCTCAGGGTGGGTAGAAAACATCCTTAAGCCGCTGGTAAGGAAGACAGCCAGCTATATACAGGACACTACAGACTTGCTGAATAAGCTATCCATGATAGGTTCCCTCCCCGACAGCACCGTCTTAGCCACGATGGATGTCGAATCCTTATATTCTAACATCCAACACAAAGATGGACTAACTGCCTGCCGAATGTTTCTTGAGGCCAATGGGATCCCTTCCGAGTCTGTAATAACACTCACCAGATTCATCCTCACACACAACTTTTTCTCTTTCGGTGAGGAGCTATATCTACAACGCACCGGCACCGCTATGGGAAGTAAAATGGCACCCCAGTATGCCAACCTCTTCATGGCTAAACTGGAAAATGACTTCTTAACATCCTGCTTCATCAAACCATTTGCCTATTTCCGTTACATCGATGACATCTTAATAATCTGGACTGAGTCCGAACAAGAACTTCTAGATTTCCATGACAAATTCAACAAATTTCATCCTACCATAAACTTGACATTGGACCACTCAAAAACAAAAATCAACTTCCTAGACACCACCTTAAAAGTCCAAAATGGTTCGTTCCAAACATCAGTGTATCGGAAACCAATTGACCATCCCACAAACCTCAGATGGGACAGCTTCCATCCTAAACACATTAAAAAGTCCATTGTCTACAGCCAGGCCCTCAGATACAACCGTATCTGTTCCAGTCCTAAGGACAGGGATAAACATCTAACCCAACTTAAAATGTCATTTTTAATTCAAGGTTACCATCCCACCTCCATTGATGACCAGATCATTAGAGCCACAAGGATCCTTAGAAGTCAATTACTTCAATACAGGAAAAGAGAGGAAAATCACCGTGTACCTCTGGTAGTGACCTACAACCCACAGCTTGAAATACTGAGAAAAACATCTAAGAAACTTCACCATATACTACACAAGGATGACCAGTGAAAAATATTATTCAAAGACCCCCCCTTGCTGTGTTACAGGCAACCTCCAAATTTAAGAAACATCATGATCCGAAGTTCAATGCTCTCAGATTCACCAAGAGGGATATATCCTTGCAATGGAAGAAGATGCAAAACTTGCATTCATATAGAGACCAACGACAAGATCCAAGTCCCCAACACACAGCAAAACTATAAGATTCCCGGACATTCACATGTTCCTCTTCTAATGTGGTATATTTAATTCTATGCAATAAATGTCCTGTGGGTGGCTTCTATGTTGGAGAAACAGGACAGAGACTGAGAGCAAGGATGAGGTCTCATCGTCATACGATTACAGACAAAAAAAAACATCTACCTGTGGCTAAACATTTCTGTGGTCCAGGACACAACATAGACAATATGAAAGTTGTCATTTTGAAAGGCAATTTCCAATCGCAAAAACATCGCAGGGTTTGGGAATACAAATTTTTTAACATCTTTGATTCTGTTCACACAGGACTCAATTTGTCAGGAGAATTTATGGCCCACTACCAAATCTGAGCAACTTCCTCCAAAAACAATGAAGACACCACCAGTCCTTTGATCTAAAGGGTATGCCACACTAAACAATATCGCTAACGGGATCGCTAAAAAACGTCACTATTTAGCGATCCCGTTAGCGATGTTGTTCAGTGCGGCAGCTTCCAGCGACGAGCTTCCTGCTGTGATCTCGCTCGTCGCTGGAATCATTCCGGACCCTATTTCATCGCTGGCGCTCCCGCTGGGTAAGTATCTAATCGCTGTGTGGCACCTTTTCTTAGCGATTTAGCGGTACTTTTGTACCGCTAAAGTCGTTAAGAAGATCGCTAACGGCGATAGCGTCGTTAACTATATCGCTAAATGTGGCCGCATTTAGCGATATAGAAACAATCCCGCTAGCGATCTCATTAGTATGCAACGCTAACGAGATCGCTAGCGGGATAGCTTAGTGTGGCAGTACCTTTACATTCATATGGGGTCCATAAAACTTTCACACTACTTATCTAATCTTACCTAATTAAGGATTCTCTCTTTAAGCTCAGTGTTTGTTTATTTAAATGTCCATGTATCACACCATGCCTGTTTTTCACTGTATTATAATTGTGTTTCTTCAAATATTTTGTTATACCAGCCTGATGAAGAGACGTAAGCAGTCTCGAAAGTTTGCCCTGTAATATCTTTCACTATATTTTGTTAGCCATTAAAAGGTATCATACCCACAAGATTCCTATTTTGCTTCTCCCACTGAGAGCACTCTATATGTTTTTTTCTACTGGCTAACACGGTACCAAACCAATTTTTTTTCGTTTATCTTCATAGTTTTGATGCCTTCAGTGTGAATTTACAATTTTTATAGTCATGAAAATACAGAAAAATCTTTAAATGAGAAGATGTGTCCAAACTTTTGGCCTGTACTGTATCTTTATTTAGCTTACAAAAACGCATACAAATCCGCATGAAAATCTGCATCAAAAACGCATAAAACCGCTTGGATTTTTACCTGCATTTTCTGCTAAGAGAGGTAGAATCTGCGTAGAAAATTCCACAGGCAAATCCGCAACGTGTGCACACACCCTAAAGGTCTGTGTGCACAATATCAAATACAGGCAGATTCTACCTGAAACCCTCCTAAAAAGGAGCTGGAGAAACAGCAAATAGAATGAACATATGCTTATGCAATGACTTGCTGAGAATATGTTCCATCTTTTGTCACTTCTTTCAACAGCTTCAGACTAAAAGAGCAGTGAAGAGGCTAAAAAAAGTGACCAGTCCAATCTTCAGGTTGAGCCAGGGGCATAACTTCCGCAGTCGCAGGGGTCGCAGCTGTGACGGGGCCCGGAGTGCTTAGGGGCCCACACTCAGGGCACTACTGCCATGACTGGTGTATTGAGCCCTGTCTCTTCTGGTCATCGGGCCCCAGTGGCAGGATTCTGCCGCTGAAGTTACTGAACCTGCGTACGAGACGCAGGTTCATTTAAACTCTATTGTCGTGCGGGATCGGAGGCTGGCAGCTCATGTCAGCACACAAGTCGCATGACGTTATTGTCATTCGCCGGCGAGTGCGCACTTGAACTGCATGGAGGGAGAATTGCTGCAGGAACGGCCAAGGTAAGAAGAAAGCTTTTTTTTTTTAGTTTTATTGAAAGCGGCACAGTGGCTGGATGGGAGACACAGGGGGAAGAATGGAGACACGGGAAAAATTGGATACATGGGGCAGGATGGAGACAGATGGGGTAGGATGGGACATCACACGGGGCAGAATGGATACTGATGAGGGCAAGATGGGAGAACATATGGGACCAGGATGGGAGAACATATGGCTGGAGCCAGGAATGAGACACATGGGGGCCAGGATGAGGGATATTATTACCATAAGGGCTAATTAATGGATATTATTAGCACAGTGATGTATTTATTTTATTTTTTGAGGATACTGTTTTAAATGCGAGAGGCGGTCCTGTTAAGGTGCAGAACGACACTACTTCACCTTTTTTTCTTCATATGGTGTAGTTTAGAAGTTGGGAAAAAATTAAGTAATGATTGTAAAACAGAGAAGGAAGACCGAACCATCAAGCCTGCAATAACGGATGAACGGCAAAAAGTGAACAGCGGTATATTAGCTTCGGGTTACTAGTGCACAGCATTGAAAAAACATCCAGAAATAGAAAATTGTAGAAACACTCACCCACAAGCAGTAATAAATGAAGTCCTTCATTCAGCCATGCAAAGCATTTGGACACAGTTCATGGGACAAGCAGGTGCAGAGGGTAGCGGGGATAGAACCGGACGATGTCAGTTTCACGTCATAGACGCTTCTACAGGTCCAGGTGACCTGGAACTGTGTCCAAATGCATTGCATTGCTGGATAAAGGACTTCATTTATTACTGAATGTGGGTGAGTGCTGCATTTTTCTACAATTTTCTAAAAATTAATTAATGTGTTCTGCAAGCTGTACTCTAGCTAACTGTGATATTTCTGCAGAGACGAGCCCTGGCTGGAAGAAGTGATGGTGGTCTGTGCTGGATGAAGTTGAGAAGCAAAGATGAAGGACTTCACCTAGAGATGTCACTGGTGAGTCAGTGTGTTACCTGTACACTGACACTATACACTGTATACTATATACAGCAGTCCTGTGTGCAATATGACCACACTGACACTATATACAGAGCTCCTGTGTTTAATGTCACTGGTGATCACTATTACCTGTACACAGACACTGCATACTAAGTACAGATCTTCTGTGTATAATGGCACTTATGGTGATATTAGTATTGTGGGTTTTTTTTTATTAATGATCAGTATTTTAGTATTCAGTCACTATGTGGTGGTAATATGCTGTCCGGCCATGGTGTGGTGGTATTTGTTCCTTGTATGTGCTATTTGGTCACCATGTGGTTGTAATATGTGATCTGGACATTATGCGGTCGCATTTGTCCCTTGTATTTGATATTATTGGTCATTTTAAAAACTGAAAAATAAATAAAAGTATACCTAAATTGTATTGCATATTTCAAAAAATGATTACTCTATCCTATTAAAGTACAACTCCACCAAAAGAGTCTACCTTGTCGTGGTGGCGGCTTAAAAAAATCTTTTGGCCATAAGCTGCTGGCTATATGTACGATTGGTGAGATGTGGAGCTTTTCCCAAGAGAGAGTAGTGTGGCTATTGCCAGTTCGAGGGGTGGAGCCTGGGTGGAGTCTAAAGGGGGCCCGAAAGTTTTGCTAGTATTGGCCCCCGAAATTCCTAGTGGCAGCCCTATGCCTATATTTGTTAAATTTTGCACTATAAAGCATTGCAACAAAACTATAGTGTCTGAAATGAATAGGGAAAGTGTGAATTTGGGTGGATAATATTTTGGCATGGGGGGTGACCATTTGAAAGATCGCACCAGGGCCCATAACTTTGCAGTTACGCCACTGGGTGGAGCCAATATCTTATGCATAAAAGTAAAGAAAGAAGACCGACAGCAAAGCCGCCACAGAAACGACAAGGAAGGTGGCAAAGAAGGCGTTTCAGGAGACATTGGCAGTGTTTTCATAAAGCATCATCTGCCTTAGTCCGGGGTCACACGTGCGAGTCTCTAGCATGAACACCTAGCCCTGCCGCCGGCGCGCGGACTGGAGCGTGCGGCTGCATGTAATTCTATGCAGCCGCACGCTCCGGTCCGAGTGCTGGTGGTAGTGCTGGGTGTTCATGCGAGAGAATCGAGCGAGTTTCTCGCATGTGTGACCCCGGCCTTAAAAATTATGCGAACACGTTGGCATCTACAATACGCTATGTGTACATACCAGAGGCATAGCTAGTGCTTTGGTTCGGGGGGTTTGGAGGGCAAAACTTCTGAATGGGCCCCAAACCAGGTAACAACTGGGTGACGCACCCTCATAGTGGAGGAGAACCTCAACAGATGACCGCACGGTTACTGAAAATAATCTCTATATAAAGACCAACATGGATATTACCGCCATATGGTCAGTGGTAAATACTAGTCTTACAGAACATAAGAGATTACAGCACAGTTACAGATAATGACTTACCGCTGACATTCTTTCTGATGGAGTTCACTTTTCCCTTCTTTTCCATCTAACACAGACCAACATGACAACTTATCCCAGCCAGGACTCAGCTGCAGAGAATACAACAAAGACACATTTCACGTCTCATATTTTCAGCACTGTCCCCAATGGGACTATTTCGAACCTGCACAAACTCCTCATCCTGCTGATACCCCAATATTGAGCCACTGCTGCCATATGAGTCTCTATTACTGCACTTGCTGTGTGATTCTCTGTGCTCTCTGAATTCTAAAGCACCCCTCTAGAATATAATTTCCTCTAGAAAACAGTGCCCACATTTTGTCCCCTAGAAACTAATGATGCCCTGTGTGCCCCCTTGACAGTCTCGAAAGCTTGCCCTGTAATATCTAGCCATTAAAAGGTATCATACCCACAAGATTCCTATTTTGCTTCTCCCACTGAGAGCACTCTATATGTTCAAAACTATGAATTAACACATGTGGATTTATATACTTAACAAAAAAGTGTGTAACAACTGAAATTATGTCTTATATTCTAGGTTCTTCAAAGTAGCCATCTTTTGCTTTGATGAGTGCTTTGCACACTCTTGGCATTCTCTTGATGAGCTTCAAGAGGTAGTCACCCGAAATGGTTTTCACTTCACAGGTGTGCCCTGTTAGGTTATAATAAGTGGGTATTCTGGCCTTATAAATGGGTTGGGACCATCAGTTGTGTTGTGCAGAAGTCTGGTTGATACACAGCTGATAGTCCTACTGAACAGACTGTTAGAATTTGTATTATGGCAAGAAAAAAGCAGCAAAGTAAAGAAAAACGAGTGGCCATCATTATTTTAAGACCTGGTCAGTCAGTCTGAAAAATTGGGAAAACTTTGAAAGTGTCCCCAAGTGCAGTTGCAAAAACAATCAAGTGCTACAAAGAAACTGGCTCACATGAGGACTGCCCCAGGAAAGGAAGACCAAGAGTCACCTCTGCTTCTGAGGATAAGTTTATCCGAGTCATCAGCCTCAGAAATCGCAGGTTTACAGCAGCTCAGATTAGAGACCACGTCAATGCCACACAGAGTCTAGCAGCAGACACATCTCTACAACAACTGTTAAGAGGAGACTTTGTGCAGCAGGCCTTCATGGTAAAATAGCTTCTAGGAAACCACTGCTAAGGACAGGCAACAAGCAGAAGAGACTTGTTTGGGCTAAAGAACACAAGGAATGGACATTAGACCAGTGGAAATCTGTGCTTTGGTCTGATGAGTCCAAATTTGAGATCTTTGGTTCCAAACACCGTGTCTTTGTGCGACGCAGAAAAGGTGAACGGATGGACTCTACATGCCTGGTTCCCACTGTGAAGCATGAAGGAGGAGGTGTGATGGTGTGTGGGTGCTTTGCTGGTGACACTGTGGGGATGTATTCAAAATTGAAGGCATACTGAACCAGCATGGCGGCCACAGCATCTTGCAGCGGCATGCTATTCCATCCGGTTTGCGTTTAGTTGGACCATCATTTATTTTTAAACAGGACAATGACCCCAAACACACCTCCAGGCTGTGTAAGGGCTATTTGACCAAGAAGGAGAGTGATGGGGTGCTACGCCAGATGACCTGGCCTCCACAGTCACCAGACCTGAACCCAATCGAGATGGTTCGGGGTGAGCTGGACCGCAGAGTGAAGGCAAAAGGGCCAACAAGTGCTAAGCATCTCTGGGAACTCCTTCAAGATTGTTGGAAGACCATTTTCAGTGACTACCTCTTAAAGCTCATCAAGAGAATGCCAAGAGTGTGCAAAGCAGTCATCAAATCAAAAGGTGGCTACTTTGAAGAACCTAGAATATAAGACATATTTTCAGTTGTTTCACACTTTTTTGTTAAGTATAAAATTCCACATGTGTTAATTAATAGTTTTGATGCCTTCAGTGTGAATGTACAATTTTCATAGTCATGAAAATACAGAAAAATCTTTAAATGAGAAGGTGTGTCCAAACTTTTGGTCTGTACTGTATGTTATTTAACAAAAAAAAGAATTGTGATGTAATTTCTTTGTCCAACCTCTTCTTTTACATACTCCCATGAACACCATAAAATCAACACATACCATGTTCTAAAGTAATGTTTACACACACAAAACAAATATAAGTGAAATCTATTGCTAGATATGGCGATAGATTAGATAGATGTATCGATAGATAGATACAGTGGATTCGGAAAGTATTCAGACCCCTTTACATTTTTCATTCTTTGTTTCATTGCAGCTATTTGGCAAATGTAAAAAAGTTCATTTTTTTCTAATTAATGTACACTCTGCAACCCATGTTTACAGAAAAAAAACAGAAATGTAGAAATTTTTGCAAATTTATTAAAAAAAGAAAACTAGAATATCACATGGTCATAAGTATTCAGACACTTTTCTCAGACACTCATATTTAAGTCACATGCTGTCCATTTCCTTGTGATCCTCCTTGAGATGGTTCTACTCTTTCATTGGAGTCCAGCTGTGTTTAATTAAACTAATAGGACTTGATTTGTAAAAGCACACACCTATCTATATAACACTTCACAGTGCATGTCAGACCAAATGAGAATCATGAAGTCAAAGGAACTGGTCAAGGAGCTCAGAGATAGAATTGTGGCAAGGCACACATCTGGCCAAGGTTACAAAAGAATTTCTGCAGTACTCAAGATTCCTAAAAGCACAGTAGCCTCCATAATCCTTAAATGGAAGAAGCTTGGGACCACCAGAAGTCTTCCTAGACCTGGCCGTCCAGCCAATCTGAGCAATTGTGGGAGAAGAGCCTTGGTGAGAGAGGTAAAGAAGAACCCCAAGATCACTGTGGCTGAGCTCCACAGATTCAGGAGGGAGACGGGAGGTTCCACAAAGTCAACTATCACTGCAGCCCTCCACCCGTCGGACCTTTATGGCAGAGTGGCCCAACGGAAGCTCTCCTCAGTGCAAGATATATGAAAGCCCACATAGAGTGTGCTAAAAAATAAATGAAAGACTCCCAGACTAAGAGAAATAAGATTATCTGATCTGAAGAGACGAAGATAGAACTTTTTGGTGATAATGCTAAGCAGTGTGTGTGGAGAAAACCAGGCACTGCTCATCACCTTCAGAATACAATCCCAACAGTGAAAGATGGTGGTGGCAGCATCATGCTATGGGGGTGTTTTTCAGCTGCATGGATAGGACGACTGGTTGCAATTGAAGTAAACATTAATGCGGTCAGGTACAGAGATATCTTGGATGAAAACCTCTTCCAGAGTGCTCTGGACCTCAGACTTGGCCGAAGGTTCACTTTCCAACAAGACAATGACCCCAAGCACATGGTTAACAAAGGAGTGGCATCAAAACAACTCTGTGACCATTATTGACTGGCCCAGCCAAAGCCATGACCTAAATTCAATTGAGCATCTCTGGAGAGACCTGAAAATGGCTGTTCACCAACGTTTACCATCCAACCTGATGGAACTGGAGAGGATCTGCAAGGAAGAATGGCAGAGGATGCTGAAATCCAGGTGTGAAAAACTTGTTGCATCATTTCCAAGAAGACTCATGGCTGTACTAGCTCAAAAGGGTACTTGTTATGAATGTGCTAGAGATGGTTTCTGAGCAGAGGCTCCCTCTGGTGGTTACAGACAGTACTGAACCTTCCAGCGAGGAATGGCAATCTGGGATCACTGACTGGACTGATATAAGGGAGGTTCCCTCCCATGATGGTCGCCGGTGATCTATTGTTCTTGTCTCAATTGTGGTTCCTGGTTCATTTGGAAGTTTGCTGGAGCCTTGCCTGCATCTTCTGCTTTCAGATAAGATATTTTCTGATTTTCTTTTTGTGCTTGCTTTTTTTTTTTGTTTTCTACACTTTTGTGGAGGTCATCTGTAGCCACTGTTATTTGTTCATTTGCTTTTTCCTGTTTTTTCAGTGGCTGCGGCTTAGTTTTGTTACACCAGAGATCTGATTTAGGTGGTGGAGATTGTGTGATCTCAGGTGTTTTTGCAATCAGAAGAGTTGGTATTTTTTAGGGTTTTTTGTTGGATTGCAGTCAGAATTCTTTCCTGTACTTTTCTGTCTAGACAAATTGGGCCCCAGTGTTTGCTCATTCTATTTTCTGTCTGTGTCCGTGCTTTCTTCTTGTCTAACCGCCATTACATGTTTGGGGGCTTCCTATTTTCTTTGGGGATCTGCTCCGGGGCAGATAGCTTTCATCTTTCTGCCTTTAGGTGTAGTTATCTCTCAGGCTGTAATGAGGCGTCTAGGATCAACGTAGGAACGCTCCACGGCTACCTCTAGTTGTGTGGTTAGTTCAGGTTACTGCAATCCAATAGGTTCCAGCCTCTCTGATGTATTGCCGTTTTTGCTTTTTCTCCTCAGAAACCTAAACATAACAGTATCACCGGCCCAAACTGAAAATTATATGGTAATCACAGAAGGGAAAAATAGTGTGGAAAAAAAAAAATAAAGTCAGAGTTGTCAGAGTGTAATGTATGTAGTACAGTTCATATAGCGTCTTGTGCTTGGGTGCGATGAAAACACAGGAGTCACAGGTTTGATATAGAAAAGTCCTGTATTACTTCATACAAGTTGGCAGAAATAGTCACACAGTTTGCAGACACAGAAACAGGAGACACAGCAGGCCAGGGTAAACCAAGCTCAGCAATCACTCTCCAATACAGATTCAGGATCTTCTTCTCTGTTACCGTAAGTCCATGCAAACGTGGGTCTTTCAAAGAGCAGGGTTCAGAGTCCACAAGTGCTTCAGAGTTCCTCAGTAGGAATAGCTGGAGTACAAGGTCCAAGGCTTACAGGAGTCAAGTCACAGGTTCACTGCAGGCTAGATTCTGAAGCACTGATTGCTCAGCTGTGGCTGCTTAAGAAGCAAAGGAGAGAATCAGGGCGGGAACATGCAAGCTGGAAACTCCATTTTGACTGAGGGCAAGATAGCTGCAGCAAGACAGAAAGTAAAATGGCTGACGAACAAACTGAGTTTCAGGAATATATACATAGAACCTTACATTACTCCCCCCTTAAGGACAACCTCCGGATGACCTCAGACCAGGCTTGTGTGGGTACCTCTGATGAAACTGACGGAGCAAGCGAGGAGCATTAACGTTATTGACCGGTTCCCATGACTTGTCCTCCACTGGGTAGCCCTGCCATTTAATCAGATATTGTAACTGATTTCTATACAACCTGGAATCTAAAATCCTTTCCACCACAAATTCTTCCTGACCATCGACTAGCACTGGGTCAGGGCAAGGAGAGGAACGTCCAGGAAACGTATTGGGTGTCGCAGCCTTTAGTAGGGATACATGAAAGACAGGGTGGATTCTCATAGTTCTGGGCAGTTGAAGACGACAAGCAACGGCACTTATAATTTTACTGATTTTATAGGGTCCAATGTACTTATGTCCCAACTTAGACGATGGAATCCTTAACTTAAGATTTCTGGTTGACAGCCAGACCAAGTCTCCTACCTTGAAAGCTGGTGCAGGTTTACGAAATTTATCTGCTGCTTTCTTGTACCTTTCTTGAGCCGATTCCAGATTTTCCTTTAGAAGATCCATATTCTTCTGTAAAGACGTGATTCTTTCAGCCACTGCTGGTAAAGGCGTTTCTATGGGAAATCGTGGTAGAATGTTAGGATGATAACCTAGATTAGAGTAAAAAGGAGACTGTTTAGTGGAGGCACTCTGAGAGTTGTTATACGAGAACTCAGCTAATGGAAGTAGATCCACCCAATCATCCTGTAGGTGGCAGATAAAGCAGCGGAGATACTGCTCCAGGGTTTGATTGGTTCGTTCGGTCTGTCCATTAGTCTGGGGATGAAAAGCAGAAGAAAGGTTTACTTTAATGTCCAATGCTGCACAGAAATTTTGCCAAAACCTAGAAGTGAATTGCACCCCTCGATCCGAAATAACCTCATCCGGTACTCCATGTAAGCGAAACACATCTTTAATCATCAAATCTGATGTCTGTTTTGCAGTGGGTAAGCCGACACAAGGAATAAAATGAGCTGCCTTTGTTAGACGGTCAACCACCACTAGAATGGTGTTCTTCCCCTGAGAGGTTGGTAACTCCACAATGAAGTCCATAGAAATGGATCCCCACGGGCGGGACGGGGTGGGAAGAGGCTGTAACAGACCAGTTGGTGAGGAGCGAGGTGTTTTGCATCTTGCACAGACCTCACATGAAGTGACATAATTCAAAACATCCTTCCTGCAAGTGGGCCACCAAAAGAAACGAGAAAGAAATTCCTGTGTCTTTAGAATTCCTCTATGCCCAGCTATCTTGGAATCGTGAATGAGATGCAATACTCTTAATCTGACTGTTTCAGGAATATACAGACGTTGTCCCTGAATCCACACACCATTCTTAAAGACAAGACTTACGTCCCTTGGGGTTGTGCCAAAAAGGAATCCGCATGGTATGCTTCCTTGATGTCCTTAAGTAGGTCTTGATTATGAATTACTCCTAGGAATCTAGAATCAGGAAGAATAGTCTTAGGAGGAGTAATTGGACGTGTCTCTGCTGAGTAAATCCTAGAGTGCATCAGCCTTTCCATTGCGCGATCCTGGTCTATAAGAGATGATAAAATTAAATTGGTTTAAGATTCCAGCGAGCCTGGCGAGGAGTCAGGCACTTAGCCGACCTGATAAACTCAAGGTTACGATGGTCTGTCAGGACGACTATTTGCTGTGCAGCTCCCTGAAGAAGGTGTCTCCATTCTTTGAAGGCGGCAATAATGGCCAACAACTCTCTATTGCCCACATCGTAGTTCCTCTCAGCCGAAGACAACTGCTGGGAAAAGAAGGCACAGGGATGCAAGACATTCTTCTCACCTGTTCTCTGAGAGAGTATAGCTCCAACGGCACAGTCTGAAGCATCCACCTCTATTATGAAGGCAAGCTCGGGGTTGGGATGTACTAGGATAGGTGCAGTGGTAAATTTATCTTTTAGACGGGAAAATGCTTCCTGGGCTTGGGAGTCCAGGAAAACCTAGACTCTTTCCGGGTAAGTTGAGTGATAGGTGACACTACCTCAGAGAAATTTCTAATGAAACGTCTATAGAAGTTGGCAAACCCGATGAAGCGCTGTACCTCCTTCACATTTCTAGGACTTGGCCAATCCTTGATGGCTTGGGTTTTGCTTCCATCCATACTAATTCCTTGTGTAGACAGTACATACCCCAGAAATTGAATTTCGGTCCTATGGAATTCACACTTTTCAAGTTTGATGTAAAGATGATTTTGTCTTAGACGTTCCAAGACCATTCTCACATGTCCATGATATTCCTCTGTGGAGTTAGAAAAAATTAGAATATCATCCAAATAAATTACCACGAATGTATCTAGGAGATCCCTGAAGATGTCATTCACCAAGTGTTGGAAAGTGGCTGGGGCAGTACTCAGACCAAAAGGCATAACTAGATATTCAAAGTGTCCATAGCGTGACCTGAATGCAGTCTTCCATTCATCCCCAGGTCTAATACGGACTAAGTTATAGGCCCCACGAAGATCTAGTTTAGAAAAAATTTTGGCATGTCGCACTCTCTCCAATAACTCAGGGATTAAAGGCAATGGATAACGGTTTCTAATAGTAACCTTATTGAGTTCCCTATAGTCTACGCATGGTCTCAGAGATCCATCTTTCTTCTTTACAAAGAAGATGGGTGCACCTGCAGGAGATGAAGAGGGGCGTATGAAGCCCTTGGCTAGATTTTCATCTATGTAATCCTTTAAAGCCTTTAGCTCGGGCCCCGCCAGGGGGTAGATCTTACCAAAAGGTATCTCTGCTCCAGGCAATAATTCAATTGGACAATCATATGGACGGTGAGGAGGAAGCTGGTCAGCGTTCTTCTTGTCACATAAATCCACATAGTCCTGGTATACAGCTGGTAGTTCAGGGACTGACATGATTCCTTTAGGAACAGAGCAAACTGAAACTTTTGGACTCATCTGTTTCTCTGGAAAGTGTAATTCCTTGGTCTCCCAGTTAATGGTAGGATTCTGAGCCTGCAGCCATGGTAGCCCTAGAATAATGGGAAAGTGGGGAGAAGAGATAAGCATAAAGGACAGTTTCTCTTGATTATCTTTACCCATAAGAACCCTCAAAGGCTCTGTTTCCTGATCCACTGGTCCAGAGGTCAGCAGGGAGCCATCCACAGTTTCCATCTGTACTGGAGTAGCCTTCTTCACTGAACGTATTCCCTGTTTCAGAGCAAAGGAGACATCCATAAAATTTCCACTTGCCCCTGAGTCGATCATAGCAGAGCTAGACACCCAAGCTGAGTCAACCCAGAGTTTGATGGAAAGAAAGCAATGAGAATTGTTTTTCTTACAACTCAGCTGGGACACTGCTGAGGAAACTTGAAAAATGGCAGCGTTTACACAGTCAACGTCCTCAGAGGTAACGGAGTTTAAGTCAGAGAAATCAAGATCTGTTGCTGCAGATCTCTCTGGAGCCTGAGGCTCGGACCTGACAGATCCCCTCTCGCAACACTCACAATGAATGAGTGCTGCAGTAGTCTTACGAGAACGGCTGGGGCAGTTTATAATGAAGTGCCCTGACTTACCACAATAGAAACATAGATTCTCCTTAAAACGATGTTCCTTGCGTGCATCACTAACCCGTCATTGTAAAGAGTCTACCTGCATGGGTTCAGGTTCAGGTTCCCGTGTAATCCTACTCAAAGGTTCCTTAGCTGGAGAGGAAGGTAGGAAAAGGTTAGTACGATTGCTTTCGAACCATCTCTCTTGCCTGCGTTCAGTCAGACGAGTATCAATACGGATGCAGTAGTTAATAAAGTCACCTAACGCAGTGGGAGGGTCGGCACGAGCAAGTTCATCCTTAATCAGTGGAGATAACCCCTTTCGAAAAATAGATTTTTTGGCGGAACTGTCCCAGGTGGTATCAAGGGCCCATCTCCTGAAATCCAAGGCATATTCAGCTACCGAGTGCTTACCTTGGCGCAAAGCTAACATGGCTGCTTCAGCTGTTGCACCTCGATTGGGGTCATCAAACACCTGCCCCATGGCTGAAATAAAATCATCAAGGTGATTCAAACAATCATCCTCAGTCTCAATCAGAGGGTTTGCCCACATTAAAGCCTTGTTGGTAAGCAACATAATTATAGTAAGCACCTTAGATCGTTCAGTGGGAAATTGTGAAGCATGTGCAGAAAAAAAAAGATTGCATTGATTAATAAATCCCCTGAATTTCTCACGTTCACCGCCAAAACGAAAAGGGGGCAACTTGGGAATCCCAGCACTCGGGGCTACGGCAGGAGCCTGGACTCGCCCCTCTAGAACCTCAATCCTGGCTCGCAAATCCTGGGTAGTCTGTCCAACCACTTGCAAATTGTGATTATTGAGGTCCTGTAGATTTGTAAAACGGGTCTTTATATTCTGCAAATCTGCAAGGATATTATCAGTCACTCCGCAAAGTTCCTTTATGCGGGCCTCCATTTTCCAGATCTTTTAAGACAGGATTACTGGAAGAAGAGGAGAGAAAAAAAAAACAATAGTGTTCACCTGTGGCAACACTGCAGAGAGAAAAAAAATTAAGGGAACTGTCACCTGGAATGGTTGTGAGAAGTCACAACCACTATCATCACAGAAAGTTTCAACCAGACATCTGATATCCAGAGTTACAGCAGACAAAAAAGAGAAAAGAAAGGAAAAAAAAAAAAAACAATAGTGTTTACCTGTGGTAACACTGCAAAAAGAAAAAACTTAAGGGAATTGCTCACCTGGAATGGTTGTGAGAAGTCACAACCACTGTCATCACAGAAAGTACAACCGGACGTCTGATATCCACAGTACAGCAGACACAGCCTTCCAGACCCAGCAGACACTAACGTTTTGGCTTCAGAATCTTGTAATGTATGTAGTACAGTTCATATAGCGTCTTGTGCTTGGGTGCGATGAAAACACAGGAGTCACAGGTTTGATATAGAAAAGTCCTGTATTACTTCATACAAGTTGGCAGAAATAGTCACACAGTTTGCAGACACAGAAACAGGAGACACAGCAGGCCAGGGTAATCCAAGCTCAGCAATCACTCTCCAATACAGATTCAGGATCTTCTTCTCGTTACCGTAAGTCCATGCAAACGTGGGTCTTTCAAAGAGCAGGGTTCAGAGTCCACAAGTGCTTCAGAGTTCCTCAGTAGGAATAGCTGGAGTACAAGGTCCAAGGCTTACAGGAGTCAAGTCACAGGTTCACTGCAGGCTAGATTCTGAAGCACTGATTGCTCAGCTGTGGCTGCTTAAGAAGCAAAGGAGAGAATCAGGGCGGGAACATGCAAGCTGGAAACTCCATTTTGACTGAGGGCAAGATAGCTGCAGCAAGACAGAAATTAAAATGGCTGACGAACAAACTGAGTTTCAGGAATATATACATAGAACCTTACACAGAGATATTTTTTTTTCTGTTTGTTGCATTTTTTCCCTCTTTTTCTCTGGGTGCTGAGGAGGATTCTTTTTTCTCTCAATGGAGTTTGCACAGTTGTCTGGCCGTGTGGATCAGCATGCCACTGAGGTTCGGAGTATTGCTACCTATCTTGCTAGGTTACCGGTTGTGGAACCTAGGATTCCCATGCCAGATTTGTTTTTGGGGGATCGGGCTAAATTTCTGAATTTCAAAAATAACTGTAAGTTGTTTTTTGCCTTAAAACCTAAGTCCTCGGGGAGCGCAGCACAGCAGGTTCAAATTGTCATCTCTCTCCTGCGCGGTGACCCTCAGGATTGGGCTTTTTCCCTGACACCTGGGGATCCTGTTTTGAATGATATTGATGTATTTTTTCTGGCTCTGGGGTTATTGTACGATAAACCTAATGTCACTGATCAAGCTGAAAAAACCTTGTTGGCATTAAATCAGGGTCTTGAAGATGCTGAGTTGTACTGTCAGAAATTCCGAAAGTGGGCAGTCCTGACCAAATGGAATGATGATGCTTTGGCAGCCCTTTTTCAGAAGGGGCTGTCAGAAAATGTAAAGGATGTCATGGTGGAATTCCCTGTCCCCTCTGGTCTCAATGATTCTATGTCTTTGGCTATTCAAATTGACAGACGATTGCGTGAGCGCAGAGGTATGCGTGAGATGGTGTTGCCTTGTGAGCCAGCTCCTGGGCTAGTGCAGTTTGATGGAGTGACTTCTGGGGCTCAGCATCATGAGCTTCGAAAGCGCAATGGGTTATGTTTCTACTGTGGTGACGCCTGTCATGCTCTTTCCGTCTGCCCTAAGGGGGAAGACGTTTTGCACGCTCAGTTGTCTTGGGTAGTGTTCAGACTAAATTTCTATTGACTGTTACCCTGATTTGCTCCCTGTCCACATTTTCTGCTTAGGATTTTGTTGATTCAGGAGCAGCTATTAACCTGATGGATTTTGACTTTGCCAAACGTTGTGGGTTTCTCATGATACCCCTGCGAAAGTCTATTCCCCTAGTGGGCATTGATTCTACCCCTTTGGCGGAGAATAAACCCCAGATTTCTACTCAGGTGATAATGAGGGTTGAACCAGATCATCAGGAGAGTTGCAAATTTCTGGTGCTGCATAATCTGCATGACATTATTGTTCTGGGTTTCCATTGGTTACAGTCTCATAATCCTGTTTTGGATTGGAAATCTGTGTCTGTGACCAGTTGGGGCTGCCAATGTGTTAATACTGACACTCCTGTTTTTTTCTGCCCCTCCCCAGTCTCAGGATGTTCCTGACTTTTTGACTGATTTTTCGGATGTATTTAGTGAAAGTAAATCTGCATCCTTGCCCCTTCACAGGAGCTATGATTGCGCTATTGAATTAGTGCCTGGTGGTAAATTTCCTAAAGGTCGCCTTTTTAACTTGTCTGTACCTGAACACGATGCTATGCGATCTTATATCAAGGAGTCATTGGAGAAGGGTCATATCAGACCATCCTATTCACCCTTGGGCGCCGGTTTTTTCTTTGTGGCCAAAAAGGATGGTTCATTGAGGCCGTGTATTATCGTCTCTTGAATAAGATCACTGTGAAGTATCAATATCCATTACCCTTGATTTCTGACCTGTTTTCCAGAGTGAAAAGTGCTAGTTGGTTTACCAAGCTTGACCTCAGGGGGGTGTATAACCTTATTCGCATTAAGCACGGGGATGAATGGAAGATGGCGTTTAATACCCCAGAGGGGCATTTTGAGTACCTAGTGATGCCCTTTGGGCTCACTAATGCTCCTTCCATCTTTCAATCCTTCATGAATGATATTTTCAGGGATTTTGTGGATAAATTTCTGATTGTTTACTTGGATGATATCTTGATTTTTTTCCAATGACTGGGACTCTCATGTGAAACATGTTCGGACTGTGTTCTGGATTTTGAGAGAGAATGCACTGTATGTGAAGGGATCAAAGTGTCTTTTTGGCGTACAGAAGGTCTCATTTCTGGGATTCATTTTGTCTCTGTCTGTTATTGAAATGGACCCGGTCAAGGTTCAGGGCATCTGTGATTGGGTCCAACCTACTTCATTAAAGGCTCTTCAGAGATTTTTGGGTTTTGCCAACTTTTTATCGTAAATTTATTGGTAATTTTTCCGGTATTGTTAAACCATTGACTGATTTGACCAAAAAGGGTTCTGATGTGGTGAATTGGCCTCCTGAGGCAATTTCTGCGTTTCAGGAACTTAAGCAGAGATTCACTTCTGCTCCTGTTCTACGGCAGCCTGATGTTTCTCTACCATTTCAGGTGGAGGTTGATGCCTCTGAAATTGGGGCAGGTGCCGTTTTGTCCCAAAGAGATCCAGAGACCTCTAAGAGTAACCCTTGTGCCTTTTTCTCTTGAAAATTTTCTCCAACTGAACGTAATTATGACGTGGGTAATTGGGAGTTATTGGCCATGAAGTGGGCCTTTGAAGAGTGGAGACATTGGCTGGAAGGAGCCAAACATCAGGTGGTGGTCCTCACGGACCATAAGAACCTGGTTTATCTCGAATCAGCCAAGCGACTTAATCCTAGAGAGGCCAGGTGGGCCTTGTTTTTCACACGTTTTAATGTTGTGGTTTCTTTTCTTCCTGGCACTAAGAATGTTAAGGCGAATGCCCTCTCGAGGAGTTCCTTTGCGGACTCTCCTGAGTTATCTGATCGTGCTGTTATTTTGAAAGAGGGTGTAGTACTTTCCGCCATCTCGCCCAATTTGAGACAGGCTCTGGAGGGGTGTCAGGAGGATAAACCTGAGCGCTGC
Source organism: Oophaga sylvatica (assembly GCA_033576555.1). Taxonomy (NCBI): domain Eukaryota; kingdom Metazoa; phylum Chordata; class Amphibia; order Anura; family Dendrobatidae; genus Oophaga; species Oophaga sylvatica. The sequence continues at coordinate 318,840,435 of JARQOD010000004.1, forward strand.
CCTATTGGGAAATTGTTTGTCCCAGACCAGTGGAAGAGTGTGATGTCTGAGATTCATTGTTCCGCGTTGGCTGGTCATCCCAGGATTTTTGGTACCAGAGACTCGGTGAGTCGGTCCTTTTGGTGGCCTACTTTGTCTCGTGACGTCAGGGAATTTGTGCAGTCCTGTGGGACTTGCTCTCGTTCCAAGCCTTGCTCTCGTTCTAGTGGTTTGTTAATGCCATTACCTGTGCCCAAGAGGCCATGGACCCATATCTCTATGGATTTTCTTTTCGACCTCCCTGTTTCTCAGAAAATGACCGTTATCTGGGTAATCTGTGATAGGTTTTCTCCTCTGCATTTCATCCTCAGACCAATGGACAAACCGAGAGAACAAACCAGACCTTGGAGACTTATTTGAGATGTTTTGTGTCTGCTGATCAAGATGACTGGGTCTCTTTTTTGCCTTTGGCTGAGTTTGCTCTTAATAATAGGGCTAGCTCTGCCACCTTGATGTCTCCATTTTTCTGCAATTCTGGGTTTCACCCTCGATTTTCTTCGGGACAGGCAGAGGCTTCTGTCTGTCCGAGTGTTGACTCTGTTGTGGAGCGAATGCAGCAGATTTGGGACCAGGTAGTGGACAGGTTGTCTCTCAGGAGAAGGCCCAACGGTTTGCCAACCAGCATAGGACTGATGGTCCTCGGTTTAAAGTGGGGGACTTGGTTTGGTTGTCCTCAAGAAATATCCCTATGAGGGTTGCATCTCCAAAGTTTAAGCCTAGGTTCATTGGACCTTAAGGTACTGCCACACTTAGTGATCTCGTTAGCGATCTCAATAACGACGCAAGCTAATGAGATCGTTTTTGTGATCGTTTTAATGTCGCTAGTAGCTGCCACACTTAGTGATCTCGTTAACGACCCATAAGCGGTTAGCGATCTCATTAACGACTTTAACGGTCATTGCGATGTAAAAAACAGCGCACATCGCTTACAAAAGGTGCCAGACACAGCGATATAGCGTCACCAGCGGGACGCCAACGATCTAAATACGGTCCAGAACTCTAGTGAACGATCAGCGAGATCACAGCAGGGGCCACATCGTTGCTACATGCCACACACGTTAGCGTCACGAACGAGATCGCTAAATAGTGATGTATTTTAGCGATCTCGTTAGCGACGCTGTTTAGTGTGGCATACCCTTTATAAGATCATGGAGATTCTTAATCCTGTTTCCTTCCGTTTGCTTCTTCCAGGGACATTTACGATCCATAACGTGTTCCACAAGTCCTTATTGAGGAGGTTTGTCGAGCCAGCGGTTCCTATGGCTGCGCCTCCTTACCCTGTTTTGGTTGAGGGCAATCTGGAGTATGTGGTTGAGAAAATATTGGATTCTCGTTTTTCTACACAGAAACTCCAGTATTTGGTTTAGTGGAGAGGTTATGGTCAGGAGGACAATTCTTGGGTGTTTGCTTCGGACATCCATGCTAGGAGACTGATCCGTGCCTATCACCGAGCTCATCCTGATCGGCCTGGTTGCACAAGTGAGGATTCGGTGACCCCTCCTCAAGGGGGAGGTACTGCTATGAATGTGCTAGAGATGGTTTCTGAGCAGAGGCTCCCTCTGGTGGTTACAGACAGTATTGAACCTTCCAGCGAGGAATGGCAATCTGGGATCACTGACTGGACTGATATAAGGGAGGTTCCCTCCCATGATGGTCGCTGGTGATCTATTGTTGTTGTCTCAATTGTGGTTCCTGGTTCATTTGGAAGTTTTCTGGAGCCTTGCCTGCATCTTCTGCTTTCAGATAAGATATTTTCTGCTTTTCTTTTTGTGCTTGCTTTTTGCTTAGTTTTCTGCACTTTTGTAAAGGTCAGCCGGGTCCCCTCCTGGGGCCTGTGCTCCTCTCAGTTTATCTGTAGCCACTGTTATTTGGTCATTTGCTTTTTCCTGTTTTTTCAGTGGCTACGGCTTAGTTTTGTTACACCAGAGATCTGATTTAGGTGGTGGAGATCGTGTGATCTCAGGTGTTTTTGCAATCAGAAGAGTTTGTATTTTTTAGGTTTTTTTGTTGGATTGCAGTCAGAATTCTTTCCTGTACTTTTGTCTAGACAGATTGGGCCCCAGCTTTTGCTCATTCTATTTTCTGTCTGTGTCTGTGCTTTCTTCTTGTCTAACCGCCATTACATGTTTGGGGGCTTCCTATTTTCTTTGGGGATCTGCTCCGGGGCAGATAGCTTTCATCTTTCTCCCTTTAGGTGTAGTTATCTCTCAGGCTGTGACGAGGCGTCTAGAATCAACGTAGGAACGCTCCACGGCTACCTCTAGTTGTGTGGTTAGTTCAGGTTACTGCAATCCAATAGGTTCCAGCCTCTCTGGTGCATTGCCGTTTTTGCTGTTTCTCCTCAGCTACCTAAACATAACAGGTACTTCTACTCAATACTGAGCAAAGGGTCTGAATACTTATGACCATGTGATATTTCAGTTTTTCTATTTTAATAAGTTAGCAAAATTTTCTACATTTGTTTTTTTTCCAGTAAAGATGGGTTGCAGAGTCTACATTAATGAGAAAAAAAATTAACTTTTTTGCATTTACCAAATGGCTGCAATGAAACGTGTGAAAAATGTTAAGGGGTTTGAATACTTTCCGAACCTACTGTATATCTATCTATAGCTATATCTGTCTACCTATAGATATATCAATCTATCTACAGACATATCTATAGACATATCTATCCATCTATGGACATATCTATCTATCGATCTATCTGTAGATAGATCGATAGATAGATCTATAGATAGAAAAATCTGCATTAGGCCGGGGTCACACTTGCAAGAAACTCGCACGAGTTTTGCACCTCAGTAGAAATACATGCAGCCGCACACTCTGGTCCTGAATGCCGGGTATTGAGGTGCGAGACTCATGCGAGTTTCTTGCAAGTGTGATCCCAGCCTTAAACGCAATATGTTTAAAAGGGAAAAAAAATTGCGTAGGCTCCTGTGCAATTTTCCAGTCCAGAGAGGGAAAGCCAGCGACTGGGGGCAGATATTTATAGCTTGGGAAGGGGTTAATACCCATGGATCTTCCCAAGCTATTAATATCAGCCGCAGCTGTCTGCACAGCTTTTATTGGCTGTTAAAATAGGGGAGCCCCCAAAAAATGATGTGGGGTCCCCCTACAATTAATAGCCGAAGGCTATACAGATAGCTGCGGGCTTATATTCATAGCCTAGGAAGGTACCATGGATATTGGCCCCCCTGGCTACAAACACCAGGCCGCAGCAGCCCCAGAAATGGCGCATCTCTAAAATGCGCCAATTCCGGCACTTGACCTCTCTCTTCCCACTGCCCTGTAGTGGTGGCATATGGAGTAATAAGGGGTTGATGTCACCTTTGTATTGTAAGGTGACATCAAGCCCGCCTTAGTAATGGAGAGATGTCAATAAGACACCAATCCATTACTAATCCTATAGTTGGTAATGAGTAAAATAAATACACAGCCAGAATAAAGTATTTTAATGAAAAAAAATAGAACACATTTTCCCATATTTATTATCCGCCTAATTCCCCGAAGCCATCGATCACCTGCAAAAAAAAAATTATAAACAAATACCCCCTGTTCCAACGTAATCCATGTAATAACGAGTGTCCCACGACAATCTCCCCTATAGAGCTGTCACATCGGGAGATGTGACCGCTCTACAAGGCCTCCAGTGACACACTGACAGGAGACAATGGCTGCTGCAGTGTTATCACTGAAAAGTCACTAGAGTTCATTCTCTCACTTGCCGGCAATGATGCATGAGAATTTTCACATGCAGCGGGGCCGCAAGTGACAGGACGAACTCCTGTGACCATGGTGGAGTGATACACTGCGGAAGGATACCTTCCGTCATTGTATCACCAGAGGCCCCTGGAGAGCGGTCACATCTGCCAATGTGACAGCTCATCGTGGGACATTTCTTATTAAATGGGTTACATCGGAACAGGGAGTATACTGTTGAGCTTATTATTTTATTTGTTTTCCAGGTGAACGAGGGCGTCAGGCATTAGCAGTATGGTATGTATGTTTACTGTATGTCTGTATGTGTTTTTTTTATTTTTACTAATCAACATAGTAGCCGGATGATGGGACTACTACTGCGGTGTGGTAAAGAATATGTGGGAAAAATGATCAGGGGGTATAAATGCAGGATTGGGGAACATATTGGAGACATTACCCCTGAGAGGGACCCCCCTATTTCATGCCACATTAATACCTGTCAAGGAGGTAACATTAATTCGATTAAATTTGTTGGTATTGAGAGGATAATCAAACCACCAAGAGGTGGGAACTGGGACAAACTGATCCTACAAAAGGAAACCAGATGGAAACCAGGAGGGCTTAATGAACAATTAAATTACAGTTGCTATATTTAGGATTTTCAAATTGTGTTAATTTGCATTTTGTAGAAGATAGCCTATGGACTGTTAATATCAAGTTTATTACGATTCTACAGCTACCTTTTATATTCTCTGTTCTGGAATTTCATTATATCATTCACCGTTATGGAAGAAATAAATTTGGTATTTATAAGGTTCTATGTGCTAGTTCTGTGGATAACAATTAGCATAATAGCTGTTTGCCTAATAAATAATTCAGTATGTTCTTTTCATATGGTATCCTGGTCGGAACCATGTTTTTTTGTTGTTGTTGCATGGGGGTTTAATGAGCTTGCATAACTTGTATGTACGGCATAAATTTGTGATGCACTATTTTTCCCTGCCGCGCAGAACCGGAAGTAGAAGGGGCCAAATTTGTTCATGCGTCCCAGCACAAGCGTGCGTGTCAGCTACCTCAGCTTCCATGATCACCGGAAGTGGAGGGGCTACGTCTAACTATGCGTTCCAGGATGAGCGTATTGGACGCATCTACTTCCGGCACTACGAACCGGATGTTAATGATACGGTTCACAGTACGAGTGGACGGCGTGCGGGTCAATACGACACAGGTGGGTGTTATTCGGTGATTGGCAATTTGTTATTTATAGGCTTTCATATCGCGCTTTTCTTTATCCCATTGTAACTTTAGAGGTAGCCTGTGAGGTCTTCTCTTTCTGCAGCATGCCCATGTGGTGCTAATAGGTTCCCTGAAGAGTCACGTAGTGAGGAAACGCGTCGGGAAGGACAGCGACATTATAGGGCTTGTTTTTTGAGGGTCAGATGTGGACTGCCCTTGTAAGGGCAGGGGTCATGGGAGTCAGGATATGTTAGCTCTAACAGGGCTTAATAGGGTGAACTTCCCCTTTTTTGGCTTCCTGACGAAACCTGGCTTTATAGAAGGGACATCTGACAACTGACATCTTCTACATATACTGGTGAGACTGTTCCATATTATACTCCATTGTATTTGTAGTCTGATTCCTTTCACATCTATGACGTCATTTTTTTGCGCATGAGTATTTAATACTTTTTGATAACCCATAGCAAAGGTTACTTGCCATATAGATCTAGAATCTTGGCTTAATAAATCCTTTAACAAGAAGGCTTACTTATTGGCTTTCTGTGGTCACAGTTGAACTTATGTGGTCCAGTACATCTTGATGTCCAGTCATCTGATACTTTAGGACTGGGAATAGTTGCATGTATGTATTGGAGTCTGTTACAGGACATATACAGATGCCTTTACGTATAGTCTGTGACAATTGGATTGAGTGAATTTTTTATATTTGCACTTCTTTCACTTTATCGTTAGCTTTTTTTATGTATAACATTAAAAGTTATTCCAAAAACATACAGATAGGGAATCTAGATTGTGAGCTCCTTCGGGGACAGCGACGATAATGTGTGCAAACTGTAAAGCGCTGCGGAATATGTTAGCGCTATATAAAAAAAATACAAATAAAGAATAAAGTGAGAGGCTTTTTTGTGGCTTTGACCCACTAGTGCTGGTTCTCTGACTACTACGGTCCCATCACTGGCTACTGATGTCACTGTAGCAGAAATAGCCGGATGGGACTAGTAGTCCCATCGGACGATGCCTGAGTACACACAGACCCGCACACACAGATACACACAGACCCACACATATTCACCGCGCGCACACATTCTCCGCCCACACACTCTTCCTCCTCCCTATCTGCAGCATTTTTCCCATACAAGTACGCAGCAAATCCGCAGATCTTTTTAAACCTGCAGTTTTGCTGCGGATTTGACGGACTCAATGCAACTCAACGGGTGTAGAAATGCTACAGATCCGTAAAAAGAATTGACATGCTGCGGAAAATAAAACGCTGCAAATCCGAATGTATTTTTCCGCAGCATGTGGACACCAAACCTCAATTTCACATAGACTATCATTGGCTGTGCACTACACTACAGCTTTGATGCAATTCCGAGCATCCAAAAACGCTGCGAATCCGGATCTAAATCAGCAACATGTGCACATAGCCTTACAGTCCAAAATACACCAGCACCGTACACAATATTCAGTTGTGTAACCTAATTTTGTACAGCAAAAAGTAACAGCCAGACATAAAGATGGTACACGATATTTATTCTATGAATATTTTTCTAGTTGATGTAATGTACGGCAACATTTGTGTCTTTACCATGTGCCATCACCCTCAGTACTTGTGCCCAGCATCACTGCCATAATCTTACACTTTTTCCTTGAATTTTTATGATGTTCTTCTGAGGCTTCAAAGGAAGCAGTGACTACGGCATAGGGGGCAGCGAGGGTTGGAGCGGAGCCATGTGGAGATGCAAATGTGATGGTAGCAATGATTGCATGGAAGAACTATGACATACTCTCCAATCTCAAAGTCCATAATGCAGATGGCACAGTGTTCTGCCTCTTCCTGAGATGTTATCCTTCTTGTTGGGAAGCTCTTAGTGCACAAAGCTTGCCTTTGCTGCAGAATACGAAGCAGGTTAAATTGGGCAGGTGGTGATGGTGGCCGCATATGTGGAGGAGGCGGATAGACTCCCATTCCCTGCAGCTGAATGATGCGGTTAAACAGATGGTTTGCCAGATGTGGCTGTAGAGCAGATGGGCTTGGGGCTGGGACCTCCCTGGGTCTGGAGGGCTCTGCAGGGGCTGGTCTCAGTGGCGAGTGACTTCTTTCCCTGCTCTGTTGTGCTCTCTGCTGCCGAGGAGCTCTGGCCCTTCTCCCTCTCGAGATAACTGGAGTGGGGTCTGTATGATGGCCATCATTGGTAATGAGCCTTCTCTGCTCTCTTAGGCGATGGTGGAGGATTATGGCCTGACCTATAAAGAAAAGTATTAGTATATTTATGCTAAATTTAAAAAAAAAGACCTTTTGGGCTAAATAGATGGAACCAGCTGTTGCTGTGGGGTTTAAGGAGAAAAGGAAACATTGTTTCATCTTTGGCCTCCATAAACCTGCTCAGTATCCCTTCTCTGCAGACATTACAAAGCAGGGTGCAAATATGTTAGCCTTAGGGGCTCCACGTTTAATTTTTGCCCAGGGCCTCACTTTGTCTACAACTTTCCCTGACCAACCCCCAATGAATATGAATGGAAGGTGGAGGACGCACTGTGTGTCCTGAAACATCTTAGCCCAAAGAAAACTCTCAGAAAAGCTCCTGTAAGGTGGAATATTCTGTCACTTACCCTGATTTTCAGGTCGGCTCAGCCATATCTCGTTGTCAGCATTGAGCTGATGCAGCTCCCGGGACGTCACGGCTCAGATTCTCGGGGCTGAGATGGTAAAATGTAAAGAACTATGTTCTCTGCTGGCACAGATGTTATTGTGCCAAAATAATAATAATAAGCTGTGGAAGTAAATACCAGACGTACAAACAATCTAGCGCGTGCTTCCAAAACCAAAGTGGAGTCTCCGAAAATGCATCAACTCTGAAAATGGCGCAGTTGTCACCGAGGGCAGAGATTGTATAACCTCACAACTTTCTGTGTCATTGTGACATCACATGTGAGAGCAACAAAGCGCTGTCATAATGGCTGACTGTCTAGTCTGTTATATGTCCTATATACACACATACTGCTTGGAAACAAATGTATACATTGTAAGAATATTATACACCTAGGAATGATAATCAGTTTTATCATTTATATCAGTGTGTGCATTATTCCCTAATCCTCAGCCACTGTAAAACATGTTTCTCATGGTGGTCCTGAAATAAAACAAAACACAAACCCAAGTACCAGACTCCACTGCTCCTCGTGGTACTGCTGCCAGTGTCCTCCTCTGATCTTCCAGCTTCCTCTTCCAGCAAAGCCCATTGGGTGACCACTGCAGCCAATCACTTAAGTTAATATAAATTTCCTATTCATATGTTTCATCATGATTCAAAATAAACACTTTTAGAAAAGAAAACAGATACATTTGATTTTCAGAAAATGGCATGTATGAAGGTGGATACTTATGGTAGGATATGCAGAGAGAGGAATGCTGTGAGGACACAGATCAAGTTAGTACACCTGATTAACCCTTAGGAAAATAGTCAGGTCATAATGGGATGTACATGGAAATCCCTGAATTGAGACCTCCCATTGGCCCCAGATGCTGTTAAGCAACCCAGTCTAGATCCCACAACACCTATATATGTAACCCATATGTTTGCTATCGAGCACACACAGGATAAGAAACACCAAAAAAGAGCTCTACCAAAAGATAGATAATGAAAAAGTAGCAAATTTTATTAAATATCTTAGTTAAAAAACTACATGGAAAGTGATATGCCGGACAAAAAACAACACAGAAAACAGACAAAATGGTGGTACAGCCCAGGTAAAATATGATGTAAATAACATATCAATGTATACCGAGTATTTCAAGACAAAGTACAATGTGAAAAAAGAAAATCAATTGCAAAGATAAATACTCCTATATGTCAATATATATATATATATATATATATATATATATATATATATATATCAAAAAGACAATGTGGGTGTCCTCAATCAGCAGATAAGGGAATAAAGCGAACCCCTAATTCGGTACATAGATACGCTCCAAGTGGAGTTTTGAAGCAAGCCACCCAGGGAACAATAGTCCCATATGGGTATATTAGTTAATAGGCAAATCCCCTAGGTGCTTTAAAGGCATACAACCCCATTGGTAACAAGTAAAAAGATGCATGCAAACATACATCACAAAGAGAGGCACATATAAGAAACACATATACTCAGGCATAGTGCCTATAGATACTAGTAACACATGTTTACCTTGAAGAGCGGGCACTATATAGGCACTATGCCTGAATATATGTGTTTCTTATATGTGCCTCTCTTTGTGATGTATGTTTGCATGCATCTTTTTACTTGTTACCAATGGGGTTGTATGCCTTTATAGCACCTAGGGGATTTGCCTATTAACTAATATACCCATATGGGACTATTGTTCCCTGGGTGGCTTGCTTCAAAACTCCACTTGGAGTATATCTATGTACCGAGTTAGGGGTTGGCTTTATTCCCTTATATGCTGATTGAGGACACCCACATTGTCTTTTGATATACCGTATATATATTAACATATAGGAGTATTTATCTTTGCAATTGATTTTCTTTTTTCACATTGTACTTTGTCTTGAAATACTCGATATACATTGATATGTTATTTACATCATATTTTACCTGGGATGTACCACCGTTTTGTCTGTTTTCTGTGTTGTTTTTTGTCCGGCATATCACTTTCCATGTAGTTTTTTAACTAAGATATTTAATAAAATTTGCTACTTTTTCATTATCTATCTTTTGGTAGAGCTCTTTTTTGGTGTTTCTAACCCAGTTTAGATGACAGAGGCCTCCATGTCCAACTTCTTAGCTATTATGGTTGCTGGTCACAATGAAATCTAAGGGTTAAATTGTTGCAATCAGAGCTAGCTTGAATTGAAGCAGTTACCAGTGGATGTCAACTGTGTAAAACAGCCGGCACCCACTGGGTATGGAGTGGGCTCAGCTTCTGTGTCTACACCTTATAAATCATCCTAACTCATGCTGTACATATATACGGTATAAGCAGGGATTGGGCCCTTTGGCTCCAGGCTCCCTCTGTACATGGGACCCATAAAAGTCTTGCAGCCTGCCGCCATTGGCTGCTTGCTACTGAGGTCATACATATAAATATGAAAGAAAAAAATATAAACTAATAAAAGGTAAAAAATTAAAATTTATCTCAGAAAAAAAATCCAATTATCTGAAACTTCTGATTTTGGTGGGAGAGGCTGATTATTCTCTAGTTGAACTCAGGCATACATGTGTATTGAGGGTGCAGTGAGGTCGAGAATAGAGGAAGAGAGAAGACCGTGATTGGTGAGTATTTTAATGTGGTTACAATACATGGATATTTAGGATGGATTAAGAAAAAATAACATGGAGTGCTTCTTTACATTTTGGTGTGCACCATGCACTGTATATAGGAGGCTATATGGGGGCTCATACTGCATATAGGAGTCTATATTTGGACTAATATTGTATATAGGAGGTTATATAAAGGCTCTCACTGTATATAGGAGGCTATATGGATGCTCATACTGTACATAGGAGGTTATGTGCAGGCTCACACTGTATAAAGGAGGATATGTGGGGCTCATACTGTATATAGAAGGCTATATGGGGGTCTCATACTGTCAGGGCTGCCACTAGGAAACTCAGGGCCACATACTGTCAAAATTTTGGGGCCCCCTTGAGACTCCGCCCAGACTCCACCCCAGCTCCACCTTCACCACTCGAATCTTCCACAGTCCCACCGCCCATTCTTGGAGAAACTCCTCTTCTGTACCACGTACTCAGCAATCACAATTTAACAGTTCCCAGATCACATACATAGCCATCAGCGTTTGTTCTGGCCAAAAGAATTTTGAATCCACAACCACGATAAGTGAAAACACAAAAAAACACAGTAAAACCAAAAATAGTCTGTTGCAAAAAGAATAATACTAAACGGCAAGTGCCAGGTCTCATGTGTTTCTGATTTAATCATTTGTTTTCTTGTTTCTACAAGAGTAGGGAGTTCTCCACCCCTCCCTTATGAGCCCTGCACATATAAGCTGTTCTATCATGTGTCCACATGGGACTTAACCTTTCTGAATACTGCTCATACAGGTACTATACATATGACCAGGTTTTTAAATACATCAGATGGGGACTACATACATTAGTTAGGGACTGCTCTGAAAAGGGTATACCTTGACGATTTGGTCGAGCAGCTTAATATACATTTTTTGCAAAAAACGTATTAACCAAATACCCTTGTTTTTCCACTTTTTTTTACTGGCACTTGCCGTTTACTATTATTCTTTTTGCAACAGAGCATTTTTGGTTTTACTGTGTTTTTTTGTGTTTTCAGTTTTCTGGTGGTGTGAACAGTGTCTCTACAGGCCTGTTCACTGTGTGCAGGTCTCATGTGTTTCTGATTTAACCATTTGTTTTCTTGTTTCTACAAGAGTAGGGAGTTCTTCACCCCTCCCTTATGAGCCCTGCACATTTTTTGCAAGAGACGTATTAACCAAACACCCTTGTTTTTCCACTTTTTTTTTACTGGCACTTGCCGTTTACTATTCTTTTTGCAACAGAGTATTTTTGGTTTTACTGTGTTTTTTTGTGTTTTCAGTTTTCTGTTCTATCATGTGTCCACATGGGACTTAATCTTTCAGAATCCTGCTCATACAGGTACTATACATATGACCAGGTTTTTAAATACATCAAATAGGGACTATCTATAGATAGGGACACAAAAAGACAAAAAAATCTACATAATAAAAATATTGAAGAAAGACAATCCAATCACAAACTAAAATGTTTCTATACGAATACACAAAGCATGGGCAACAAACAAGGAGAACTGGAACTACTAATGCAGGAGAAGTATGATGTAATTGGAATCACTGAAACTTGGTGGGACGATACACATGATTGGAATACAAGGCTAGAAGGATACAAATTATTTGCAAGAAACAGACTTGATAAACGAGGAGGAGGTGTCGCATTGTATGTTAGAAAAGCGTATATCTGCACAGAGATTGACGCTTCAGAGACTGGGAGTTCTGTGGAAACTGTTTGGGTAAGAATACAAGGACAGAACAATGGAAAGGACACCATTATAGGCATTTACTACAGGCCACCTATGCAAGCTGAAGATATGGATGAACTCTTTATGCATCAAATGGCCAAGTTCTCCAAAAATATGACATAGTGGTCATGGGAGATTTCAACTATCCAGACTGTTGTGAATGGACTTGAAATGAGTTCTGAGCAGAGGCTCCCTCTGGTGGTTACAAGCGGTACTGGACTGTCCAGTGAAGATTGTGAGGAGTGGGAATCAGGTGTTACTGACTGGTCTTATATAAGGGAGTCGCCTTCCCATCAGGGTTGCCGGTGATCAATTGTTCTGGTCTCAATCCTTGAGTTCTGTTTCCTTTGTAGCCTGCTGTGTCGTGTCTGCATCTCCTGCTAACAGAAAAGACATTTTCTTCTTTTTGTTTTTGTGCTTGATTTTTGCATTTTGTCCTGCACTTCTGTGGGGGCCTTCAGGGTCCCCTCCGGGGCTTTTGCCCTCTCTGTTTAGTTCAGCCACTGATGTTTGTACTTTTGCTTTTTCCAGTTTTTTCAGTGGCTGCTGTTTTGATTTTGTTACACCAGAGAACTAATTTAGGTGGTAGAGGTCGTGTGATCTCAGGTGATTTTGAAATTAGTAGAGTTGGTGCTTTTCAGGGTTTTTTGGGATTGCAGTAAGTGCCCTTCCTATCCTTTTCTATTTAGGTAGTTTGGGCCCCAACGTTTGCTCATACTATTTTCTGTCTGTGTCAGTATTTCATCTTGTCTAACCGCCATTACATGTTTGGGGGCTTCCTATGTTCTTTGGGGATCTGCTCCGGGGCAGATAGCTTTCCTCTTTCTATCTTTAGGTGTAGTTAGTTTCTCAGGCTGTGACGAGGCGTCTAGGACCAACGTAGGAACGCTCCACGGCTGCCTCTAGTTGTGGTGGTTAGTCAGGGTACTGCAATCTCATAGATTCCAACTTCTCTGGTGTATTGCCTTTTTTACCTGCACTCCTCAGCTACCGTAACATAACAGTATCACCGGCCTAAAAATTGAAAATTGTATGGTACTCACAGAAGGGAAAAAAAATATTCTGAAAGAAAAAAGGTTGTCAGAGTTGTCAGAGATATTTTTCTGTTTGTTGCATTTTTTTCCCTCTGTATCTCTGGGTGCTGGGGAGGATTTTTTTTTTTTTCTCTCAATGGAGTTTGCACAGTTGTCTGGCCGTGTGGATCAGCTTGCCACTGAGGTTCGGAGTATTGCTGCCTATCTTGCTAGGTTGCCTGTTGTGGAACCTAGGATTCCCATGCCAGATTTGTTTTTAGGGGATCGAGCTAAGTTTCAGAATTTCAAAAATAATTGTAAATTGTTTTTTGCCTTAAAATCTAAGTCCTCAGGGAACGCAGTGCAGCAGGTTCAAATTGTCATCTCTCTCCTGCGCGGCGATCCTCAGGATTGGGCTTTTTCCCTGACACCTGGGGATCCTGTTTTGAGTGATGTTGATGCATTTTTTCAGGCTTTGGGGTTATTGTACGATGAGCCTAATGTCACTGATCAAGCTGAAAAAGCCTTGTTGGCATTAAATCAGGGTCTTGATGACGCTGAGTTATACTGTCAGAGATTCCGTAGGTGGGCAGTCCTGACCAAGTGGAATGACGACGCTTTGGCGGCTCTTTTTCGGAAGGGTCTGTCAGATAATGTAAAGGATGTTATGGTGGGATTCTCTGTCCCCTCTGGTCTCAATGATTCTATGTCATTAGCGATTCAAATTGACAGACGTTTGCGTGAGCGGAGAAGTATGCGTGGAATGGTGTTGCCTTGTGAACCTGCTTCTGAACCCATGCAGTGTGATAGAGTGGTGTCTGGGGCACAGCGTCATGAGTTTCGAAAGCGCAATGGGTTATGTTTCTACTGTGGTGATGCCTCTCATGCTATTTCAGTCTGCCCTAAGCGGGGAAGACGTTTTGCACGCTCAGTTGTCTTGGGTAGTGTTCAGACTAAGTTTTTATTAACTGTCACTCTGATATGCTCTCTGTCCTCATTTTCTGCTCAGGCTTTCGTTGATTCTGGAGCAGCTATTAACCTGATGGATTATGATTTTGCTAAACGTTGTGGGTTTCCCTTGATACCCCTACAGAAGTCTATTCCCCTACTGGGGATCGATTCTACCCCTTTGGCTGAGAATAAACCTCAGTTCTCTACTCAGGTGATAATGAGGGTTGAACCTGATCATCTGGAGTGCTGTAAATTTTTGGTTCTGTATAATCTGCATGATATTATCGTACTGGGCTTCCCTTGGTTGCAGTCTCATAATCCTGTTTTGGATTGGAAATCTGTGTCTGTAACCAGTTGGGGCTGCCAATGTGTTAATACCAACACTCCTGTTTTTTCTGCCTCCCCCCAGGCTCAGGATGTTCCTGACTTTTTGATTGATTTTTCTGATGTGTTTAGCGAAAGTAAATCTGCATCCTTGCCTCCCCATAGGAGCTATGACTGCGCTATTGAATTAGTGCCTGGTAGTAAATTCCCTAAAGGTCGCCTTTTTAACTTGTCTGTACCTGAACATGACGCTATGCGGTCTTATATCAAGGAATCATTGGAGAAGGGTCATATCAGACCATCCTCTTCACCCTTAGGTGCCGGTTTTTTCTTTGTGGCCAAAAGGATGGTTCATTAAGGCCGTGTATTGATTATCGTCTTTTGAACAATATTACTGTAAAATATCAATACCCGTTACCTTTGATTTCTGACCTGTTTTCCAGGGTGAAAAACGCTACTTGGTTTACCAAGCTTGACCTCAGGGGGGCATATAACCTTATTCGCATTAAGCACGGGGATGAATGGAAGACGGCATTCAATACCCCTGAGGGGCATTTTGAGTACCTTGTGATGCCCTTTGGGCTCACTAATGCTCCTTCTGTCTTCCAGTCCTTCATGAATGACATTTTCAGGGATTTTGTGGATAAATTTCTGATTGTTTATTTGGATGATATCTTGATTTTTTCTAATGACTGGGACTCTCATGTGAAACATGTTCGAACTGTATTCCAGATTTTGAGAGAGAATGCTCTGTATGTGAAGGGATCAAAGTGTCTTTTTGGCATTCTCATTTCTGGGATTCATTTTGTCCCCATCTGTTATTGAAATGGACCCGGTCAAGGTTCAGGCCATCTGTGATTGGGTCCAAACTACTTCATTAAAGGCTCTTCAAAGATTTTTGGGTTTTGCCAATTTTTATCGTAAATTTATTGGTAATTTCTCGGTTATTGTTAAACCATTGACTGATTTGACCAGAAAGGGTTCTGATGTGGTGAATTGGCCTCCTGAGGCAGTCTCTGCATTTCAGGAACTTAAGCAGAGATTCACTTCTGCTCCTGTTCTACGGCAGCCTGATGTTTCTCTGCCATTTCAGGTGGAGGTTGATGCCTCTGAAATTGGGGAAGGTGCCGTTTTGTCCCAAAAAGATCCAGAGACCTCTAAAAGTAATCCTTGTGCCTTTTTCTCTCGAAAATTTTCTCCTACTGAACGTAATTATGACGTGGGTAATCGGGAGTTACTGGCCATGAAGTGGGCTTTTGAAGAGTGGAGACATTGGCTGGAGGGAGCCAAACATCAGGTGGTGGTCCTTACGGACCATAAGAATCTGGTTTATCTGGAATCTGCCAAGCGACTCAATCCTAGACAGGCCAGGTGGGCCTTGTTTTTCACACGTTTTAATTTTGTGGTTTCCTTTCTTCCTGGCACTAAGAATGTTAAGGCGGATGCCCTCTCGAGGAGTTTCCTTGCGGACTTTCCTGAGTTATCTGATCCTTCTGTTATTTTGAAAGAGGTTGTAGTTCTTTCCGCCATCTCACCCAATTTGAGACTTGCTCTGGAGGGGTGTCAGGAGGATAGGCCCGAGCGCTGCCCTGTTGGAAAATTGTTTGTCCCGGACCAGTGGAAAAAGAGTGTGATGTCTGAGATTCATTGTTCCGCGTTGGCTGGGCATCCCGGAATTTTTGGTACCAGAGACTTGGTTAGTCGGTCCTTTTGGTGGCCTACCTTGTCTCGTGATGTCAGGGAATTTGTGCAGTCCTGCGGGACTTGCTCTCGCTCCAAGCCTTGCTCTCGCTCTAGTGGTTTGTTGATGCCATTGCCTGTGCCCAAGAGACCATGGACCCATATCTCTATGGATTTCATTTCCGACCTCCCTGTTTCTCAGAGAATGACCGTCATCTGGGTGATTTGTGATAGGTTTTCCAAGATGATACATCTTGTGCCATTACCTAAGTTGCCTTCCTCCTCTGAATTGGTGCCTTTGTTCCTTCAGCACGTGGTTCGTTTACACGGCATTCCTGAGAACATTGTGTCTGACAGAGGAGTCCAGTTTGTTTCCAGATTTTGGAGGACCTTTTGTTCTAAACTTGGTGTTCAATTGTCTTTCTCCTCGGCGTTTCATCCTCAGACCAATGGTCAAACTGAGAGAACAAACCAGACATTGGAGACTTATCTAAGATGCTTTGTGTCTGCTGATCAGGATGACTGGGTCTCTTTTTTGCCTTTGGCTGAGTTTGCTCTTAATAATAGGGCTAGCTCTGCCACTTTGATGTCTCAATTTTTCTGTAATTCTGGGTTTCACCCTCGATTTTCTTCAGGACAGACGGAGGCTTCTGTCTGTCCAGGTGTTGACTCTGTTGTGGAGCGTATGCAACAGATTTGGGACCAGGTAGTGGAGAGGTTGTCCCTCTCTCAGGAGAGGGCCCAGCGGTTTGCTAACCGGCATAGGACTGATGGTCCTCGGTTTAAAGTGGGGGACTTGGTCTGGTTGTCCTCAAGAAATATTCCTATGAGAGTGGCATCTCCTAAATTTAAGCCTAGGTTCATTGGACCTTATAAGATCATGGAGATTCTTAATCCTGTTTCTTTTCGTTTGCTTCTTCCAGGGACATTTAAAATCCATAACGTGTTCCACAAGTCCTTGTTGAAGAGGTTTGTTGAGCCAGTGGTTCCTACTGCTTTGCCTCCTGACCCTGTTCTGGTTGAGGGCAATATGGAGTTTGTGGTTGAGAAAATATTGAATTCTCGTTTTTCTAGATGGAAACTCCAGTATTTGGTTAAGTGGAGAGGTTATGGTCAGGAAGACAATTCTTCGGTGTTTGCTTCGGACATCCATGCTAGGAGACTCATCCGTGCGTATCATAGAACTCATCCTGACCGACCTGGTTGCTCAAGTGAGGGTTCGGTGACCCCTCCTCAAGGGGGGGGTACTGTTGTGAATGGACTTGAAATGAGTTCTGAGCAGAGGCTCCCTCTGGTGGTTACAAGCGGTACTGGACTGTCCAGTGAAGATTGTGAGGAGTGGGAATCAGGTGTTACTGACTGGTCTTATATAAGGGAGTCGCCTTCCCATCAGGGTTGCCGGTGATCAATTGTTCTGGTCTCAATCCTTGAGTTCTGTTTCCTTTGTAGCCTGCTGTGTCGTGTCTGCATCTCCTGCTAACAGATAAGACATTTTCTTCTTTTTATTTTTGTGCTTGATTTTTGCATTTTGTCCTGCACTTCTGTGGGGGCCTTCAGGGTCCCCTCCGGGGGCTTTTGCCCTCTCAGTTTAGTTCAGCCACTGATGTTTGTACTTTTGCTTTTTCCAGTTTTTTCAGTGGCTGCTGTTTTGATTTTGTTACACCAGAGAACTAATTTAGGTGGTAGAGGTCGTGTGATCTCAGGTGATTTTGAAATTAGTAGAGTTGGTGCTTTTCAGGGTTTTTTGGGATTGCAGTAAGTGTCCTTCCTATCCTTTTCTATTTAGGTAGTTTGGGCCCCAACGTTTGCTCATACTATTTTCTGTCTGTGTCAGTATTTCATCTTGTCTAACCGCCATTACATGTTTGGGGGCTTCCTATGTTCTTTGGGGATCTGCTCCGGGGCAGATAGCTTTCCTCTTTCTATCTTTAGGTGTAGTTAGTTTCTCAGGCTGTGACGAGGCGTCTAGGACCAACGTAGGAACGCTCCACGGCTGCCTCTAGTTGTGGTGGTTAGTCAGGGTACTGCAATCTCATAGATTCCAACTTCTCTGGTGTATTGCCTTTTTTACCTGCACTCCTCAGCTACCGTAACATAACACCAGACATTTGTTGGGAATCTCTCTCAGGCAAAACTAACAGGTCAAGGAAATTATTATCCTCTTTTGCTGACTTTGATGTAGATATAATATATCTTGACTTCAGCAAAGCATTTGACAAAGTATAATAATAATAATAACAAAGTATCTCACACAATCCTTATTGAAAAAATGACTAAGTATGTAATAGACAAGGCAACTGTTAGGTGGATTCATAACTGGCTTAGTGATCGGAACCAAAGAGTGGTCGTAAATGGCTGCACATCCAGTTGGAAGAATGTCTCAAGTGGGGTACCACAAGGCTGTTTTGGGCCCTGTATTGTTCAACATCTTTATCAATGATTTAGATGTAGGAATTGAGGGTAAACTGATCAAATTTGCTGATGACACAAAGCTAGGAGGATTCAAAACTATATAAATAAACTGGAGCAGTGAGCAGCAACTAACAGAATGGTTTTTAACAGGGAAAAATGCAAAGTACTACATCTGGGCAATAAAAATTAAAAAAGCATATACAAAATGGGAGGAATAGGGCTTAAGTAACAGCACATGTGAAAAAGACTTGGGTATACTAATTGATCACAATCTGAACATAAGTCAACAGTGTGATGCAGCAGCAAAAAAGACAAATACAATTCTAGGATGTATCAACAGAAGCATACAGTCTAGATCACGTGAGGTCATTATTGCCCTCTACTCCTCTTTGGTCAGACCTCATCTGGAATACTGTGTCCAGTTTTGGGCACATTTTAAAAAAGACATCAACAAACTGGAGCAAGTTCAGAGAAGAGCCACCAGAATGGTGACCGGTCTGCAAACCATGTCCTATGAGGAACGGTTGCAGGATTTGGGAATGTTTAGCTTGCAAAGAAGACTGAGAGGAGACTTAATAGCTGTCTACAAATATCTCAAGGGCTGTCACATTGTAGAAGGATCATCTTTATTCTCATTTGCACAAGGAAAGACTAGAAGCAATGGGATGAAACTGAATGGGAGGAGACACAGATTAGATATTAGAAAAAACTTTTTGACAGTTAGGGTGATCAATGAGTGGAACAGGCAGCCACGAGAGGTGGTGAGTTCTCCTTCAATGGAAGTCTTTAAACAGAGGCTTGACAGACATCTGTCTGGGATGATTTAGAGAATACTGCTTTAAGCAGGGGGTTGGACCAGATGGCCAAGGAGGTCCCTTCCAACTCTACCATTCTATGACTACATACTGTTGTGAATATGCTGGAGGCGGTTTCTGAGCTGGGGCTCCCTCCAGTGGTTGCTGAGGGTAATGAACTGATTAATGAATGGCCTTCAGCTTGCGCTGAATGGTAGGATATAAGTGGCCTGAGTTCCCAGCAGCCTTGCCGGTTATCAATTGTTCCTTCTGGTCTTGCTTGAAGCACTGCTAGTTTCCTGTTCTCCTACAGATAAGTGTTTGATATTTTTATTTTCTCCATTTGATTTTCTCTGCTGGTTTGCTGCCTGCAGTGGACTGCAGCCTGTCCCCTTTTGGTGGTTTGGCGCTGCAATTGTGCTCCGTTTGTGTCTGCACTTTTGCTTTGCTCTTTTGTTACTTTTTATTTGCTGAATAGCGTTTTGTTACACCAGAGTTCTGATTTAGGTGGATGAGATCGTGTGATCTCAGGTTTTTTGGCAATCAGAAGTGTTGGTATTTTTGTTAGGGTTTTGTTGGATTAAGGTCAGAATTCTTTCCTGTACTTTTCTGTCTAGACAGATTGGGCCCCAGCATTTGCTCATTCTATTTTATGTCTGTGTCCGTGCTTTCTTCTTGTCTAACCACCATTACATGTTTGGGGGCTTCCTATTTTCTTTGGGGATCTGCTCCGGGGCAGATAGCTTTCATCTTTCTGCCTTTAGGTGTAGTTATCTCTCAGGCTGTGACGAGGCGTCTAGGATCAACGTAGGAACGCTCCACGGCTACCTCTAGTTGTGTGGTTAGTTCAGGTTACTGCAATCCAATAGGTTCCAGCCTCTTTGGTGTATTATCGCTTTTGCTATTTTTTGCTATTTCTCCTCAGTTACCGAAACATAACAGTATAACCGGCCCAAAAAACTGAAAATTGTATGGTACTCACAGAAGGGGAAAATAGTAATAAGGAAACTCTGTTTGTTGCATTTTTTCTTCCCCTCTTTTCTCTGGGTGCTGAGGAGGAATTTTTTTTTCCTCTCAATGGAGTTTGCACAGTTGTCTGGCCGTGTGGATCAGCTTGCCACTGAGGTTCGGAGTATTGCTACCTATCTTGCTGGGTTGCCGGTTGTGGAACCTAGGATCCCCATGCCTGATTTGTTTTTGGGGGATCGATCTAAATTTCAGAATTTCAAAAATAACTGTAAGTTGTTTTTTGCCTTAAGGCCTAAGTCCTCAGGGAACGTGGCACAGCAGGTTCAAATTGTCATCTTCCTGCTGCGCGGCGACCCTCAGGATTGGGCTTTTTCCCTGACACCTGGGGATCCTGTTTTGAATGATATTGATGTATTTTTTCAGGCTCTGGGGTTATTGTACGATGAACCTAATGTCACTGATCAAGCTGAAAAGATCTTGTTGGCATTAAATCAGGGTCTTGAAGACGCTGAGTTGTACTGTCAGAAATTTCGAAAGTGGGCAGTTCTGACAAAATGGAATGATCATGCTTTGGCAGCCCTTTTTCGAAAGGGTCTGTCAGAAAAAGTAAAGAACGTTATGGTGAGATTCCCTGTTCCCTCTGGTCTCAATGATTCTATGTCTTTGGCTATGAAAATTGACAGACGTTTGCGTGAGCGCAGAGGTATGTGTGAGATAGTGTTGCCTTGTGAGTCAGCTCCTGAGCCCATGCAGTGTGATGGAGTGACTTCTGGGACTCAGTGTCATGAGTTTCGTAAGCGCAATGGGTTATGTTTCTACTGTGGTGACGCTTCCCATGCTATTTCTGTCTGCCCTAAGCGGGGAAGACGTTTTGCACACTCAGTTGTCTTGGGTAGTGTTCAGACTAAATTTCTGTTGACTGTTACTCTGATTTGCTCCCTGTCCACATTTTCTGCTCAGGCTTTTGTTGATTCTGGAGCAGCTATTAACCTGATGGATTTTGACTTTGCCAAACGTTGTGGGTTTCCCATGATACCCCTGCGGAAGTCTATTCCCCTACTGGGCATTGATTCTACCCCTTTGGCGGAGAATAAACCCCAGTTTTCTACTCAGGTGATAATGAGGGTTGAACCAGATCATCAGGAGAGTTGCAAATTTCTGGTGCTGCATAATCTGCATGACATTATTGTACTAGGTTTCCCTTGGTTAGTCTCATAATCCTGTTTTGGATTGGAAATCTGTGTCTGTGACCAGTTGGGGCTGCCAATGTGTTAATACTGACACTCCTGTTTTTCTGCCTCTCCCCAGTCTCAGGATGTCCCTGACTTTTTGAATGATTTTTCTGATGTGTTTAGTGAAAGTAAATCTGCATCCTTGCACCCTCACAGGGGCTACGATTGCGCTATTGAATTAGTGCCTGGTGGTAAATTTCCTAAAGGTCGCCTTTTTAATTTATCTGTACCTGTAAACGATGCTATGCGATCTTATATCAAGGAGTCATTGGAGAAGGGTCATATCAGACCATCCTCTTCACCCTTGGGCGCAGTTTTTTTCTTTGTGGTCAAAAAGGATGGTTCATTGAGGCCGTGTATTGATTATCGCCTCCTGAATAAGATCACTGTTAAATATCAATATCCGTTACCTTTGATTTCTAACCTTTTTTTCCAGAGTGAAAAGTGCTAGTTGGTTTACCAAGCTTGACCTCAGGGGGGCGTATAACCTTATTCGCATTAAGCACGGGGATGAATGGAAGACGGCGTTTAATACCCCAGAGGGGCATTTTGAGTACCTAGTGATGCCTTTTGGGCTTACTAATGCCCCTTCCGTCTTCCAATCCTTCATGAATGATATTTTCAGGGATTTTGTGGATAAATTTCTGATTGTTTATTTGGATGATATCTTGATTTTTTCCAATGACTGGGACTCTCATGTGAAACATGTTCGGACTGTGTTCCAGATTTTGAGAGAGAATGCACTGTATGTGAGGGATCAAAGTGTCTTTTTGGCGTACAGAAGATCTCATTTCTGGGATTCATCTTGTCTCCGTCTGTTATTGAAATGGACCCGGTCAAAGTTAAGGCCATCTGTGATTGGGTTCAACCTACTTCATTGAAGGCTCTTCAGAGATTTTTGGGTTTTGCCAAATTTTATCGTAAATTTATTGGTAATTTCTCTGGTATTGTTAAACCATTGACTGATCTGATCAAACAGGGTTCCGATGTGGTGAATTGGCCTCCTGAGGCAGTTTCTGCATTTCAGGAACTTAAGCAGAGATTCACTTCTGCTCCTGTTCTACGGCAGCCTGATGTTTCTCTGCCGTTTCAGGTGGAGGTTGATGCCTCTGAAATTGGGGCAGGTGCTGTTTTGTCCCGAAGAGATCCAGAGACCTCTAAGAGTAACCCTTGTGCCTTTTTCTCTCGAAAATTTTCTCCAACTGAACGTAATTATGACGTGGGTAATCGGGAGTTATTGGCCATGAAGTGGGCCTTTGAAGAGTGGAGACATTGGCTGGAAGGAGCCAGACATCAGGTGGTGGTCCTCACGGACCATAAGAACCTGGTTTATCTCGAATCAGCCAAGAGACTTGATCCTAGAGAGGCCCGGTGGGCCTTGTTTTTCACACGTTTTAATTTTGTGGTTTCTTTTCTTCCTGGCACTAAGAATGTCAAGGCGGATGCCCTCTCGAGGAGTTTCTTTGCAGATTCTCCTGAGTTATCTGATCCTGCTGTTATTTTGAAAGAGGGTGTGGTTCTTTCCGCCATTTCGCCCAATTTGAGACTGGCTCTGGAAGGGTGTCAGGAGGATAAACCTGAGCGCTGCCCTGTTGGGAAGTTGTTTGTTCCAGACCAGTGGAAAAAGAGTGTGATGTCTGAGATTCATTGTTCCGCGTTGGCTGGTCATCCCGGGATTTTTGGTACCAGAGACTTGGTGAGTCACTCCTTTTGGTGGCCTACTTTGTCTCGTGACGTCAGGGACTTTGTGCAGTCCTGTGGGACTTGCTCTCGTTCCAAGCCTTGCTATCGTTCTAGTGGTTTGTTAATGCCATTACCTGTACCCAAGAGGCCATGGACCCATATTTCTATGGATTTTATTTCTGACCTTCCTGTCTCTCAGAGAATGACCGTTATCTGAGTAATCTGTGATAGGTTTTCCAAGGTGATACATCTTGTGCCATTACCTAAGTTGCCTTCCTCCTCCGACTTGGTGCCTTTGTTCTTTCAGCATGTGGTTCGGTTACATGGCATTCCGGAGAACATTGTGTCTGACAGAGGAGTCTAGTTTGTTTCCAAATTTTGGAGGACATTTTGTTCTAAACTTGGTGTTCAGTTGTCTTTCTCCTCTGCATTTCACCCTCAGACCAATGGACAAACCGAGTACAAACCAGACCTTGGAGACTTATTTGAGATGTTTTGTGTCTGCTGATCAAGATGACTGGGTCTCTTTTTTGCCTTTGGCTGAGTTTGCTCTTAATAATAGAGCTAGGTCTGCCACTTTGATGTCTCCATTTTTCAGCAATTCTGGGTTTCACCCTCGATTTTCTTCAGGACAGGAGGAGGCTTCTGTCTGTCCGGGGTTGACTCTATTGTGCAGCGTATGCAGATTTGGGACCAGGTGGTGGAGAGGTTGTCTCTCTTTCAGGAGAAGGCCCAGCGGTTTGCCAACCGGCATAGGACTGATGGTCCTCGTTTTAAAGTGGGGGACTTGGTTTGGTTGTCCTCAAGGAATATCCCTATGAAGGTTGCATCTCCAAAATTTAAGCCAAGGTTCATTGGACCTTATAAGATCATGAAAATTATTAATCCGGTTTCCTTCCGTTTGCTTCTTTCAGGGACATTTAAGATCCATAACGTGTTCCACAAATCCTTATTGAAGAGGTTTGTCGAACCAGTGGTTCCTATGGCTGCACCTCCCGACCCTGTTTTGGTTGAGGGCAATTTGGAGTATGTGGTTGAGAAGATATTGGATTCTCGTTTTGCTAGACGGAGACTCCAGTATTTGGTTAAGTGGAGAGGTTATAGTCAGGAGGACAATTCTTGGGTGTTTGCTTCGGACATTCATGCTGGGAGACTTATCCGTGCCTATCATCGAGTCCATCCTGATCGGCTTGGTTGCACAGGTGACGGTTCGGTGACCCCTCCTCAAGGGGGTACTATTGTGAATATGCTGGAGGCGGCTTCTGAGCTGGGGCTCCCTCTGGAGGTTGCTGAGGGTATTGAACTGATTAATGAATGGCCTTCAGCTTGCGCTGAATGGTAGGATATAAGTGGCCTGAGTTCCCAGCAGACTTGCCGGTTATCAATTGTTCCTTCTGGTCTTGCTTGAAGCACTGCTTGTTTCCTGCTCTCCTTCAGATAAGTGTTTGCTGTTTTTTTTCTCTGTTTGATTTTCTCTGCTGGTTTGCTGCCTGCAGTGGACTGCAGCCTGTCCCTTTTTGGGGGTCTGGCGCTGCAATTGTGCTCCGTTTGTGTCTGCACTTTTGCTTTGCTCTTTTGTTACTTTTTATTTGCTGAATAGCGTTTTGTTACACCAGAGATCTGATTTAGGTGGATGAGATCGTGTGATCTCAGGTTTTTTGGCAATCAGAAGTGTTGGTATTTTTGTTAGGGTTTTGTTGGATTAAGGTCAGAATTCTTTCCTGTACTTTTCTGTCTAGACAGATTGGGCCCCAGCGTTTGCTCATTCTATTTTCTGTCTGTGTCTGTGCTTTCTTCTTGTCTAACCGCCATTACATGTTTGGGGGCTTCCTATTTTCTTTGGGGATCTGCTCCGGGGCAGATAGCTTTCATCTTTCTGCCTTTAGGTGTAGTTATCTCTCAGGCTGTGACGAGGCGTCTAGGATCAACGTAGGAACGCTCCACGGCTACCTCTAGTTGTGTGGTTAGTTCGGGTTACATCTTTGGGAGATGGTAGAGAATTGAAAAAGGACATTGTGGCACCTGTATCTGTAATTAGGGTCCCCCTGAAGTAAAGTTCGGTGGACATCTGTGGATTGGGTGAGATTGTTCCTTGAATACATATCATGTGGTTACAAAAGTGCAATGTGCATCTTATAGACAATTTGGGAATGCTCATCTTTTGATGAGGAAGCAGGGTTCCGTTTATAAGTCTGTATTGGATGCTTTGGTATTATGCATGCCTGACAAGTGTATTGATAAGCCTCTTTCAGTTGGGATATTAACAAAGTTAAAGTTAATTAACAAAGTTTTTTCTTAAACCTGTCTGGGGTAGGGATTACAGAATTTATATATCCCCCAGGTGTTAATATGTTAAACCCTAATGGATATTGACTATAATTGTATACCTCCATATAATGACAATATTAGGCTGTCACTAGGTTTTTGGACATATGGTGACTTTATCTTGGTGTAACAGCATTGATTGGATGGACCAAGAGGTCATGTTGATAGTGGTTTGAATTTGATTAATGGCACTGGCAGATCAAAATAAACCAGGGAATATACACTATCACAATTTCTAATATTGGAGGTACAGGAGAACATATTGCAACCACCACCTAGTGGCTGGGTCCAAAAGAGGCTTATAGTGCTCCTCTTATAGTACAGAACTTAGGATTCTGTGGAGCGTTCATTTTTTTCTTTGGTTTGTGTTTTTTTTTTTTTGGGGTTAATTGTGTGTTTTTTAACCTTAGAAATAAAAGTTATATTTTATCCTTGAGCTTATTACGTTAGTTCAGGTTACTGCAATCCAATAGGTTCCAGCCTCTCTGGTGTATTATCGCTTTTGCTATTTTTTTTGCTATTTCTCCTCAGTTACCGAAACATAACACATACATTAGTTAGGGACTGCTCTGAAACGGGTATACCTTGACGATTTGGTGGAGCAGCTTAATATACATTTTTTGCAAAAAACGTATTAACCAAATACCCTTGTTTTTCCACTTTTTTTTTACTGGCACTTGTCGTTTACTATTATTCTTTTTGCAACAGAGTATTTTTGGTTTTACACAAAAGCGACATATAAATAAAAAAAAAAAAACACACAAAAACACAATTGGTACTATGCCAATTCCTTCTAATCAGCAATGAAAAATGGGCATATATTCATTAAAGCCCCGGTATAGGATCAATGCCTCTTATTCCCCATGTACGATGGTGGATGATTTTTATTCCACCATGTCACATTTTCTCTTCCCCTGATGAGTTATGACAACGAAACGCGTCGGGGAGTTTATTATGGGGCAAATCTAGAATTTACACTGCTTCTTTTGGTGGGGTAATCATAAATGAAGGTAAATGAAGGTAAAAACCTTCCGCCAATCTGAATAGGAAACAATGGCTCTATAAGGCTGGACGAAAATACAACAGATGAGGTGAGATCGTTCCAATACAGAAAGCTTTGGTGATTGGTATTTCAAAGCGATTCACTTCTCTAACTATATTGTATTAAGACACCAAGAAGGGGTTATTGGTGATACATTTATTGATCCTATACCGGGGCTTTAATGAATATATGCCCATTTTTCATTGCTGATTAGAAGGAATTGGCATAGTACCAATTGTGTTTTTGTGTGTTTTTTTTTATTATATGTCGCTTTTGGGTATCTTTGATTTTAATAGAAGCATTAATAAAAGTTGTTTTAAGAATAGATCTTACCCTGCTTTTTCACTATTATTGGATTGGTAGTCACTGCTTATCTATATTTTTGGTTTTACTGTGTTTTTGTGTTTTCAGTTTTCTGGTGGTGTGAACAGCATCTCTACAGGCCTGTTCACTGTGTGCAGGTCTCCTGTTTCTGATTTAACCATTTGTTCTCTTGTTTCTACAAGAGTAGGGAGTTCTCCACCCCTCCCTTATGAGCCCTGCACATATAAGCTGTTCTATCATGTGTCCACATGGGACTTAACCTTTCTGAATCCTGCTCATAAAGGTACTATACATATGCCCAGGTTTTTAAATACATCAGATAGAGACTACATACATTAGTTAGGGACTGCTCTGAAACGGGTATACCTTGACGATTTGGTGGAGCAGCTTAATAGACATTTTTTGCAAAAAACGTATTAACCAAATACCCTTGTTTTTCCACTTTTTTTACTGGCACTTGCCGTTTACTATTATTCTTTTTGCAACAGAGCATTTTTGGTTTTACTGTGTTTTCAGTGTTCTGGTGGTGTGAACAGCGTCTCTACAGGCCTGTTCACTGTGTGCAGGTCTCATGTGTTTCTAATTTTACCATTTGTTTTCTTGTTTCTACAAGAGTAGGGAGTTCTCCACCCCTCCCTTATGAGCCCTGCACATATAAGCTGTTCTATCATGTGCCCACATGGGACTTAACCTTTCTGAATCCTGCTCATACAGGTACTATACATATGACCAGGTTTTTAAACACATCAGACAGGGACTACATACATTAGTTAGGGACTGCTTGTTAGGGTCTGCGGAACGCACCAAATATAAGATGTAGAGAGGTGCGTTCGCAGCCCGGGTCCACCGTGCAGGCGGAGCCTGCTGCTAGTAAGATGGCGCAAGACGCAAACTCTGTTATGCCGCAGAGTCGCCAAAATAAACGACGTAACGCGCTGTGGCAATATGTGCGAACTCTGTTATTCCAGAGAGCTGCTAGGAGTGCCGCAGCGCTATATGGCGATGTGTGCGAACTCAGTTAACACCACTGAGTCGCAAAGTAAACACGCTAGGGCGCTGTCTAGCGTTGAAAGCGAACACTGTTGTGACACAGAGCTGCTGAGACAAACTTCTGTGTCCTGTCAGGCACCCAGGTACACAGTGAACAGCTAAGCGAACATAGAACGTGATCATGTGCTAATGTCCTCGCGGGAGTCACCCGCAATATATGGCATCTGAACGCCAGGCCCTGATTACGCCAATCAAACTCCTCAACGGTTATGCCGGTAATCTAAGTCATCTAAGACACCGACCCTGACAAGCTAGCAAACCAAGCTCCTCACCGATTAGGTCGGTATTGTAATGGCGTATTTCAGCTGCCCTAACCACACACACGCATGACCATACTGGCGCAAAGCATATAACGGTTGATACTAGCGCACGGCCGTGCGGTAAGGACAGCCTTTTATAGCAGCCACGAGAAAAAGACCTTCCAGGAAGGACCAATGGGAAGCTGCTTCAGAACATTAAAAGCTACAGGACCTTCCTGAAGGACCAATATGAGTGGCAGCTGTATCTGAGCATGTGACCCCTGATCTCCAATGGGAGATCTTGCCCTGGGCATGCTCAGATGAAGCAACAAAGGACTTAGTCCCACATTTGCCTGCTCCAACACTGATTGCAACAGCAAGTCTCTGCACAGTACTGGGCCGGGCAAGACGCTGGGACCGACGTCTCTGCTGAGCAGGAACAACTGCGGCCGGAGACGGATGGGGGAAAACAGCGGGAACAGCTCGAGATTCCCATTGTGCAGGAGTGGGAACTCGAACCCTAACACTGCTCTGAAACTGGTATACCTTGACGATTTGGTGGAGCAGCTTAATATACATTTTTTGCAAAAAACGTATTCACCAAATACCCTTGTTTTTCCACTTTTTTTTACTGGCACTTGCCGTTTACTATTATTCTTTTTGCAACAGAGTATTTTTGGTTTTACTGTGTTTTTTTGTGCTTTCAGTTTTCTGGTGGTGTGAACAGCATCTCTACTGGCCTGTTCACTGTGTGCCGGTCTCATGTGTTTCTGATTTAACCATTTGTTTTCTTGTTTCTACAAGAGTAGGGAGTTCTCCACCCCTCCCTTATGAGCCCTGCACATATAAGCTGTTCTATCATGTGTCCACATGGGACTTAACCTTTCTGAATCCTGCTCATACAGGTACTATACATATGACCAGGTTTTTAAATACATTAGATAGGGACTACATACATTAGTTAGGGACTGCTCTGAAACGGGTATACCTTGACGATTTGGTGGAGCAGCTTAATATACTTTTTTGCAAAAAACGTATTACCCAAATACCCTTGTTTTTCCACTTTTTTTTAACTGGCACTTGCTGTTTACTATTATTCTTTTTGCAACAGAGTATTTTTGGTTTTACTGTGTTTTTTTTGTGCTTTCAGTTTTCTTGTGGTGTGAACAGCGTCTCTACAGGCCTGTTCACTGTGTGCCGGTCTCATGTGTTTCTGATTTAATCATTTGTTTTCTTGTTTCTACAAGAGTAGGGAGTTACCACCCCTCCCTTATGAGCCCTGCACATATAAGCTGTTCTATCATGTGTCCACATGGGACTTAACCTTCCTGAATCCTGCTCATACAGGTACTATACATATGTCCAGGTTTTTAAATACATCAGATAGGGACTACATACATTAGTTAGGGACTGCTATGAAACGGGTATACCTTGACGATTTGGTGGAGCAGCTTAATATACATTTTTTGAAAAAACGTATTAACCAAATACCCTTGTTTTTCCACTTTTTTTACTGCCACTTGCCGTTTACTATTATTCTTTTTGCAACAGAGTATTTTTGGTTTTACTGTGTTTTTTTGTGTTTTCAGTTTTCTGGTGGTGTGAACAGCGTCTCTACAGGCCTGTTCACTGTGTGCAGGTCTCATGTGTTTCTGAGTTAACCATTTGTTTTCTTGTTTCTACAAGAGTAGGGAGTTCTTCACCCCTCCCTTATGAGCCCTGCACATATAAGCTGTTCTATCATGTGTCCACATGGGACTTAACCTTTTTGAACCTGCTCATACAGGTACTATACATATGACCAGGTTTTTAAATACATCAGATAGGGACTACATACATTAGTTAGGCACTGCTCTGAAACGGGTATACCTTGTCGATTTGGTGGAGCAGCTTAATATACATTTTTTGCAAAAAACATATTAACCAAATACCCTTGTTTTTCCATTTACTTTTTACTGACACTTGCTGTTTACTATTATTCTTTTTGCAACAGAGTATTTTTGGTTTTACTGTGTTTTTTTGTGTTTTCAGTTGTCTGGTGGTGTGAACAGCGTCTCTACAGGCCTGTTCACTGTGTGGAGGTCTCATGTGTTTCTGATTTAACCATTTGCTTTCTTGTTTCTACAAGAGTAGGGAGTTCTCCACCCCTCCCTTATGAGCTCTGCACATATAAGCTGTTCTACCATTTGCCCACATGGGACTTACCGTATATACTCGTGTCTAAGCCGAGATTTTCAGCACCTTTTTTCGTGCTGAAAATTCCCCCTCGGCTTATACACGAGTCATTGGGCAGAAACCAGCGGGGGAGGGGGTGCCGCGGCAGGAGCCGGTGGCTGGGACATCATACTCACCCTCCCCGTGCCATCGCTGAACGTCCCTGCAATCCTGCGTTGTACCCGGCTTCCTGCAGCTCTCCTGTGCTGAGCGGTGACGTAATACCGCTCATTAAGGTCATGTAATATGGACGCGACGCCACTCCCATAGGCGTGGCGTCCATATTCATGGCCTTAATGAGCGGTATTACGTCACCACTCAGCACAGGAGAGCTGCAGGAAGATGGGGAGAACGCAGGATTGCAGGGATGTTCAGCGATGGCACGGGGAGGGTGAGTATGATGGAGGAGGATGGGGGGAGCATGGAGGAGAGGACAAGGAGCACGGAGCAGGACTGGGGGGGAGAACGGTGGACGGGGGAAGCATGGAGGAGGACAATGAGCACGGAGCAGGACGGTGGGGAGAACGGAGGACGGGGGAAGCATGGAGGAGGACAATGAGCACGGAGCAGGACGGGGGAGGATGGAGGGCACAGAGGAGCACGGAGCAGGACGGGGAGAGGATGGAGGGCACAGAGGAGCACAGAGCAGGACGGAGGGCACAGGAGGACGGAGAAGGAATGGGGGAGCACAGCAGAGGACGGAGCAGGAGGGGGTGTACAGAGGAGAATGGGGGAGCACAGAGCTGGATGGGGGGCACAGAGCTGGATGGGGGAGCAAGGAGCAGGATGGGGGCAGCACAGAGCAGGACGGCAGTTTATACAAACCGGCTTATACACGAGTCAATAAGTTTTCCCAGTTTTTTGTGACAAAATTAGGGGGGTCGGCTTATACACGGGTCGGCTTATACGCGAGTATATACGGTAACCTTTCTGAATCCTGCTCATACAGGTACTATACATATGACCAGGTTTTTAAATACATCAAATAGGGACTACATACATTAGTTAGGTACTGCTCTGAAACGGGTATACCTTGACAATTTGGTGAAGCAGCTTAATATACATTTTTTGCAAAAAACGTATTAACCAAATACTCTTGTTTTTCCACTTTTTTTTACTGGCACTTGCTGTTTACTATTCTTTTTGCAACAGAGTATTTTTGGTTTTACTGTTTTTTTGTGTTTTCAGTTTTCTGGTGGTGTGAACAGCGTCTCTACAGGCCTGTTCACTGTGTGTGGGTCTCATGTGTTTCTGATTAAACCACAACCACGATAAGGTAGACTCTTTTGGCCGGGCCCTGCTCTACTCTAACTGCACTGCAGTGCGAGCGCAGACCAATTTCCCCCTTCCAATAATTATACTGCCATAATAATAAATAAAAATGTTTCCCAATCATATATACCCACTTTTTATTTTTCTATCAATATGGCCATGTGAGGCTTGTTTTTTGCGGGACGAGTTGTACTTCTGAATGACATGATTGGTTTTACCAAATAGTGTACTGGAAAATGGGAAAAAAAATTCAAAGTGTGGTGAAATTACGAAAAAGTGGAATTCTACAATTGCTTTTTGGTTGTTTTTTTTACCAGGTTCACCAAATGGTAAAACTGACCTACCATTATGATTCTCCAGGTCATTTCAAGTTCGTAGATACCAAACATGTCTAGGTTCTTTTTTATTTAAGTGATGAAAAAAAATCCAAAGTTTGTCAAAACAGAATAAAAAGTTGCCATTTCCCAGACCAGTAACGTCTCCATTTTTCGTGATCGTTGGGTGAGGGCTTATATTTTGCACGCCAATCTGATGTTTTTATTGATACCATCTTGGTGTAGATATGATCTTTTTATCTCCCATTATTGCATTTTAATGTAATTTTGCAACGACCAAAAAAAGTAATTCTGCAATTTTTTTTATGTTACGCCATTAACCAATCAGATTAATTATTTTCATAAATTGATAGATAGATCGAGCGATTCTGAATGCGGCGATTCCAAATATGTGTATTTTTTTATTTTATAGTTTTATTTTGAATGGGGCGAATGGGGAGTGATTTAACCCCTTTTTGACATTGGGCA
The DNA here is from genome assembly GCA_033576555.1 of Oophaga sylvatica. NCBI lineage: Eukaryota > Metazoa > Chordata > Amphibia > Anura > Dendrobatidae > Oophaga > Oophaga sylvatica. The sequence continues at coordinate 318,872,775 of JARQOD010000004.1, forward strand.
TAATAATACGCCGATGTCGGACTCCCTTTGATGTGGGTTCCGGAGGTGAGCCCACATCTTTTCCGTCAAATGTCAGCTGTTGTGAACAGCTAACAAGTGCTCGCAATAGCCGCGGGTGGAATCACGATCCAACCGCAGCTATTAACCCGCTAAATGCCGCTGTGAAACACTAACAGTGGCATTTAACAAGCGCTCCCGAAATCCGCCCACCGGTGACCCGTGTCACGTGATTGTGGGTCACCGGTGTGTTGGTATGACAAACGGAGGTCTCCTGGAGACCTCTATGGTTGCCAGTGCTGGCTTGCTGTGAGCGCCACCCAGTGGTCGGCACTCATAGCAAGTGAGTAATTCTGCTACATTTCTTCTTTTTTTTTTTTTTTCATCCAGTGCAGACGCCATCACTTCTTCCAGCCAGGGCTTATCTTTGCATAATATAACACATCGTTACGTAGAGCCCCACTTCCAGATCACATTAATACAGATGTGCAACTACCATTAATACCTCGCACAAAGAAAGCGGGGAAGATATGGCACATGGCGTGGATGGAAGAGTGCCGGAATCTATGCGGCCCGAGATGGCAGCCTGAAACATACTGTAGATTCCAAGATGGCAATGGCGGCAGTGAAGAAAAGGAGAAGCACTGCCTATCGTGATCGTGGACGGCACCCGCAGGTGTGAAAAGATGTTCGGCCTCCACGAGTGATTGATCAAAGAAGGATGGGACCAGTGAAGAAAAGCCTGTCTGGAATAGGAGGTACGTTCCAGAGAGAGGCGTGGTACAGCGTGAGGCGTGGCCCACTGTGTGTGAAAGTGCGTTGGAAGAGGAAGCCGTTGGAGGCGGAGGCCTCAGGAGTGAAATGTGGCGTGGCGGTCACATCAGAATATCAGCCCACGAATAGGCTGGTGACACTGTATACAGGACCTCTGTATATAGTATACAGTGTATAGTGTCAGTGTACAGGTAACACACTGACTCACCAGTGACGTCTCTATGTGAAGTCCTTCATCTTTTCTTTTCCTCTTCATCCAGCACAGACCACCATCACTTCACCCAGCCAGGGCTCATCTCTACAGAAATAACACAGTTAGCTAGAGTACAGGTTGAACAACACGTTACTTAATTTTTTGAAAATTGTAGAAAAAATGCAGCACTCACCACTGCCAGAAATTGGACAGTATAGTCCTCCATACAGTATTATGGGCACCACATAGTGATCCATACAGAATAATGGGCCCCATATATTGTTCCATACAGAATAATGGACCCCATATAATGCTCAATACAGTATAGTGAGCCACATATAATGCTCCATACAGTATAATGAGCCCATATAATGCTCCATACAGGATTATTGGCACCATATATTGCTCCATACAGAATCATGGACCCCATATTTTGTTCCATACAGAATAATGAGCCCTATATATTGCTCCATGCAGAATAATGAGCCCCATATATTGTTCCATACAGTATTATGGGTACCACATAGTGATCCATACAGAATTATGATCCCCATATATTGCTCCATACAGAATAATGGACCCCATATAATGCTCCATACTGTATAATGGGCCCCATATATTGCTCCATACAGTATACAATAGGCCCTATACATTGCTCCATAAAGAATAATGAGCACCATGTATTGCTCAATACATAAAGGGGCCCATATAATGTTCCATACACTATATGTTGGATTCCATATAATGTTCCAGTATATGATGGGCCCATATAATCATCCATATATGATGCTCCAGGGTATAATAGGCCCCATATATGATGCTCCAGTGTATAATGGACCCCATATATGATGCTCCAGTGTATAATGGACCCCATATACAATGCTTCAGTGTATAATGGGCCTCATATGAGTGTATGATGGTCCCTATATATAATGCTCCAAACATAAAAAAATAATATGAAATACCTCTCCTTGCTGCTCTGCTCCGGACTCGCCATCTTCCAGCTCTCTGCACTGTGACTGTTCAGGCAGACGGCGCACAGATGTGACGTCATAGCTTCCTCTGACCTGAACGTCACAGTCAGTAGACGCCGCAGTGATGGAAGGGGAGAGGTAAGTATCACAAAAGACAGGGTCCTAAGCAAGCGGGGGGCCCAATCACGGGAGTTGGCACTGGCACAGACACCGGGCCCCCATAGTGTGCCGATGTTCCTGACGTCGAGTGGGCCCCCAGCCTGCTTAGGGCCCTGGCACTTGCCCGGGTGCATCAGTGCTGACGCTGGCCCTGCTCAGAATAAGGCCGGAGTCACACTAACGAGAAATACGGAAGAGTGCAATGCGAGAAAAAATCGCATTGCACTCGGACCAATGTTAATCTATGGGGCAGCTCCCATCACCCGATTTTTTTCTCATCCGTTTTATACGTGCGAGTGAAATCGCAGTGTTTATGCTGCGATTTGCACCGTATTACGCCCGTTGTACGCCAATGCACGTCTATGGGGGCGAGAAAACATCGGATTACACACGGACCATGCGTGTGACTTGCGAGAAATACGCACCGGTGTCCTTTAGAAAAGCCGGCAATTCATCCCCGGCTATACTGTAAAATCACACTGACAGGTTTAATAAAGAATAGATATATACACATAGAATACATATATATATATATATATATATATATATATTTATATTTATAGTTCATACACTATACACTAGCCTGGGAAACAATCAATTATGCTTCCCAGCTAATCACTTCCTCTCCTGTCAGCTGGGAGAGGAGCTCATTCGTACGTGGGCTTACAGCTGAGCTGCCAGCATTAGCTGCGCTGCTTGCTGTAAACGAGTTAACCCTTTGTGAAGGATTACAGCATTGGACCTGACTGAGCACCGGATAGGTAAGAATAATGTTGTTTTATTATTTTTTTTTTTGTTACAGAACAAGGGAATCGAAGGAATGCCAGTAAAATAAAAGATGGTCAAAAACTGTGTGTTTATTCCATTAAAATTATTTTTAATTAAAGTGTGTTTTTTTTGTTTAATTTCATACAATAGGATTAATAATTGATAGTTGTCTAATTGACAACTCAATTATTAACCTGGCTTAAAGTCACCTTCCAATAGCAAGGTGGCTTTAACCCATTAGCCACCGCTACAGGACAATGGGAATAGACGGGCTAAGTGCCAGAAAGGGCGCATCTAAATATAGATTTGCCTTTTCTGGGGTGGCTGGGGGCAGATGTTAGTAGCCAGGGGGCACAAAATAAATGCACCCTCCCTAGGCTATTATTATCTGCCCCCACTCGTTGGCTTTGCCTGTCTGGTGGAGAAAATAGCGCGGGAGCCCACACATTTTTTCAACGAATTTACACCTTTAATTAACCCTTACATGTATGAAATTTTGCACACGTACACTCATTTCATTGTTAGTGAGAACCATATATCAAACTACATGAAATGACATGGTTAACTGTATGTAAACCATGTGTCATTTCATGTCGGGTTCTCTAATTTCACAAAAGCCGGTAATTGAATTAGCGGCTATTATACTATGTAGAAGTGCATGAACTATAAATATGTGTATATATACAGTGCCTACAAGTAGTATTCAACCCCCTGCAGATTTAGCTGGTTGACACATGCGGAATTAACTTGGCATTGTGACATTTGTACTGTAGATCAGCCTGGAAGTGGGAAATGCACTGCAGCAAAAATGTTTGTTTTAATTTTTTTTTTTTTTTTAAAAACGTTAAAAGTTAATTCAGAGTGTCATTTATTATTCAACCCCTCAAACCACAAGAATTCTGTTTGGTCCCTCTAAAGTATTAAGAAGTAGTTCAGGCACCAAGAATAATGAGCTTCACATGTGTGGATTAATGATCTCTTTTGCCAGCCTTTTCCGACTATTTAAGACCCTCCCCAAACTTTTGAACAGCACTCATACATGGTCAACATGGGAAAGACAAAGGAGCATTCCAAGGCCATCAGAGACAAGATCGTGGAGGGTCACAAGGCTGGCAAGGGGTACAAAACCCTTTCCAAGGAGTTGGCCCTACCTGTCTCCACTGTTGGGAGCATCATCCGTAAGTGGAAGGCTTATGGAACTACTGTTAGCCTTCCACGACCTGGACAGCCTTTGAAAGTTTCCTCCCGTGCCGAGGCCAGGCTTGTCCGAAGAGTCAAGGCTAACCCAAGGACAACAAGGAAGGAGCTCCGGGAAGATCTCATGGCAGTGGGGACATTGGTTTCAGTCAATACCATAAGTAACGTACTCCACCGCAATTGTCTCCGTTCCAGACGAGCCCATAAGGTACCTTTACTTTCAAAGCGTCATGTCAAGGCTCGTCTACAGTTTGCTCATGATCACTTGGAGGACTCTGAGACAGACTGGTTCAAGGTTCTATGGTTTGATGAGACCAAGATCGAGATCTTTGGTGCCAACCACACACGTGACGTTTGGAGACTGGATGGCACTGCATACGACCCCAAGAATACCATCCCTACAGTCAAGCATGGTGGTGGCAGCATCATGCTGTGGGGCTGTTTCTCAGCCAAGGGGCCTGGACATCTGGTCCGCATCCATGGGAGGATGGATAGCACGGCCTACCTGGAGATTTTGGCCAAGAACCTCCGCTCCTCCATCAAGGATCTTAAGATGGGTCGTAATTTCATCTTCCAACAAGACAACGACCCAAAGCACACAGCCAAGAAAACCAAGGCCTGGTTCAAGAGGGAAAAAGTCAAGGTGTTGGAGTGGCCTAGTCAGTCTCCTGACCTTAACCCAATTGAAAACTTGTGGAAGGAGCTCAAGATTAAAGTCCACATGAGACACCCAAAGAACCTAGATAACTTGGAGAAGATCTGCATGGAGGAGTGGGCCAAGATAACTCCACAGACCTGTGCCGGCCTGATCAGGTCTTATAAAAGACGATTATTAGCTGTAATTGCAAACAAGGGTTATTCCACCAAATATTAAACATAGGGGTTGTATAATAATTGACCCACACTTTTATGTTTAAAATTTATTAAAATTCAACTGAGCAACATAACTTTTTGTTTTGTAAGATTTATGCTTCTGTTAATAAATCCTACTCTCGTTTGCAGTTTGAAGGCTCTAACTTATTTGCATCTTATCAAACCAGCTAAATCTGCAGGGGGTTGAATACTACTTGTAGGCACTGTATATATATATATATATATAAATATATATATATATATATGTCTCAATGACATATACAGTACAGACCAAAAGTTTGGACACTCCTTCTCATTCAAAGATTCTTCTGCATTTTCATGACTATGAAAATTGTAGAATCACACTGAAGGCATCAAAACTATGAATTAACACATGTAGAATTATATATTACACTTTACAAAAAAGTGTGAAACAACTGAAAATATGTCTTAAATTCTAGGTTCTTCAAAGTAGCCACCTTTGGCTTTCATTACTGCTTTGCACGCAGAACAGGTGAACGGATGGACTCTACATGCCTGGTCCCCACCGTGAAGCATGGAGGTGGTGTGATGGTGTGGGGGTGCTTTGCTGGTGACACCACTGGGGATTTATTCAAAATTGAAGCGGTTAGCGGTCCAGCTCACCCCAAACCATCTCGATTGGGTTCAGGTCTGGTGACAGTGGAGGCAGGTCATCTGGCATAGCACCCCAACACTCTCCTTCTTGGTCAAATAGCCCTTACACAGTCTGGAGGTGTGTTTGGGGTCATTGTCCTGTTGAAAAATAAATGATGGTCCAACTAAACGCAAACCGGATGGAATAGGATGCTGCTGCAAGATGCTGTGGTAGCCATGCTGGTTCAGTATACCTTCAAGTTTGAATAAATCCCCAAGTGTCACAAGCAAAGCACCCCCACACCATCACACCTCCTCCTCCATGCTTCACGGTGGGAACCAGGCATGTAGAATCCATCCGTTCACCTTTTCTGCGTGCAAAGCAGTAATCAAAGCAAAAGGTGGCTACTTTGAAGAACCTAGAATATAAGACATATTTTCAGTTGTTTCACACTTTTTTGTAAAGTGTAATGTATAATTCCACATGTGTTAATTCATAGTTTTGATGCCTTCAGTGTGATTCTACAATTTTCATAGTCATGAAAATACAGAAAAATCATTGAATGAGGTGTGTCCAAACTTTTGGTCTGTACTGTATATATATGTATTCTATGTGTATATATCTATTCTTTCTTTTGTGATGCAAAAACTGTCATTGGGATCCATTATATGTCGGTTTTGCAAGCCGGCGAGAAAATCTTGTACGGATTGCATACGGATGACACACGGATGTTTTGATGCGAGGAAATCGCATCCTCGCATTGCACACGGATGACATACGGATCACTGTTCAGGGGACTTTTCTGCGTATTACGGCCGTATAATACGGTCCGATTTTTTTATCGTTGTGTGTGACCCCGGCCTAAGTGGGATCTATTAAAGCGTTCCAGAGTTATGACCTCAGTGGTCAGAATTGTAAAAATTGGCCTGGTCAGGAAGGTGAAAACAGGCCTGAGCGGTGAAGGGGTTAATGGGAAAAATCATGTTTCATAAAAATGTAAAAAAAAAAAAATCTATGAAATTATTCCAAGATGAAGAACTGGAGCAGAGTTTTACCGAATTTAGTGACTTTTTTTAAAGTCAACATTTCGTGAACCTGTTCAAGACTACGTTGTCATAATGATTTTTTTTTAAAAATACACGTTATTTTGTTTTATGGGGCAGAAATGGTGCAGAAAATCTGCAAAATCAAAACCTCGCCAAAAGGTCATCAGGGAAATGTAACCTAAAACATATAAAGAAGCCACATTGATGTAAAAAAGGGGAAACTAAATAAAAAAGACAAAACTCAAGAACAGGTGCAAATAGAGAAGTCACTAATTGGGAGGTATTCATGCCTAAATAGCTGGCGTGCATGCAGTGATGGGGCCGAGCACTAGCGATGCGGTGATGGGGCCAAGCCTAGCGCATGCGGTGATGACTAGGCATGCGGTGATGGGGCCGAGCACTAGCGCATGCGGTGATGGGGCCGAGCACTAGGGCATGCGGTGATGGGCCGAGCACTTGCGCATGCGGTCATGGGGCTGAGCACTAGCGCATGCGGTGATGGGGCCGAGCACTAGCGCATGCGGTGATGGGGCCGAGCACTAGCGCATGCGGGATGGGGCCGAGCACTAGAGCGTGAGGCGATGGGGCCGAGCACTAGGCGTGCGGGGATGGGGCCGAGCACTAGGGCGTGCGGCGATGGGGCCGAGCACTAGGGCGTGCGGCGATGGGGCCGAGCACTAGCGCGTGCGGCGATGGGGCCGAGCACTAGCGCGTGCGGCGATGGGGCCGAGCACTAGCGCGTGCGGCGATGGGGCCGAGCACTAGGCGTGCGGCGATGGGGCCGAGCACTAGCGCGTGCGGCGATGGGGCCGAGCACTAGCGCGTGCGGCGATGGGGCCGAGCACTAGCGCGTGCGGCGATGGGGCCGAGCACTAGGCCGTGCGGCGATGGGGCCGAGCACTAGCGCGTGCGGCGATGGGGCCGAGCACTAGCGCGTGCGGCGATGGGGCCGAGCACTAGCGCGTGCGGCGATGGGGCCGAGCACTAGCGCGTGCGGCGATGGGGCCGAGCACTAGCGCGTGCGGCGATGGGGCCGAGCACTAGGGCGTGCGGCGATGGGGCCGAGCACTAGGGCGTGCGGCGATGGGGCCGAGCACTAGGCGTGCGGCGATGGGGCCGAGCACTAGCGCGTGCGGCGATGGGGCCGAGCACTAGGCGTGCGGCGATGGGGCCGAGCACTAGCGCGTGCGGCGATGGGGCCGAGCACTAGGGCGTGCGGCGATGGGGCCGAGCACTAGGCGTGCGGCGATGGGGCCGAGCACTAGGGCGTGCGGCGATGGGGCCGAGCACTAGCGCGTGCGGCGATGGGGCCGAGCACTAGCGCGTGCGGCGATGGGGCCGAGCACTAGCGCGTGCGGCGATGGGGCCGAGCACTAGCGCGTGCGGCGATGGGGCCGAGCACTAGCGCGTGCGGCGATGGGGCCGAGCACTAGCGCGTGCGGCGATGGGGCCGAGCACTAGCGCGTGCGGCGATGGGGCCGAGCACTAGGCGTGCGGCGATGGGGCCGAGCACTAGGGCGTGCGGCGATGGGGCCGAGCACTAGCGCGTGCGGCGATGGGGCCGAGCACTAGCGCGTGCGGCGATGGGGCCGAGCACTAGCGCGTGCGGCGATGGGCAGCACTAGCGGTGCGGCGATGGGCCGAGCACTAGCGCGTGCGGCGATGGGGCCGAGCACTAGCGCGTGCGGCGATGGGGCCGAGCACTAGCGGCGTGCGGCGATGGGGCCGAGCACTAGGGCGTGCGGCGATGGGGCCGAGCACTAGCGCGTGCGGCGATGGGGCCGAGCACTAGCGCGTGCGGCGATGGGGCCGAGCACTAGGCGTGCGGCGATGGGGCCGAGCACTAGGCGTGCGGCGATGGGGCCGAGCACTAGGCGTGCGGCGATGGGGCCGAGCACTAGCGCGTGCGGCGATGGGGCCGAGCACTAGCGCGTGCGGCGATGGGGCCGAGCACTAGCGCGTGCGGCGATGGGGCCGAGCACTAGCGCGTGCGGCGATGGGGCCGAGCACTAGCGCGTGCGGCGATGGGGCCGAGCACTAGCGCATCGCGCCCCTTTCTCATTTTGTGCCTTTTTTTTAGTTGCTTTTCTCACTTCGCAATTGCAGGCGCCGTTTAGGGTTTCTAGATATTTTCGCCTGATCATCATTTACAACTTTCAATAAGTGACATTTGCTGCAGCCGTACTCCAGGCTCCTGTACGCAGCGATCGCACGCCCCAGGTTTTCAGCGTGTCATTTGTGCCACTTTGCGACTTTTTGCACTTTAGAGTTCCAAAAATGAGCTTAATATGAAAATAACAGAACATTTTCTTTAACTTTGCAAAAAATTCATGAGCCACATATGACATTTGGATTAGTGTTGCACAAAAACGCCAGCAAATACAAGGCAAAAAAAGAAAAGTGATACAACTGGTGCCAATGGTGCCTCAGAGCCTCGTGCCTTCCTCACCTGGTGTTAGCCCACAGATGCAGGACACTCACTGACATTTATAGAGGAAGTAACATGACAGCGCCGCAGAGCAGTGACCAGCTGCCCTTCACCGCAACATCCGCCTGCCCTCACCAAACATGGCGGCGGAATGCGCACAGGATGTGACGTCACCAAAAAGCCCTCATCCGTCTCTTAGCAACCATATTCTCGCTATCCTATTGGCTATTGTTCAACGTCTGCTCATTTCAAACTACTGGCGCGGCAGTTGAGTGACAAACGTTCGCGTGTCTACCGTGCGATAACTGAGCCCACCATGGAGGGGGAGGAGGTAATGGCGCCGCCGGCGGAGTGCTCTCCACCCCCCGGGAATGCGAAGCCCAAAAAAAGAAATGGACCTACACGCAAATCGTCCGTCACTAGCCTCGTAGGGCAGAGCACTCCGGAGAAGAGCTGCACCAGGAGGTAGGTGTGATCTGGATTCTCGTTCTGTCAGAATCTACCGCCCAGCTGCTGAACTACTACTCCAAGCATCATCTGTGGACCCTGATAGTGCAGCAGTCATTGTGTCATTTATGTGGTGTGACACTACAACTCCCAGCATACACCGATCATTGTGGATGCCTGGAGATCTTATTTCTATTATATACAGTATAAACATAATTTGTTTTGCGAAAGTATTCACCCCCTTGGCTCTTTACCTATTTTCTTACGTTGTGTGTAAATGTTTTTGTAATCTGATTTGTGTGTGCACTAAATGATCGAAGTTAGTTACGTGAGAAAAATATAGGCTTAAATTACATTTATGGGATGAAAGAACTAAAAATTGGCTTGTACATATGTATTCACTCTTCCTTTTGCAATGAAGCCCCTAAAATGTTCTGTTGCAACCAATTCCCTTCTTCATAAGTCACATGCTAGTGACAGGAAGCCCACCTATATGCAATCTAAGGGTACAGGCGCAGATCAGGAATGGCTCAGGATCTGACGCAGGTGAAATCTGCACCTGAGGTCACTGGCAGGTCACCTGCGTTATTGATTTTTTTTTCTTTTATGCATTTTTTTTTCCTCCGCATGTGTTTTTGATGCGTTTTTTTTCATTGCATGCGCTTTTTTGTCACTTGAAATAAATCTAATTGAAAGTTGGCTTCTGGGAAGGAAAAAAAAGTGATCTGCTGTTTGCAGATATATTGGGGTATGTGCACACGGTCAGTAAATGCTGCGGGTTGGACGCTGCGTACAGCCGCAATGTCAATGTTGTGGCCTGGTATTCTCAGGCTGGCGAGGCCCATGGATTTTGTCCCTCACCAGCCTAAATATAGCAGCCCGCAGCCGCCCCACAATTGGCACATCCAAAGATGCTCCAATTGTGGCACTTTACCCGGATCTTCCGTCTTGCACCGTAGTGGTGGCAAGTGGGGTAATATTTGTGGGGTTGATGTCACCTTTGTATTGTCAGGTGACATCAAGCCCACGGATTAGTTATGGAGAAGCATCTGTAAGATAAATAAAGACACAGTCAAAATAAAGTCTTAAAATAATGACGACTCCTTTTAATAATTTTAATTAAACCATACTTGCTGCATCGCCTATTCCACCGACACCCTCGTCTCCTGGAAGAGAATTAAAATAAAAACACAACATCCTTAGGCTCTGTGCACACGTTGTGAATCCAAAGAAAACCAATTGTATACAACTAAAAAGTCACGCACACAATAAATATAAATCCTCCTAACAAAATTGTGCATAAAAGACAATAAATAATAAAATATAATATTTAATAAAGATCTTTTTATTAAAGTAATATATCAAATAACACAATAATAACAATATAATATTCAGCTGAATAAAAACAGACAGAATAGGAATGGAGTATAATAATAATAATTTTGCCAGAAAATAAATAAAAAAAAGCACCAAATATATTGAAAAAGCACCAAATAACTCATAGAATAAAATAGCTACAAAACCACATATAAATATGCACAACAGATATATATATTTATATTACATAAAAAAAATGCTAGAAACTATATGTGAAATGTGCTAATAATTGTGCCACAAATACTAAATAATTTCCAAAGTGCTAATGTGCCAAAATATATTACAATCGATATCAATTCATACTCAAGTGCAACATTTATGCAATAATAAATATAGTGCAAAAAATAAAATATATGTTTGAAAAAAATTTTTTATGTCAAACTTATGCCACAGACAAATTATGTGCAAAATTACATATATAAATAAAGTGCTATTGTGCAAAAATTAAATATGGCCACCAATATGGTAACATAGAATATCACGGTGCTAACATAAAATATAAATAACCATTAAAGACAAAAACCTTGTGGAAACAGGATCTAATATTAATATGTGCACAGCACAATAGGAAGAGTGCTGGAGTGCTAAAAGTGACACAGTGCTGTGCCGATCCTAAATGCAGCTTCTGCTGTTACCACAGATTAATGAAATAAGGTGCTACAGTGCTAAAAAGATAGATACTGGCATAGAAATGCTGTAAGCAATGTGTTAATAAGGACTCCACATACCAGGCTGCCTGCTGTCTCCCTACGCGCATTTCTGCTGCTCGTGCCTTCTTCCGGGGGCGTGTATGCTAAGTGCCGGAATTGGCGCATCGTACAGATGCGCCAATTCTGGGGCGGCTGGATGCTGGTATTTTTAGCCAGGGGGGTGCGCCAATATCCATGGCCCCTTCCTAGGCTATGAATATCAGCCCATAGCTGTCTGCGTAGCCTTTATGGCTATAAATTATAGGGGGACCAAACATCATTTTTTTTGGGGGGGGGGTCCCCCTATTTTAATAGCCAGTAAAGGCTAGCTGCGGGCTGATATTCATACCCTGGAAGCTCTATGGGTATTAACCCCTTCCCAGGCTAGAAATATTGGCCCCAGCCGTTGGCTTTCCCCGTCTGGCGGGAGCCCACTTTTTTTTTTTTTTTAAATTTATTACGTGAAGATTTTGTGTCTCTATCTGTCTGTGTGTGTAATGGAGTGTGGGTTGGACAAATGTAAAAGAGGAGGTTGGACAAGACATGACATCACAAATCTTTTTTTGTTAAATAACATATCTTTATTTAGCTTACAAAAGCTCATATAAATCCGCATGAAATTCGCATCAAAAACGCATAAAAAATGCACCTGCGTTTTCTGCCAAGAGGTGCGGATTCTGTGCAGAAAATTCCTCAGGCTAATCTGCAACATGTGCACATACCCTTACCTGTCCGCCGAGAAGATATACATGTCCCATGACGAGTCCAGCTCTGTTATATCTGGATGCCTTTGGCTGAACGATGGCAGTATGCCTCCACTCAGCCTGACATCCAGACACAGCGGAGATGATCCCCGGAGATAGCTCGGTCCCCGGCGGTCACGTGCACGGCAGTTCTCACGGTCAGTGACCAGAGATAACCCCGTCCCCAGCAGTCACGTGCACTGCAGTTCTCACGGTCAGTGACCAGAGATAACCCCGTCCCCAGCAGTCACGTGCACTGCAGTTCTCACGGTCAGTGACCAGAGATAACCCCGTCCCCAGCAGTCACTTGCACGGCAGTTTTCACAGTTTTCACGATCAGCTCAGCTCATCTCGAGAACTGCAGTCTGCGCAAACTTCCAGCTGAAACAAGGTAACCTTTATTTAAATTAGTACACATGCTTAATACGTATGTGACTAGGAAGATAATGCGGTTTTACCACATCTAATGAAAGTCTATGGGTAATTTATGCAGTGAGGACGGAGCGTCTCTGCTACATAAATTGACCTGCTGCGGTCGGGAAAGACGCACCGCATGTCTGTCTCTGCAGGAGGCGACTCAGGATGCATAGTGCAGATAGGATTTCATGAAATCCCATCCACTAAGCTGTAACTTCTGGCCGCTGCGGATTGTATGGAGTCAGCACTTACTGACCGTGGGGACCCCACTTACTGACCGTGGGGACATACCCTAAGTGTCACATGGTCTGTCAGTATATACACACCTTTTCTAAAAGAGGCTGCAACACCATTAACCCCCTTCACCCTTGAGCCTGTTTTCACCTTCTGAAATAGGCCAATTTTTAAAATTCTGACCAGTGTCACTTAGAGGTAATAATTCTGGAGCGGATCCCACTGATTCTGAGGTTTTTTTGTACACATATTGTACTTTGTGACAGTGGTAACATTTCTTTGATATGACATATTTGTGTCACAATTCTGAAACTTTTAATTTTTATGCCCTCTTAAATCAATTATGTCACACAAAATAGCTAATAAATATCACTCCCCCTATAAGTGACCCCATTTTACAAACTACACCTCTAAAATTAATCTAGGGGTGCAGTGATCATATTGACACCACGAGTGTGTCACAGAATTTTATACCATTGGGCTATGAAGAAAAATAATTTACATTTTTAACCGCCAAGATTGTGTTAGCCTGAAATTTTCTATTTTCATAGTGGGGAAATGGGTAAAAATGGCACCAAAATGTATCCCACAATTTCAGCTGAATGTAGAAATACCCCATATGTGGGGTACAGTACTGCTTATCCATACAGCGAGAGGAGGGATAGAGAGCTATTTTCCACCTGGAACACAGATTTTCCTAGACTAGTTTACAAACTCCATACACAGATCCCCCAAGTGCCAGAAAAGCAGAATACCCCTCAAGTGACCACATTTTGGAAATGATAACCCTTTTGGAATTTATCTACAGGTGTAGTGACGATTTTGACTCCATTGGTTTTTTCCTGAAACAAGCAGCAGTGAATGTTGCTGATTGAAAATTGCAAAGTGCCATTGTAGTGACCAGTACATTGTGCCCAGCTCATGCTTCTGGAAACACGCACCTGTAAATTAGGCGGGCTGTCATCACTACAGAAATGCCAAGCATGGGCACTAAATGTGGTTTAGGCTTTTGGATTTGGGAGCGCAGAATTTGCTGAATTTCTTTTGAGGGCAGAAGAGCAATTTTGCTTTATTTAGCCTTTGTACTACCAGTAATATAGAACAGTGGTCCCCAACCTTTTTTGCTCCAGGGACCGGCTTCAAGCAAGACCATTCTTCCATGGCAGGGCGGGGATGCAGGTGGGGCAGGGGCCGAGCTTTTGTCATATGGGGCGGGGCTTTGGACAGAGTTGTAGTATGTATAGCAAGATGGTCCCACACATATAAACCCCCATGTATAGTATGATGGCCTCATAAAGTGCTGATTGAGATAGATATATATATATATATATATATATACACTCCTCTCATTCCTATCCCGGTATGTGTGGTTCCCCCCGTCCTGTCCAGCTCTGTGTGGCTCCCCCTGTTGTATGCATGGCTCCCCTGTCCCATCCTGTATGCATGGCTCTGCTCCCACCCTCCCATCCTTGTATGCATGGCTCCACTCCACCCTCCCATCCTTATATACATGGCTCCCCTGTCCCATCCTGTATACATGGCTCTGCTCCCACCCTCCCATCCTTGTATGCATGGCTCCCCTGTCCCATCCTTGTATGCATGGCTCCCCTGTCCCATCCTTGTATGCATGGCTCCCCTGTCCCATCCTGTATGCATGGCTCCCCTGTCCCATCCTGTATGCATGGCTCTGCTCCCATCCTTGTATGCATGGCTCCCCTGTCCCATCCTGTATGCATGGCTCAGCTCCCACCCTCCCATCCTTGTATGCATGACTCCCCTGTCCCATCCTGTATGCATGGCTCAGCTCCCACCCTCCCATCCTTGTATGCATGGCTCCCCTGTCCCATCCTGTATGCATGGCTCCGTTCCCACACTCCCATCCTTGTATGCATGGCTGGGCTCCCCCTACCTCCCCATCATACTTACTCTCACACCGTCGCTGAACTTCCCTGCATCTCTATCCCGGCGCGTCAGCTTCCGGTGTGGTGCGGTCACGTGGTACTGCTCATTAAGGCCATGAATATGCCTCCACGCCTATGGGAGTGGAGTCGCGTCCATATTCATGACCTTAATGAGCGTGACCGCTCCGCACAGGAAGAAGCTGCCGCGCCGGGACAGGGATGCAGGGACGGAAGGTGAGTATTGCTGTCTTCTAGAAGCTAGCGGCTGCAGCTGTCACTATAGTGCTACAGCTGCTGGCTCCCCATGTGTCCCGCATTCTGAACCGTGGCTCCGCGGACCAGCAACAAAACTCCAGCGGCCCGGTCCTGGTCCGCGAACCGGTGGTTGGGGACCCCTGATATAGAAGACCCGTAGTGTTTCCATTGACAGATGATGGACCTGAGTGGGTACTTGTTTTTGTTTTTGTTTTTTTGAGGATTGGGTTGAAGATGTAATTGGGAACATTTTACATAGTATTTAGGATCACATTTATCCGGCACTCTACGCTGAGCACTATCTCTTGGGTTTCCATCTAAATGTTTGACAGGGAACCATTCACTATAATGAAGTAGCAGAGTAATTCTGGGCTCATTCTGGCCTCTGTTCAGCATTGTCCTTCTTTTCAGAAGTGCACAAAACTATGGCGAATTATGCTCCTAATTAGAGCTGAGCGGACCCGTGGAGGCTGGCGAGTTCATCCGAACAGTTAAAAAAAAAAAGTTTGGGTACCCGGACCCCATTCATCTGAATGGGGGGCCCCAATATTCAGTGTGCATGTTCAATGTGCATGACAGCGCGGCAAACACTGCTTCTGATAGGAGGTAAAATCATTACCACCGATCAGATAGCCACGGTTCCCATGCAGTCAAAAGCAGAGCTGTGGGGTCGGTAAGGCAAACCTCCGACTGCAACTCAATTGCCATCACACCAATGTAAGAGTCGGCAAGGGGTGTAGTCATGGCCGAGTACTCCGGTGCAGCTGAGCCCTGGCCTCCTTTTACATGAAAACAGCATTCTCCAGCATACCTGTGTCTTCTCTTAATGCACCATCAGGGACTCCTCTGCGGTGCTGGGGACCTTCTGTAGCTGGTTCCGCAATTACTGAGACACAGTCTGGTTCCAATTCAAAACGAAGACCTTTACCTGACACAATTTGCAGCACGTTCTTGTCAGATACAGCAACAGCTTAAGGTTCCATACAGTTCACATCCTTCATTTTCCCTGCGCTTCCTTCTACGTCCTCCAGTACATTACAGGGTAATAGCGCCTTGGGCGGTACCGCAGCATTCTCCTTGTCCAGACCCGCTACTTCTGGGGACTCCCACATCCGTTTCGCCCCTGATCTGAGAACATCTGCCCATGCAATGATCTGCCACATCTTGAACAATCTGCGCCCTGTGCTTTCCGGACCGCTTCCTTGTTCCCACTTCAAGCTGCTGTAACTCTGCTGCTGCACACTGTCCTTCTGTCCCTAAGGGACTATGAATGGCTCTGTTTCCTTCTTAACAACCTAACGTGTCTGCTGCGGTGTCCAGGGTATATAGCCCGTCTGGATGGTTCGGGCGCCCAGCCCTAACTATACTAAGGAAATGTTCCTGACTTGCCACACAGCAGCCCCTCCTATGTTTAACCATTTCCTAAGCTATTTCCTAACCTATATGCTATAATGCCCCCATCTAGTGGCCAAACATGAACACTACATTACCCTGTTATTGTAAATACAGCAGTAAATGAATTATACATTATATACAGTTTACAACATGGCAATATACATTCAGGTGTAGCAATACCAGTGAAGAATAATGGTAATACACATTTAAGTGTAGCAGTACCACTTTCTAATAACAAATACAAATTCTTACATTATACGAACACATACAGTACCGGGAACTACTAAGAAGGAAAAGCAGAGAGTAACATTATTCAATCCCCTTACACCAACTCCGACTCCACCAAAATGGACTCCGACTCCACAGCCCTGGTCAAAAGACAGCGTGAGCCCTCAGCTGTGATCAGAGGTATAAAGTTGATGGTTCTACTGCTCCCATCAGCCTATGCCTGCTGCTGAGAATAACCGCGAGAGCAGGAGCAGTTGATGGGACTATTCATTAGCAGTCCCATCAGCCCACTCCATTGACCAAAGGTAAACTTTATACCTCCGATCACAGCTGAGGGCTCACACTGTGATTTGACAGCGTGGGAACTCCGGCTGTCTGACCGGCAGTAATGATTTTACCGCTGATCAGAAACAGTGTTTGCTGCGCTGTCATGCACATAACAGTGCAACAAACACCCGGTGTTCGGGGTGCCACACCCAAACAGCAACATGGACTTCCTGAGGAAGTCTGTGTTCAGTGTCCGTGCCCGAAGAGTAGGTGTTCGGTATGGACACCGGACTTTACGATTCCGGTTCGCCCATCTCTGCTCCTAATAAAAAGATGGACACCGCCGGATCACAGGTCCTATGGCATCCACAATGCTTCCATCTGCCTCATTACAGGGAATTTTTCCGCTGGGGTTTCCGTCTGAATCATGTATTTCAGAGATTTACACGGAGCCTTACTGCGATCTTTGGGAGGCAGAGTGAGCAAATAAACAGCAGGTGAAAAATTGATTTTATTTATTTTTTACGCTGTTTCTCGTGTATAAGTGATTAGACTACTTTATTCTTCGTGTCGGTGCGATTACAGCGATGCCAGATTTATATAGGGCTTTTATGTTTGGCTGTTGCCACACACCAAAAGACGCTTTTTATTGCAAAAACTGTTTTTTGCATCGCAATATTTAGACAGTTATAATTTTTCCATATTTTGGCCGACAGTCATGTTACAGCTTCTTTTTTGCGGGAGAAGTTGACGGTTTTGTTTTATTGGTAGCATTTTCGGGTGCATGACTTTTTTTTTCGATTGCTTTCTATTGCAATTCAGGAACTTTTTTTTTTTTAACCGTTCTGCGTGTGGTAAAATTGATAAGGTAGCTTTATTTTCCAGGTCATCGTTATCCTTGCTGGGACAGGAAACAACGAGAGGTTAAAAGGACCCTCCTATCTCCACCCCTCAGTGTTTTTCCTGTCCCAGTGAGGATAGGAACGACGAGAGAAGAGCTCCGGCAAATACCTCCTGGCTGTACCTGGCAGGCCCAGTCTCTCCTTCCCGCTGTCACTCGGTCTGTGGCCGACACCCTCCGATGAGGGGGTCCCTCAGCCTACCTGGTGAGCGCTGCTCCCGTGCCGCGAGTCGCTTCCTCCTAACGGGAGATTCTCGGCTCTGGCATCTGCCTCTGGCATGCTGAATCCCTTGCGGGGGCACTTCCGGTGATGTAATCTCTGTGGGCCTGGCATAGCACTTCCACGGTGGAACGCAGGAAGTATCCGGACGAAGCAAGGATCCTAGCGGCGCCTCGTCTAATGGTTATCGTATAGATAAGGTCCTAAATGTCTGTAGGCTGCCCTACAGTATGCTTGGACATGGAGGAATCTGCCAAAACTGAGCTCACTTGTGAACAATGCCAGGGGCACGTGAGTAGAAGGGTTAGCGACATACCAATTGTCAGCTCCTTACCCCACACATAGGAAAACATGGCATATACTCTGTGTATTCTAGGGGGGAGCGTCCGCCTCTGCAACACCTGAAAGGGACGGCAAAAAGCATAAAAGTATAGAAGATGTGCTATCTGCAATACAAAGCTGCCGGACACCTGGCAAAAGCATCAATGCGAACCTTGCATCTCAAAGGTCATCAGAGAGGAGCAGTCATCTCTGCTGTCGGATATGAGGTCCTTTATCAGAGAGGATGTCCAGGCCTCTATCTCGGGGCTTATCCAGACTCATGCTTCTCAGCCAGAGTCCCTGGATGGTCCCCATGGTAAGAGGCCAAGGGAGATGGAGCTGACCTCTGAGGACGATGTGTACACAGGCGAATCTGACCAAGAAGAAGGGAAAATAATTGCCGACGCACCAGAGGGAGGCAAGAGATACCTTTTTCCTCTGAGGACACGGAAAAACTCCTCCGGGCAGTCAGGAGCAATATGCAGGTGGAGGAAACCCAGAAGCCTCTATACAGGACGAAATGTCCGGTGCTTTTAGATCCCAGAGGAACAGAGTCTTTCTGGTTAACAGCCACATCCACTTGATGATCATGGAAGAGTGAGAAGACACCAAGAAAAGGCTGGTTATTCCCAGAGACTTTAAGCTTCGCCTGCCCTTCGAGCCAGAGGACATTAAAGCCTGGGAGTACATCCCCATAATTTCAGCCAACATGGCGGCAACATCGGTCGCTCAGTCCATACACCTATAGGTCGATGACCTGAAGGAACACCTGAAGTCTAAAACCCCAAGGACGCTATCCTGAAATCCTTTCCCTTCCTAAAGCTAGCTACCGGGTTCATGGCTGACGCATCTGTTAGATTCGCAGCCAGGATCAAAGCCTTATCTAATGCTACCCGGCGAGTTATTTGGCGAAAACATGGTCGGGGGATACACAAGCTGTGTTCAATTCCCTTCTTGGGTAATAGTGTTTATTCGAACGTCCATGACAGCACTACAGAGAGAGGGGATCCGCCCCTTAGGAACAGGAAACCTACAGATATAAAAAGGGCGGTACCTCTCCCACGCATCAGTTGGTTTCCTGTTCCTAAAGGCCGGTTTTCTTACAGATGAAGATCTTCCTACCTCGACCGGTGCGGAGCCCCTGGAAGCGCCACGGTGGGTCCGGGTAGGATTCCATGACAGTGTGCGGAGCAGGTGGAGCAGTATCCGGAGGATCCCTGTCTCCCAGCCAGCGCCGGTTGGTGAGTATCCCCCCCCCCCTCTCCCTGGTCCCGGTGCCTGCTCCCTGTCTTCTCCTGTGGTCCTGTCATGGTGGGGGCCGGAGGTGGTGCAGCCGGAAAAAAAATAAAATTTTGAATTTCCTGCCGAGACGACGCGGCGGGGTTTTTTGAATTTCCCGCTCGCGTCCCTGCTGGGGGGGCGATGCGGCGGGAGACTCCACTCGGGTACCTGCGGCGATGCAGTCGGGTCTGCGGGGTCCCCGTGGGAGCGCTGGTCATGGCGGCGTTGGAAAGGGGGGCGGAGTCTCCACCGCTGGAACCGGAAGTGGGACACCGGCTGGCGTTTTTTGAAAAATTGGCGCGGCTGCATCATGTACCAGGCGGCGCCTGCTGTGGGGACGGCAGGGAAGTGTAGGGGGAGCTGTGGGGCGGGGAGCAGGAGGGGGTGGACCCCTGGCAGCACCTGCTGACCCGGATATCCGGGGGAGGATATAAGGAGCCTATAAAGCTAGGAAAGCGCTTCTGCCCCATTTCTTACAATGGACACTGCAGAAGCTCCCTCAGTGCAGCAGGAGAGCCAGCAGCAGCAGACAGAGCGCTCCTCTTCAATGGCCAGGGGCGCCAGCCGCAGGAGTTCCTCAGCTGGGAAAAAGACCCCTCCCCGTGATCCGGTACCTACTGCTGTATGGACTGGGTAAGAGATCGTCAGACTTAGAATACCCAGTAATGCATTTTTCCCCCATTCTGTGTTCCATTACTAGGGGAAGAAGTGTTCGGTGAAAAGCAAGCACAGGGAATGTGCCTTTTGTGCTTGCCCTCTGCCAGATGCTTGCCCTAAAAGGTTATGCCAGCCGTGCACGCGACAGACGGTAGGGCATTAAAGGGGGAAGGGCAGGGGCCTCGGATGAGATAGTAACCCCCCCCCCCTCATGCTCCTTCCCTTTTTAGATAGCGGAGGAGACTCCAGATTTCACCGAAAGCCTGAAGGAGATAATAAGGGCAGAGATGAAGGCATCCTTAAGACACGGAGAATCTTCCAGGCGTAGGACTGTACCAGTGTTATCTGATTCAGATTCTCCCGCCGCCCATGACAACGGTGAAGTTGTTTCAGGACCCTCTTTGCCTTCCTCTTCGGCTTCTTCTTCTTCTTCCACAGAAGACGCTACTCGATTTTGTTTTCCCTTGCACCAGATGGACAAACTTGTCAAATTAGTTAGGTCCACCATGGGGGTAGAGGAGGCGAGACCAGAACTCTCAGTACAGGATCTGATGTTCGGTGGTCTAGATCCGAAAAAACGCAGATCCTTTCCACTAAACAGTAGCATCCAAGGCCTTATAACAGAGAGTGGAAGAAGCCAGAAAAAAGAGGCTCCTTACCCCAAGCGTTTAAACTGAGATATCCCTTGACAGGTAGATGGGATAAGGCCCCGAAGCTGGACGCAGCAGTGGCGAAGGCTTCCAAAAAATCCTCCATCCCATTCGATGATATGGGGTCTTTGAAACATCCACTAGACAAGAAGGCAGACTCCTTGAAAGGGACATGGGAGATGTCGGCAGGTGCCCTGAGGCCAGCGGTTGCAGCCACTTGTACAGCCAGATCAATGATAGTCTGGCTAGACCAATTAGAGTCCCAGTTAGCAGATGGAACCTCTAGGGGTCAATTCGGAAGACCTTGCCGATAATTCAGAACGCGGCGGCTTTCCTGGCTGATTCCTCAGCGGACTCAGTAAGAATGGCTGCCAGAGCGGCAGGTCTGTCTAATGCAGCACGAAGGGCATTGTGGCTAAAATGTTGGCCGGGCGATATTCAAGCCAGATCTCGCCTCTGCTCCATTCCATGTGACGGCGAATATCTTTTTGGGCCGGTCCTGCACGAACTTTTGGAAAAGGCAGGGACGATAAGAAAAAGTTTCCCAGTCTTTCGACTCCTTCCTACAAGAGACCTTTCAGCAGAAGGAGGTTCAGCCGCAGAAGGTCGTCCAGGGAGCGAGCCAAATGGGATGAAAAGAGGCGAAGAGGTACAGGGTTTATGCTTAGGGGTCCGCCTAGGGAAACCAAAAAACCCTCGCAATGACTAGCGATGTCGGTAGGAGGCAGATTGATGGCCTTCTACCCGGCCTGGTCGGAAATCTCGAGCAGTAGCTGGATCCTTGGTCTCATAGCTACAGGACTGCGGTTAGAATTCTCCTCGGTACCTCGGGATAACTTTAAAATTACCCCCCTCAGGTCATCCCCATCGGAGCAGGCCGCTCTGGAGTTGGAAGTTCAGGAGCTTTGCGCTAAAAAAGTCTTAGTGGAGGTACCGGAAGCAGAGCGGGATAAAGGGTTTTACTCCCCTCTGTTTTTGATCCGTAAACCGGCGGTTCTTTTAGAACAATTATTAATTTAAAAGCCCTCAATAAATTCCTTGTTATTCATCCATTTAAAATGGAAACGGTCAGCTCAGCAATAAAGCTTCTGTTTGAAAATTGCTTTATGGTGGTGTTAGATCTGAAAGACGCTTATTACCACGTACCGATCCATGTGGACCATCAACGTTTCCTCAGAGTAGCAGTCCAGATGGGGAATCGCTGCGACATTTTCAATATAGCGCCCTTCCCTTTGGCTTGGCGGTTGCCCCACGAGTGTTCACTAAAGTTATGTCGGAAGTCATGGCCCACTTACGTGAATCCAATATGCTCATAGACCCTACCTCGACTACTTTCTTATCATTGGAAAGACGGCAGAGCATTGCCTAGAGCAACTGCAAAGAGCAATATCTACCTTAGAGCGGCTGGGATGGCTAATAAATACCAAAAAGTCTCGTTTGAATCCGATGAGGGTTCAGCACTTTCTAGGGCTAATTCTGGATTCACGGAATCAGAACTGTAGTTTACCGTCAGACAAGTTGATTCGCTTACGGTACCAGGTCCTAAACGCTTCCAATAACCTCTCCATGTCTCTTACGAAGGCCATGTCTCTTTTGGGCTCCCTCTCGTCCTGTATCCCTGCGGTTCAGGGGGCACAATTTCACACAAGGACGCTGCAAGCTGAGGTCTTGTTATATCAAAACTTTCTAGGTGGTTACCTAGAAGGCCAGCTATCCTTGTCCCAGACTACGATAAGATCCCTGGATTGGTGGAAGGAAGAGACGAACCTGTCTAAGGGGGTTCCCTGGGAATATGAAATATCCCGGATAGTCACGACAGATGCAAGCCCCTCTGGGTGGGGGGCTCATATGGGGATGTTATGGTTCAGGGCTTATGGGAGCTGGATCAAATACAAATGTCTTCTAATAAGGAGTTAACGGCGGTAGAGCAAGCAATTAAAAAGCTCCTTGTCTATCTACAGGGTCACCACGTTTGAGTGCTCTCAGACAATCGTGTCACAGTCGCTTACGTCAACCACCAGGGTGGTACTCGTTCCGGTCCTCTCATGGAAGTGGCAAGGCGCCTACTCCAGATGAACGACACTTTCTTTCTCTAACGGCTCTACATATAAGGGGAGAAGAAAATACCAAAGCGGACTTCTTAAGCCGCAATCTCCTGAGTCAGGGAGAATGGTCGTTAAAGACTTCCATTTTCGACCTGATTGTGCAGAAATGGGGTCAACCTTAGATAGATCTCTTTGCTACCAAAAGCAACAGGAAAGTGAGACGGTTCTGCTCTCTGAATCCCAAAGAACGCCCTCTGGCAGTGGACACTCTTCTATTAAAGTGGGATTTCAATCTAGCATACGCCTTCCCTCCCTTGTCCTTACTCCCCCTAGTATTGAGGAAAGTCAGGAAAGACAGGGCAAGGGTAATAGTAGTCGCTCCCTTCTGGCCCAGGAGGGCATGGTTTTCATGTCTCAGGAACATGTCGATAGCCGACCCTTGGGTCCTGCCGGATATTCCCGATATGCTCTCCCAGGGTCCAGTCTACCATCCTCGAGTAGAGGGCCTCCACCTGACTGCGTGGATTTTGAACGGTCGCTGCTGAGAGATAAGGGGTTTTCTGCTAATCTAATTAATACTCTTCTTAAGAGCAGAAAAGAGGTTACAACTAGAATCTACGCTAGGACTTGGAAAAAATGTCTTCAGAGCTCGGGGTGGTAGCAGGGACCCAACACTGATAGCCCAGATTTTAGAATTCCTACAAAAGGGTCTAGACTTAGGTCTCTCCACGAGCACCCTTAAGGTGCAGGTTTCAGCTTTGGGAGCACTCTTTAGTTGCAACATCGCCAATAATTACTGGGTCAGTAGATTCATTAAGGCTGCGGGTAGGTCGAGACCTATAGTGAAGAACAGAATCATGCCATGGGATTTGAACCTTGTTCTCACTGCTTTAACAGAACCCCCTTTTGAACCTATCTCAGCGGCATCAATAAAAATTCTTTCCCTTCGGCTAGGAGGGTAAGTGACATCCAGGCACTATCTAGACTGTCTCCTTACACTCAGGTCCTGAATGACAGGATAATACTTAGACCTGATCCGGCATACCTACCTAAGGTGTCTTCCGCTTTTCACAGAACACAGGAAATTGTTCTCCCTTCTTTCATCCCTAATCCATCTAATCAAAAAGAGATAAAACTCCATACTCTAGATGTTAGAAGATGTCTCCTGCAATATCTGGCAGTCACTGACCCCTGGGAAAGGGACAATGCATTGTTTGTCTCTTTTCAGGGAATTAACAAAGGCTGTAGAATAACAAAAAGCTCATTGGCCAGATGGATTAGGGAAGCAATTTCTCTGGCATACACCTCGAGGGCAAGCCGGCACCTGAGAGGCTAAGGGCGCATTCCACCCGAGCTGTGGCGACTTCATGGGCAGAGAGGGCAGAAGTCTCCATTGACCAGATATGTAAGGCAGCTACGTGGTCTTCTCCACACACGTTTTACACTCATTATAGGTTAGATTTGGGTGCTTCCTCAGACCTTTCTTTCGGACTAAGGGTGCTGCAGGCTGTAATCCCTCCCTAAGTAGTTATTACTCTCTGTAATTCTCTCTGTAGTGCTGTCATGGACGTTCGAATAAAGTCTAAGTTACTTACCGTTAACGGTATTTTTCGAAGTCCATGACAGCACCCTTAGATTCCCACCCGTGTTCTATGTGCACTTCTTAATCTTATATAGTCCACATGTAATAAACAATTGATTAATGTTACTGTGTGATGCATAAATTTTTTGCTATATACCATTTAACCTGGCTAGTCCTCTTATGCTCTGTAATCCAACTTATGCGTGGGAGAGGTGCCGCCCTTTTTGTATCTGTAGGTTTCCTGTTCCTAAGGGGCGTATCCCCTCTCTCTAGTGCTGTCATGGACTTCGAAAAATACCATTAACGGTAAGTAACTAAGACTTTTGGCCCAGTTCTAGATGATATTCTGGAAAAGGCATCAGATAAAAAGGGGTTTTGGTATGAAAGCAGGATCTAATTTCTGGATTATACGGTCATCCCAAACACGCAGATATGGATCCCGAATGAACAGGGCCTGAATCTCGCCTTTACATTTTGCTGTGGTAATAGCTACTAAAAAAAAGCTGTTTTCATGGTTTGATGAAAAATGGACATCTTTTCCCCAGGGACGAAGGGCTTTGAACATAGGGACCTAAGGACAAGATTAAGATCCCAAGGGGGGAAATTGATCGCCTGATTGTGGAGCACAGACGCTGAATTGCCCTGACGTACTTTGTTACCCATGGGTGAGAGGCCAGGGAGTAGTCAAAGAAGGTGCATAAGGCCGATATCTGGACCTTAAGGGTACTGGGTCTAAGGCCCTTATTAATGGCCGCCTGAAGAAAGTTTAAGACAGTTGGGATATCTGGTTTTCCCGCAATTAAATCGGACCTGCCGCCCTCCAGGCAGAACGTCTTCCAGATCTTATGGTATATTGCAGAAGTAACTGGCTTCATGCTGGAATGGATTGTGGTTATGACCTGGTCCAACAGCCCCCGAGCTCTCAGGATGTCCCGCTCAGGATCCAAGCTGAAAGATGGAATATTCCCAGATCCTGATGGAAGACTGGACCCTGGTGGATGAGATCTTCCACCTGTGGAAGCAGCACGGAATCTTCTACTGCCCTAATCCCCAGAAGTGGAAACCAACTCCTTTTTGGCCAATATAGGGCGATCAGAAGTACTCTCTCCTGATCTTTCTGAAGATGGCTGGAATGAGTGCTTTCGGGAGGAAAGCTTAGGAGAGGGACCCTCCCCATCTCTGACTTAGCGCATCGATGCCTTCTGGGTTGTCCGAAGGGTTCGACGATTAAAGCCTGTCCGTCTTTGCGTTTTTCCTGGTCGCGAACAGATCTATCTGAGGCCTGCCCCAGAGATGACACAAATACTGGAACACCTCGTTTAGCTCACATTCCGTTGACCAGATCTTCCGTCTGCTAAGGTAGTCTGCCACGACATTTTGAGACCCCTCGAGATGGATTGCTGTTACCAACAGGACTGTTCTGTCTGCCCAGGAAAAAATCATCTTTGCCAGATCCTGGAGCATTCGGTGTTTGCATTCTCCCTGATGGCACAGGAAGGATACCGCCATCACATTGTCTGATAGGACATGCTGGCCTCCTAGTCAAGCCTGGTTTCTTTTTAGGGCTTCCTACACAGCGTACAGTTCTCTGTAATTTGAGTACCTGGACTGTATGTTTGCTGACCATTTCCCCTGGAGAATTCTTCCTTCCACGTGTGCTACCCATCCCCACTTGCTGGCGTCTGTGGTTATTACCACACATGGAGAGGTGATCCAAGGAATGACCACCTTTAGGTTTCTGAGTTGAAACTACCACAGTAGAACCTCTTCCTCGCTGGGGATAAGGATATTTTCTTGTCGAGAGAGAACTGACGTCGATCCCAGGTTGAAAGGACCTCCCTCTGCAGAGCTCTTGAGTGAAACTGTGCCCAGCGAATGCAGGGGATACAGGACGTCATGAGGCCCAAAACTCTCATTGCGGACCTGATGGAAACACGACCTTTCATGAACTCCCTCCCTCACTCTGCTCTGCACTGATCTATTTCTTTAGAAGTAGAAAGGATGTCCTGTGACTGGAATCCTGCAACACTCCTAAGAAAACCTTCCTTCTCTCTGGGGCCAAGTCTGATTTTTGCCTGTTTATGACCCAGCCAAGGGCTTCCATAGTAGTTATGGTCCTTCTCTGTGTTGTTGGAGTTCTAATGTCGAAGTCACCACTAGAAGGAAATCGTCCAAATATGGTATGATGATGATGCCCTGGCTTCTTACAAAGGCCACCACTTCTGCAACCAGCTTGGTAAAAACTCGGGGGCTGAAGCCAGGCCAAATGGAAGGCACTGAAGTGGCAGGTCTGATTCAGCAGCCTTACCGCGAACCTCGGGTATCTCTGGGACACCGGGTGGATAGGAACCTGATTGTAGGCACGTTTCAGGTCGCGGATGCATTAGGGCATCTCTGTCTATTAGATGGACTGTGGATATTACCGACTCCATCCTGAATCTAAAAGGACTCTGATGTCTACTGCGCAGATGATCATAGAGCTGACCGAGTCCCATCTCTTATCGCTATCCGCTCTTCACGTCAGGGGACAATTTCAGAGTGGACTATCTAAGTCGTCATACCTTGCACCAAGGGGAATGGACGCTCAGTCATCACATCTTAAAAAAGATAGTAGATTTGTGGGGACTGCCGGAGATAGACCTGTTCGCTACCAGAGCCAACAGACAGGTCAGAAGGTTTGCTTCTCTGAACAGAGCAGATCGGCCGGATATGGTAGATTCCCTCTAGTCCCCTTGGCCATTCCATCTGGCATATGCGTTTCCCCCGATGTTAGTACTCCTGCTGGTCATCAGAAAAATCAGGGAGGAGAGGGTGAGGGTGATCCTCATCTCCCCGTTCGGGCCCAAGAGGCCTTGGTTTTCATGGCTCAGAACAATGTCCATATCCGACCCTTGGATCCTCCCATCAGACCCGGACTTGCTCTCTCAGGGCCCATTCCTTCATCCTCAAGTGAAAGGCCTACACTTGATAGCGTGGAACTTGAGAGGCAGTTACTAAGGCTAAGGGGATTCTCTAGCAACTTGATTGGTACCCTTCTACAGATTAGAAAGGAGTCTACAACAAGGATCTATAGTAGAGTCTGGAGAAAATTTCTTCATTTTTATACGAGGGCCTTCTCTAACGAAGTAACTATTACTGCCATTCTAGAGTTCCTGCAGAAGTGTCGGGAGCTAGGTCTCCTAGCAACCTGGTACACATTGCTCAGTTGCCCCCATGGGATTTGAACCTAGCCCTGGATGCCCTGACAGGCCCTCCATTTGAGCTCTTAGACTCAGCGTCATTGAAACACATTTCTCTTAACACTAGAACTACTGATGGAGTCATTTTGACTCCTTTCGTTTTTTATTTCTCTTCTGTGACTACATTTTTCAGAATTCCGGCTTGAAACTCGGTGACTTTTCCTCAAATATGATGTGAAAAAAGATTTTGTGAGAATAAATAATTTTGGTGAAAAATTTGCGCGTTTTTTTCAAAATTTACCAAGAACTACTGAAGGGAGCCATTTTGACTCCCTACTATATTTTGAGGTCCTTTTGTCACTAAATGTTGCTATTAAGTTTTGTGCATAATTTTTTCACTCTGTCTTATTTACCCTGATGTTCATATAGATGTAGTTCAATTTACATGTCAACTTTTCACATTTTCCTTGTGTTTTACCTGCTTGTATTACTGTGTAATGCTAAACAAAATAGCTTGTTTACTCTAGGCTCTTATCTTATGCTAATTTTTGATTCATATATATTGACACATATAAAGAACTGTACGCTTGCAGAAGCATGCAGGAACAATAATTTACAGTGTACTCTATCTGATGAGGAGCTAGATGCATTCATTGCGATATTCTATGCTCGTGGAATATCTGGCACGAACCGTCACTCGATTAGCAGTATTTGGTGTAATGACTGGGGAATACCGTTTTGCAAAGCGACAATGTCTAGGGACCGCTTTGTTGAAATATGAGGTTTCTCAGATTTGATGAGAAATCTACTCGATCGGAGAGACTGCAAACGGACAAGTTTGCTCTATTTTCTACTGTGTGGGACAGGTTTATTGAAAATTGTATTGCGTGTTACAAACCAGGCCCATACATAACGGTGGATGAGCAACTTTTCCCAAGCAAAACTAGGTGTCCATTCACGCAGTACATGCCTTCCAAACCAGATAAATATGGCCACAAATATTGGCTAGCTGTTGATAAGGAGAGCAAATATCTGGCAAATGGCTTCCCTTATCTAGGCAAAGATGACACACGCCGTGCTGAGGACCGTTTAGCTGACCATGTGGTAATGAAGTTATTGGACCCGTTTTTGAAAAAAGGTCGCAATGTTACAACCGATAATTATTTTACTTCAGTAAAATTAGCTAAACAGCTAAAAAGCAAAGGAACAACCATCGTGGGAACACTGAACAAGATAAGGCGAGAAGTGCCTAAAGAAATAAAATCCATGAAAGAGGAATTGTACAACACTAAAGTGTTTAGAAATGAAGACAATTTTACACTTACAGTATATCAAGGAAAGCCCAACAAAAATGTTGTCATTTTGAGTTCCGTCCATCCAGATGTTGTTGTTGCGTCTGATTCCGCTAAAAAAACTCCAGAAACGGTAAAGTTTTACAATGAAACAAAATATGGAGTAGATGTAGTGGATCAGATGGCACGAAAATATACCACACGAACATGCACAAGGAGATGGCCTGTTCATGCATTTGAAAATGCCTTAGACTTTGCGGGTATAAATGCATGGATAATATTCAATGAGATAACCCACCAAAAAATGTCACGCAAGGCATTTTTGCAAACGCTTGTGAGAGAGTTGAGTGGTCCTTATGTCACAGATAGGGAAAAGGGTTCCACGTCCCAAGTTTCTACATGCTCAGAAGTGATGGTTCAAACAAAATTTTGCCAGATCAAAGAAAAGTGCAAGAAAAATAGATCTGTCGGCAATTGTAAGACTTGTGGTAAGTCTTTGTGTGGGCAATGTACTGCCATAAATCAAAGGCAATGCCTAAAATGCGAAACACCAAATGTTTAGAAGGTGAATTCTGCGCCATATTTTCATTTTTATGCTCCTCCACCTACATTTTCTCTGCTTTTTGTTCTTCAGTTGTTGTTTATATGTGTGCACTTGAATAAAAAAAAATGTTTGAAAAACGTCTATTATAATTATTGTTATTTTCTGTAGAAAAAAAGGAAAAGCAGAAAAAAACAATCAAAAGCATTACTGTTGGATCTCACAATAATAATACATTATAAAAAATATAATTATTAATAAATAACCACAAATGAAACTCTAAAAATAAACGAAAACAAGCAAGGAGTCAAAATGACTCCTTTCAGTAGTTCTAGGCGGGGTCACGAGTCCAGTAGTCCTAGTGTTAAGACTGCCCTATTAGTTGCCTTATCGTCTGCTAGGAGAGTGGGTGACATCCAGGCCCTATCTATTGACCCTCTCCCTTCCTGTTAATATTTCAGGATAGGATAGTTTTAAAACCAGACCCTTCATATTTCCCTAAGGTGGCAGCTAGATTCTATAGAAGTCAGGAAATCTTTCTTCCCTCCTTTTTTGATAGTCCTTCAACTCCTGAGGAGGAAAGGTTTCACACCTTAGATGTAAAAATAGCTGTCCTGGGTTATATAGACAGAACTCGTCCCTGGAGGCAGAGCAGGGCTCTGTTTGAATCTTTTCAGGGCCACAGGAAGGGGTCTGGAGTCACAAAGAGCACTTTATCCCGACAGATCAGAGATGTAATCTGTCTGGCCTACTCAGCAAAAGGTGAAAGTCCTCCGGATGGGATAAAGGCACATTCGGCACGGGCTATGACATCCTCCTGGGCTGAGAAGACAGATGTTCCGATTGATCTCATATGTAAGGCTGCAACATGGTCTTTGACATTTTATAGTCACCATAGGCTTGATTTATCATCGTCTTCTGACTTAGTTTTAGGGAGATCTGTCCTCAACATGGGGGTCCCTCCCCATGCTGTCATGGCGAGATGAAAAAAAGGATTACTTACTGGTAATACTCTCTTACGGAGTCCACGACAGTACTCACTCACTACCCTCCCTTAAATTTTATATGGATGTACATAGTTCACTCTGAATGGTGGTTGTATGAGTATAGATAGTGTACATCTATATACTGTATGTGAATAATTAAGATACGTTCGATGTCTTGCTATAACAATGGACTATAATCGTGTTTGGCGGTTCCTCTCATTCTCAGTAATCCAACTGAGGGAGCGAGGGGGACCGCCCCTTTTATTTCTGTAGGTTTCCTGTTACTAGGGGCGGATCCCCTCTCAGTGGGTGCTGTCGTGGACTCCATAAAAGAGTATTACTGGTAAGTAATCCAGCTTTTTTTGATAGATCGGGCAATTATGAAAGCGGCGATACTAAATGTGTGTTTTGATTTTTTTTTTCTGTTTTGTTTTGTTTTATTTTGAATGGTGTGAAAGGGGGGTGATTTGAACTTTTTTTTTAACTTTTGGCATGCTTCAATAGTCTTCAATAGGAGACTAGAAGCTGCCACAACCCGATTGCCTCTGCTACATAGAGGTGATTATCAGATCGCCTCTATATAGCAGAATTGCTAACTTGCTATGAGTGCCGACCACTGGGTGGCGCTCACAGCAAGCCGTCACTGACAGCCATAAAGGTCTCCAAGAGACCTCTGGCTGTCATGCTAACAAACCGGTGACCCGCGATCACGTGACGTGGGTCACCGGTGGGCGGGTTTCCGGCCCGATGGCCAGAAGCGTGAGTTAAATTCTGCTGTCAGCGTTTCACAGTGGCATTTAACTAATAAATAGCCGCGGGTGGATTATGATTCCACCCTCGGCTATTGCCGGCACATGTCAGCTGTTCAAAACAGCTGACGTGTCCCGGGAAAGATCTGGGCTCCGCGTCGGAGCCCACATCAACGGGAGGGAGTCCGACATCGGAGTACTATTACGCCCGATGTCAGAAAGGGGTTAACTCCTGCTGCTGTTGATACTGCTGGATTAGAAGTTTGTTGGTTTCCTGTTGGGTCTGCTGATAGCGGTGGTTGTGCATCTGCTGTTGCTGCACCTGGACTAAATGCTTTAGAATCTGTTTCATATTTTTAGACGTTACCCAGAACATTCAATCTTTACACTACAAACTCCTGTGTTCTCTGGGACTTTGTCTGCATTTTATCCACCAATTGTAGAGCTTTACTCGATCTGGTAGGCCTTAGGTAGCATTCACACAGACAATCCAGATTTTGTCCTAACACTGCTAACACTGCTTTCTACAAGTTCCACAGCACTCGAACAACAAAGTTGTAAACACAATTCCATACCCTTGTACAGGCGCTAACTAAACAGTAACCATACAAATCCCATGACACATTTGTCATATGTAGATCAAGAAGTGTTTTTAGATAATATTAAAATCAATATTTTATTATTTGAGCATAAAACATACAAAATAGATCTAAAAAAGGTGCCTCAAACCAAACAAAGGGGAAATTGTTCCAGGCTATGGGCCGGACACTGATCTGCATCAGAATCTGCCTCCAGAGCTAATTCTGTATAAAAGGGAGCAATACCAGTGTGATCCAAGTAACTAACACACGACAGGAGAACTGAACTTTGCCTCCTTACAAACACATATGCTGGATGAACACCCTTGGCCTGCAGCCTTGCACCGCCTGGACCCAACCTCCTCTCAAGCATAGGTCTTGCAGCTCGTGACACCACCGCAGCCGCCCAACCCCTCTTGGAAAGCTACCATGAGATCGGACTAGAAGACTCCCCACCGTTTTAATTAAAAAATATTTTTCCTACTTTCCTCCCAAAAATTTGGGGGTGTCTTGTAGTCCGCAAAATATGGTAAGTGATACATCATTGGACTCGGGGTCTCTCTTCCTACATTATGCTGCTCTCAGATGAGGCAGGAAAAACCTTCTGATAGATTCTTTTTAACCCCTTAA
Source organism: Oophaga sylvatica (assembly GCA_033576555.1). NCBI lineage: Eukaryota > Metazoa > Chordata > Amphibia > Anura > Dendrobatidae > Oophaga > Oophaga sylvatica. The sequence continues at coordinate 318,905,344 of JARQOD010000004.1, forward strand.
CGACCACCGATAATGCCTTTTAACGGTGCTGAGAAATAAGTGTATATATGAAAATCTCTGAGGTCTTGGTTACCTTGGTTAGCTGAGATCCCGGAGAACATGATTTGGGTCAGTTTTTATTGTCCCCAGTTATGTGATCGCCGTTATTCACCAAACAACGGTGATCACAAAAAATAAAAGTCCAATTTTCCATTCATTTCTCTCTTTGATATGATCTAGCATACCAGAGGTGAGAGAAATGGGGTTCTCCTGCTCTGTCAGCCGGTACCCGGCAACGATAGATTTTTCCTATTGGTTCATTTTGATCACTGTGATAGACCCTACCATAGTGATCAAAATATAAAAAAAATTGTAAGAAAACCCCCCCCCCCCCCCTTTGTCACCCCCTTAGTTAGATAAAAATAATAAAATAATTTTTATTTTTATTTTCATTTTTTTTTCCATTCTTTACTGTTATAGGGTTGTACCTAGGGTTGGGGTTAGGACTGTGTTGGGGGGTTTCCACTGTTTAGGCACATCCGGGGGTCTCCAAATGCGACGCGGTGCCCACCATCGATTCCTGCAAGTTTTGCAAACGGTGCTCCCTCCCTTCTGAGCCCTGCCATAAGCCCAAACAGTGGCTTTCCCCACATACTGTGTATTGGCGTACTCAAGAGAAAATGGACCACAAAATTTGTTGTGCAATTTCTCCTGATACCCTTGAGAAAATAAAAGTGGGTCTAAAAGTAATTTTTTTGTGAAAAAAGTAATATGTTCATTTTTTCCTTCCACATTGCTTTAGTTCCCGTGAAGCACCTGAAGGGTTAATAAACTTCTTGAATGTGGTTTTGAACACCTTGAGGGGTGCAGTTTTTAGAATGGTGTCACTTTTGGGTATTTTCTGTCATATTGACCCCTCAGTCACTCAAATGTGAGGTGGTCCCTAAAAAAAAATGGTTTTGTAAATTTTGTTGTAAAAATGAGAAATCGCTGGTCAACTTTTAACCCTTATAACGTCCTAACAAAAAAAAATTTCCCCTCAAAGTATACTGGATTTTTTTTTTTTTTTTTTTAAGAAAACTTAATCTGCAGTAACAAATCTATAGACATTTGTTGCGGCGACAGCAACAAAATGCAACATATTGTGTTTGCGTTTTGCACCGTCAAAACGACGCATGCGGCGGCATCCGCATACATCTGCACAGCCTGCGCACCGAATGTTAAATATAGGTACTCAGGCCGCTTGCAGACATAGGCGGAGCTGACCGGAGGCGGTGCGGCGGTGGGCGGAGCTTCACGGAGGAAGTCCGCAGCCATACGCTGGTGTGTTTTTTGTTTTCTTAAATGCCTGTGCTTTTGGCTAAAATCATTTTTGCAACTGTGTGTCATTAAGTCCTATTTCACACATCCGGTGTGCGCCTGACGGCGCCCCCGGCATTTAGCCGCAGCGCCGCATCAGAAAACCTGATGCGCCGCTTGCGTTTTTTTTTGCATTGACTTGCATTAGCACCGGATGGCACCGCATGTCAATGCGTCGTATGCGATTTTGTCCGGATGCGGCGGAAATGTACATTCCGGCGGCCGGACAAAACGCAGCATGTAACGGTTTTTTTTTTTTTTTTTGCCGGATTCCCCTGATGTCTCCGGGCATCAGAAACCATCCGGCAAAAAAAACGCATGCGGCGCATCAGGTTTTCTGATGCGGCGCTGCGGCTAAATGCCGGGGGCGCCGTCAGGCGCACACCGGATGTGTGAAATAGGCCTAAAACATCATCGTTTTCCTTTTGAAGCCTTCGTGCTGCACTGTCTATTGCAAGCGGTAAAATGAGTTAACTGGGAACCCATCAGTGATCTGATTCTGGTAGGCGAGTTGTAACTTTTATTTGGGTTTTTTTTTTGTTTTTTTTTTAACCTCCTCTCAGCTGACTTGTGACCACTGACCACACGAAAGTTGAATGTGCAGGAAAACAGAGCCTGTAAATGCAAATGTTGTAAAATCAAATTTTAAATCAACCAGAAATGCAGGAATGATTTTTCTCCCACATGTATGCATTCAGAGGGTTGTTTGGTCTTCTCTGTTATTTGCATACATGCGGTCACATGCTGAGTAGTACTTATTGTATGACCGATTTTAGCATCCCGCAGTTCTTGATCATTGCTGATCTCTTTTTTCATACTGGCTGGTTATCACTTTGATGGATATTATGAACTTCACCATTCTAATTTATTTAGGTCCTTTTTTTTTCTTCCCATTACATGATGTAGTAATTTTGGTTCACACTAGATGGCGGTGTTTCCCTGTAATCGGTGTTTGGTCGGAGCAGCAGCTTCTGTTGTGCTGGGTTCTGCTGCAGTTTACACAGGACTTTACTGATGCCAACATAAAAATGTGTCTCTTGGCAGGAAAAAAACATTAATAAAGTGCTGTTTCTGATGCATTTTCTCATGTTATTTGTCCCAGTCATTAGAATATGTAAAAAAAAAAAAAAAAGGTAAAAGTGCTTCAGATCTTCAAGGAAAAATAAGCAACATGTGCATGAGATTTCAGAAATCATTTTTACTTGGTTGCGACAATAAAATACGCGTTTTCAAGGCAAAAATGCATCAAAAAATGTGCCATGTGAATATGCCCTTATAGAATGGAGTTGCTTGCAGTTCCACCAGGACATACTATTGAAACGGTAACACAAGTTAAAAACAAACTCAAGACAAAAGGTTGTGTCTTTACTTAATGCAGAGCGTGCGGGATGTTCATAGCGCTGTGCTTCTGAGCCTATCCAGGTGCACTATACAGCCACCACCGTGCCACTTATGTGGCAGCCAAGCGACTATTGGCCAAGATGCCCCATACTCAGCATAAACTAGGCCTCTATTACAGCATTTATGCCAGACACTGGTGTAAAAAAGGCTGCAAATGTTAGCCCTTACCGTATGTATGCCGTAACGTGCAAGTCTTCTCCTCCTCTCGTGACACTTGGGGAGAGAAATCTGCATGTGCCAGGGAAAAATTACTGTAATTTTTCCTACAAAATGTCAAATGTACAGTAGCCCATGGCCAGGGCAGGTATGTGTTTGCCGAATGCACCTGATTTATTATGAGGCATGTCTTTCTTAAGGAAAATCTGATTTCTTAAGATTTTACTTTATGCCGTACTTAATAAATCTCCCCCACTTCGTATTTTTTAATGGCTGCTAAATCCTAATGGTCTGAGCATATTATTAACTTGTTTTCACTAGACTACCCCTTTATCAACTATCCACAGGATGGGTGGTGACTTATTGATCAGTGGGTCCGTCCACTTGCTAGATTGGAAGGATCGATGCACATGCTCTACTCAACTGAGAGGGAATCCAAAGAACACTAGGGGGCGCCATAGCAATGAAGTAATAAATACTATCGTTTCTTAAGAGTTCCAATTTCTAAGCTTTTCTATTTTCCGGAATCTCCAATAAGGCCGGGGTCAGACATGCGAGAAACTCGCACCTCAATACCCGGCACTCGGGACCGGAGCGTGCAGCTGCACAGAAATACATGCAGCCGCTCACTCCTGTCCAGAGTCGTGCGAGTTTCTCGCATGTCTGACCCCGGCCTTAATGTAATATTAAGATGGCTGCTTATTAGAAATGTACACTTTCTACTGTGTATAAAATGTAATAAATTATTAGTAGCACACTTTATCCATCAAACGTTCCACAATGTCCTGCTTTCCCCCCTTCTGGCTCCCACTTGCTCTAGGAACGATGAGGAGCTGCCCCAGTAAAGCTATGTTCACATGTTGCGTTTTTGTTGTCTCATGTAAATGCTGATCAAATTTAGTGCCCACCCCAAAAAAATCATGATGTAACTTCCTGAGTTTTCTGCATTAAAAACCCAGCAAAACCTGATCCCTGCGTTGTTGCACTTACCCATTACTTTCTATGGGTGAAAAAACACTGATGGAAGAGACATGCTGCAGTTTGCAGAAACGCAATAGTTTTCCATATCAGTCAGGATAAAGTGTGCGCATGAGAGTTCTGAAATTTCATAGCTTTTGCTCGTACTGTAAAACGCAGATTAAAATTTGCATAAACTGCAGCAAAAAAAACCACAACATGTGAACGTGGCCTAAAGTCTCTGTGGTGGGGATGAACTCCAGCGCTAGCGTAATGATAGGAATGCCATGCTCACATGTGGCGGATTTTGTACAAATATTTCTGAAGTGATTGTGTCTGCAGCTTGTACATGGATTTCTGCCAGCTCCATTCAGAGTAATGGGACGGTCGCAGACACCATGTTCACCATTCGCTTACACAGGAGCCATTTTTCCACTGACAGTAAATACTGGGTCTCAGGAGTAAAACCTGTACAGGAAGGTGGGAAATGGCTAATCCACTCTGAGAAGTAGTGTCAAGTGTAAGATTTCTAAACCTCGCTCTCTGCTGCAGTCCTAGCATAGCATTACTTCTACTAAACTGCTGTTCTCTTGTCTTCCCCCAGCCATTCACTCAGAAGAGGCAGCTCCTTCACCTTCCTGACCCCAAGTACTCCATGGGACTTTACACTGGTTAGTACTGATGTGGATCTGTGGGTACAATGTGGGTATAGTTCTTAATCTTTTCTATCTCTGTGCTGAATTCTCCATTGTATGTGAATATTTTCCTTACTTTCTGATACTAGTTGCGGAGATCGCACGCTTTGTATACATGTAAATCTGGCCTGGAAAGGCTTTTCTTTCCATGTGTGCCATAATGGCAAACATGTGTACACCGTCGCTGAAAGCCTCGTCCTAGACGGAGCTCATCAGGAGTGACTCACTTCTCTTTTAAATGCCCAAACCTAACCCAGATGTTGTCTACCAGCGTTTTCTTCCCATAACTGAGTCTGCAGATGTTTTTTTTTTTTTTCTCCTGTCTAGTTCAGCACTATTAGACCTTTAATTCACTTTTTTTTTTTTTTCTTTCTTCATTGTCCCTGTGACACTACTTGTACCATTTTATAGCAGAGGACTACAAAATAAAATTTCCATCACAAAATTGATTGTGATCTGTTCCTATTGATAGAGAGAATCCGAATAATGGTATATGGAAGTGCCAGCTACGTAGTGCCATGATACTCTGCAAAGGCATTTCTAACCAGGACTAAGGTTAAAGCAATTGTGCAGGAACACGGCTAAAAGCCAACAGTGTATGAACACCGCCTTATGCCGTGTTCAGACTGCAACAACTTTTAATGGATGCAAAAAAAAATGGCTCCCTTTTAATCAGTGTTTGGGTCAGTGTCACTTCTTGCCATCAGTAATTTTCATGTATAAATAATTGAATGACAAAGCTTTTCCTATGCATTACAATGTTAATATCGGACAGCAGACGGATGCCCGTTATCGGGCATTTACACACTGATGCCCTCCATGTGCTCCCTGATTTTTCACTGACCTGTAGCATGACGCTCTAGGTTATGATGGGTGATGGTGTGAGTGGATGTTCATCAGTGCTTTGCGACCTCTACTATACACTATATTTGATAGGGGCATGTCTGACTGCTGTAGAGAACTAGTGTTAACCTTGCACTATTGAGTTGCTGTTTCTCAGTGATACGTTGACTGATTTTATTTTTTTTTTACTTTCAGAAGAGGAAGCGCAAAGAAAAGGATGATGACACTTTCAGCCTTTGTAGCTTTGATCTGAAGGTAACATGAAGTAATTAGAAAATGTGCAAAAATAGTAAATTGTCTTGAATCATCAGAGCCTATTTATGGCCCAAACATCACTAGGAAGTGTAATGGTACATATAGTATTTTGTCACATTCATACAGACAGTCCTACCCACCATGCCCTCCACCTGACAATGCAGCTATGTTCTAATAGCGGAGTTATTTATTCCTGTTGCTTATGTTACTTGAATATATTCTACAGCTTCTTACAGTCAATGTTACTAGAGGAAATCATAAGGAGGAACATACTGTAAGGCACTAGTGCTGGCATGCTGCTTATAACTACTGTGCTATAAAGGGAACCTGTCAGGTCTGATAATGCTACTAACATGCAGGTATAGGGTTAATAGGAAGGAAAGTGTCCAGCCGACGTACTAAAAGCACGGCTCTCATGGGAGAAAATGAACGGTTTCTCCCAGTAGCTGCCTGCCTTCAGTCATACAGGCATGCCGGTGCGGCTATAGTCACCGCTCACAGCTCTGAGAACTGTGGCTGTCAGCATACTACGGGACTCTGACAGCTCCTGAGAGAGTTCATTTTCTCCTGGGTGCTGCACCTTCCTAACACTATTGGCCTTCAGCTTAACCCAAAGAGCACAAAAAAAAGGAATTCCTTGGTCATTATACGGTTAAGAGACATAGATGTGACTGAGGAGCTGTTTACATGGGAAAAAAAACAGCTGGATTTAAAGGGGTAGTCTGAAACGAACATTTATTTTAATTCTTAATGTCTATTTAATGATCTATTCTTTTTTTAATATACTACAATTAAAAATTGTCTATCGTTCACACACTACTCTATGTTTTTTTTTACCTACTACCTGTTTGGCGCGGCCTCTGCCCCCACTTTGAAATGAAGCAACATCAGTAATGTCTGTTTCAGTGGCCTCGCTAGTCCCTACTCTACTGAGCATGCATCAGTTGTCAATTCTGACATATGCTTAGTAGGATCTTGTCACTGTATAATTATTCTTTTTAATGGACAGTGACAGTGCACTCCCTCCCCGGCTACGATCAGAAGTGACCAGATAACAAGAGAGCGCAGTGTCAATGAGCATTGTAAGGAGATTACTCGGCGAGCGGAGACAAGTCCCTTGGGCGGGGCTGATCTCTGCTTGCCAGATTTTTTCTGCTATTAAAAAGAATATTACACCGTGACAATCCTATTAAGCATACGTCAGATTTGATAACTGACGCATGCTCAGCAGAGCAGGGGCGGTTCGCTTTAGGGTGGAGGCAGAGGCTGTGGCAGTGACCCCCAACTTCTGCTCCCTGATGTCTCGTCTGAGTATCCCAGCATTTTCAAACGAAGCGTCGCCAAACAGGAAGTAGGTGCAAACAATTAAGCAGTTAGATGGCATAGTGAAGGAACAATCAGGAATTTTAAAATTAAAGTATATTAGAAAAGTACTGTAATAGATCAGCGCACGTACATTGCAGAGAGCCATGGCAGCCTAAGTCCTGTTTACGTAAGACAATGCTCCGCCAATAACTGATCTGTGCTGCTCTAAATTTCATTTTGCTCAATAATAAAGCGTTTTCCTCATCAGATCACCATCCTGTTTACAGTGAAAGGTTATCGTGAAATGAACGGTCTTAACACTTGTTCGATAATCTTTCAGTGTAGATGCAGCCTAAAAGACTTCATGTAACAGGCTGGATTCTTTTAGTCGGTGATTCTGCTGCCTGTTTACCTTGTCAGGTACTACCCATGTTTTATAGCAACAATAACCAATACACAATAGAGCAAATCGGAATGGGAAAGTCTTGTGCTGAAGATGCTCCAGGAAGCCTTATAAAAAAAAATAAAAAAAACTAGGTACTGGTACTGATCTAATATAACCCAGACTTACCTGGAGGCGCTTACAGGGAATCTGTCCCCCATTTTTCGTATATCAGTTGCAGCCACCGCCATTAGGGGCTTATCTACAGCATTCTGTAATGCTGTAGATAAGCCCCGATGTAACCTGAAAGAGAAGAATAGCGAGTTATATTACTCTCCCGGGCGGCGGTCCGGGTCCGGCGCATCCCGTCTTCATGTGATGACGTCCTCCTCCTTGCTTCTGTCGCGCTCCTGCGCAGCCGTACTTTATCTGCCCTGTTGAGGGCAGAGTAAAGTACTGCAGTGCGCAGGTGCTGAGCCTCTCTGACCTTTCCCGGCGCCTGCACACTGCAGTACTTTGCGCTGCCCTCGATAGAGCAGATAAAGTACGGCTGCGCAGGAGCGCGACAGAAGCAAGGAGGAGGACGTCATCGCTAGAAGATGGGAAGCGCTGGACCGCGACACCCATCGGACCGGACCCCGGGTGAGTATAATATAACTCGTTTTTCTTCTCTTTCAGGTTACATCAGGGGCTTATCTACAGCATTACAGAATGCTGTAGATAAACCCCTGATGGCGGTGGCTTCAGCTTATATACGAAAAATGGGGTGACAGATTCCTTTTAAAAATGTGAGATAAGGTAGTAATAACGGGAAGCAGTCAGTTTCCTGTGCTACATTTAACTAACCGAAGCGATGAGTGCTACAGTCTGCACCTTCGAAACCTTAAAGGGGTTATTGCTGCATATATGTATGTATGTATGTATGTATATATATATATATATATATATATATATCTCTATATATGTATATATATAGATATATATATATATATAGATATATATATATATATCTATATATATATATATATATCTATATATATATATATATCTATATATATTATTATTAATATTTATTTCTATAGCACCATTGATTCCATGGTGCTGTACATAAGAAGGGGTTACATACAAATTACAGGTATCACTTACAGTAAACAAACTAACAATGACAGACTGATACAGAGGGGAGAGGACCCTGCCCTTTCGGGCTTACATTCTACAGGATTGTGAGGCAGGAGACAGTAGGTCGGGGGGTTGCAGCAGTTCCGGTGTTGGTTGAGGCAATAACTCCGGTAGTGGTGAGGAGGCAGCAGGGTCATTGCAGGCTGTAGGCTTTCCTGAAGAGATGGGTTTTCAGGTTCCGTCTGAAGGATCTGAATGAGTTTGATAGTCGGATGTGTTGGGGCAAAGAATTCCAGAGGATGGGGGATATTCGGGAGAAGTCTTGGAGGCGGTTGGGTGAGGAGCGAATAAGTGTGGAGGAGAGAAGGATGTCTTGGGAGGATCGGAGATTACGTGAGGGAAGATATCGGGAGATTAGTTCAGAGATATATGGAGGAGACAGATTATAGATGGCCTTGTAGGTCAGTATTAGTAATTTGAACTGGATACGCTGAGGGAATGGGAGCCAGTGAAGAGATTTGCAGAGGGGAGAAGCGGAGGAGTAGCGAGGAGAGAGGTGAATTAGTCGTGCAGCAGAGTTAAGGATGGACTGGAGAGGTGCGAGGGTGTTAGCAGGGAGGCCAGAGAAAAGGGTGTTGCAGTAGTCGAGGCGGGAGATGATGAGGGCGTGCACAATCATTTTAGTAGATTGAGGGTTGAGGAAAGGACGGATTCTTGAAATATTTTTGAGCTGAAGGCGACAGGAGGTAGAAAGAGCTTGGATGTGCGGTTTGAAGGACAGGGCAGAGTCAAGGGTTACTCCGAGGCAGCGGACTTCTGGTACGGGGGAAAGCGTGATGTCGTTAATTGTGGTAGATAGGTCAGGTAAGGAAGATCTGTGGGATGGGGGAAAGATTATGAGTTCAGATTTGTCCACATTGAGTTTGAGGAAGCGGGAGGAGAAGAAGGAGGATATGGCTGATAGACACTCCGGGATTCTGGATAGCAGAGAAGTGATGTCTGGGCCAGAGAGGTAGATCTGAGTGTCATCAGCGTAAAGGTGGTACTGGAATCCGTGGGACTTTATGAGTTGCCCCAGGCCAAGTGTATAGATTGAGAAGAGTAGGGGTCCTAGAACAGAGCCTTGGGGAACTCCAACAGAGAGAGGGTGGGACGAGGAGGTAGTGTGGGAGTGGGAGACGCTGAATGTGCGGTTGGAAAGGTATGAGGAGATCCAAGATAGGGCGAGGTCTTTGACGCCAAAGGAGGAAAGAATCTGTAGTAGAAGGCAGTGGTCAACTGTGTCAAAAGCAGAGGACAGGTCAAGAAGCAGGAGTATAGAGTATTGTCCGTTTGCTTTGGCTGTAAGTAGGTCATTAGTAATTTTGGTCAGGGCTGTCTCAGTGGAGTGATGGGGGCGGAAACCAGATTGTAGAGTGTCAAAGAGCAAGTTAGAAGAGAAGTGGTAGGAAAGCTCAGCGTGGACATGCAGCTCCAGGAGTTTGGAAGCGAATGGGAGCAGCGATATTGGGCGATAGCTGGACATAGCGGTTGGGTCGAGGGTTGGCTTTTTAAGGATAGGCGTGATTGTGGCATGCTTGAAAGCAGAAGGGAAGGTACCGGAAGTTAGTGATAGGTTGAAGAGGTGCGTTAGGGATGGAATAATAGTGGTGGTGAGGTTGGGGAGGAGGTGGGTTGGGATGGGGTCAAGTGCACAGGTTGTGAGGTGCGATTTGGAGAGAAGACAATATATATATATATTGTGAGACAGTGAAAGCATATGTGTTGAATGGGGTGTACATTTCACCTAGGTACTGTGCTGTATGGTATAAGGGAAATGTGTGGCTTTGTAAAACTAGTGGTGGAGATAGGTCACTACACCTTCTATTCAGTACACACTTGCAGCTCAAACCTGAAATCACTCAAGTGATAATTAGGAAGCCATAAGTAGGTGTCTGCGAACACAGACAGAGAGCTCGCTTAGTCTGGACAGGGAGTCCAGGCACAAGAAGGAGTCTCCAGGAGTTTGAGCTATCTCAGTCTGGGTGCTCGATGTACCCCGGACACAGGAGTAGTCTCTGTGAGAATCCATGCGGATAGCTGCTGAATAGGAGGGAGCTCTCTCAAGTCTGGACGTTGAAGGTGCCTTCAGACACAAGGAGGAGACTCTGTGAAACTCCATGCTGGTAAGTGCTGAACATATGTGTTGTTTTGGCCCAGGCTGGTAGAGTCTGGTCCCAGGTAGATAGGGAAATCTATCTAAGTGCAGTAAGTGGCTGGACAAGCCCAGGTCTTTGGTTTTGATTATGCTCTGTTTGCTGTGGACTTTAATAAAACTGGTTGCGGCCAGTTTTTACCAGAACTGCTGTCTGTGAATGAACTGTTTCCGTGCCACTCCGTCTACCCGGACGGCGATCCCAGAGCTATATCCCCTGAAAAGCTTACAATTGGCGGAGAATGCTGGGGCAGCACAGTGGCTGATACAATTGGTGCTGGAATGTGCGTGCAGCACAGTGGCTTAGAGACAGCAATAAAGGAGAGAAGTCTGTTGAAGCAGCAGCAGAGAAAAAAAAAAAAAAGTGTGTCAGAAAAAAGAAACGTCTGTGGGAGCAGTCTTAAAGAGACAGTAGCCCTAATAGAGTTTGCAAAAGAGAAAAAAAAAAAAAGTGTGTCTGCACAGCAAAGCTGAACTTGTTGTGGAAAAGACTGTGGAGTGTGCAGCAGCAAAGGAAAAAGTCTGTTGGAGCAGTCTTAAAGAGACAGTAGCCCTAATAGACTTTACAAAGGAAAAAAAAAAAAAAAGGTGTTTGCACAGCAAAGCTGAACTTTCTGTGGAAAAGACTGTGGAGTGTGTATGTCTTGAGTAAAGACTGCCGTTGTTGAGACAGAGAAGTCTGACAGCATGGACGACGAGTGTGGATACAAGCATCTTGCTGTGACTCAGTGGGGTCACGAAGGCATCTTGCTGTGACTCGGTGGGGGTTACGAAGATTGTCGTCGCACTCAAATCCGGTTTTTGGCTGCAACTCGGCGGGGTTGCGAAGATTGTCGTCGCACTCAAATCCAGTTTTGCTGTGGCTCGGCGGGGCCACGAAGATTTTTTCAAGGGAAAGCGGTGAAGTTCTGGTGTGAACAGTGCTCCGCGATGGCTGTGAACGGAGCAACGAATGGGTCTGACGAGTCGGACCGCATATTTGAGAAATGTCTACTGGACATGCAACTGGACATCGTGCGGGAGCTGTGGGCACCGTATAGAATGGCGGCAGTGGACCATTCTATGGACTCTCCGGGGGTGCCAGTGTTGTCACAGAGTGCCCGGGGAGGTGGTAAGAGATGTTGTGAACTGAGTCCTAAGACTACTGCTGATTTTTTGTGTAAAAATTACCCTGCCGGTGTGGTTGTTAAAAAGGGGGCGGAGTCTAAAAAGTGGCAGATTTTCACAAGAGTGTAGAGTGTGGAAAACTGAAAATTGTTACTGGTCGTGGGTTGGTACCTCCTAAAAATGACAATGTGACCGTTGATAACGGGGTAGCTCCAGTAGAAGGGGGTGACGTCAAAGTGGGAGGTGACCTGTTAGTCCACAACACCATGGGGAGCGACACAGACCCCGTAGCTGACTGGGACACTATGAAAGTAAAAAGTGAGGTCAGTCAGGAGAGGCTAGACGAGGGAAGAGAGTCCCCCTCTCGTCGTCGACGGCGCAAGGGCCACAAAAAGGTTGTTCCGGTAGTACTCGCTGAAAATGAAGAGAATGTAGTACTGTCTGCCTATGCTTCAAGTGTGGATTCTCCTTTAGAGGTAGAAGAGGAGGGGGCCAGTCATGACCAAGAGCTGGAACCTATTCAGCTGCAGTATCAGTGACATGCTGCAATTATGTGAAAACCTGGAGGACGTGTCCTCAGACCAGCGAGATCTAGAAGGAAGCAACGAGGAAGTTACCCTGTGGAAAGAGATGTTCCACGCCATTAAAGAGGACCGCCGCAAAATCAAGGAAGAGGTTTTGCAGTTGAAGCGTGAGAAGGAGGCGCTGCAGGATGGAGTTTCTGGAAGTGAACAAATCCTAGAACGACTGCGCGAACAGCTCAACCAGGAGCTGTGTGACTCCAAGAAGGAGTGTGGTGAACGCAGTAGGGAACTGCAACAGATTAAGAGAGATTATGTGGATCTCCTCAGGGTCAAAGAAAAACTAGAAGAGGATAAGATGGATGCAGAGCAAATGCGCCAGGTGGTTGAGACCACTCTGCAGGACACCCGTGATGAAAATGGTGATCTGCGCAGAAAGACCCTAGGTCTGGAAGCTCAGCTGAAGGAGCTACAGATTTCCTGTGATACTCTCCAGAAGGCGGAGATGTGCCTTAAGGAAAAGCTCAGCCAAATGGAAGCTGAGCGGGAAAAGATGGAGGAGTCCATCAGAGAAGCTACAGACCAGGGCCAGGAGTTGGCCACTGGAGATGGGAGGTGTAAAGCAGATACTTCCTCAAGTGATGTGAGTTCGGATGATTCGGTGGATGTCTGAGCCGAGATCAAGGAGCTCAAGGAGTGCTTAAAAGCCCATTGGACGCAAGAGAAGCTTCAGAGACGGGCAGCTGAGAGGCGAATGGCGGAACTAGAGGAAGAAGTTCTCGGGCTGAAAAGTCGCCTGATACAGTGTCACTCGGTGAACAAGGCCTCCTTGGAGAAAGAAAAGGGCAAACACGTTGCACTCGCTCCCTTTGGCCAGGAGAAGATAGACCTGAGGAGAGCTAAGAGTGTGGTAACGGAAGATAAATGTGAAATGGAAGTGGTCAGGACGGAAATTCACGAATTTGTAGCTGTGAGTCAGCTCAGAAGAAGCGTAAAGGGGGAAGAAGCTGAAAGTCAGTTGTCCCTGAACCCTGAGCTGGTTGATCGTCTGGAAACCACTGGTGAGACCGAAACGTGTCGGTACAAGTGCCTCGTAGATGTACCCGAGGACTTGAGAGAAGAATGCACCCGTGAGTCTGTGCATGAAGCGTTTAGGAAGGCCGTGGGAGCCTGTAAGGTGTACTCGACCTCAGGAGCTAAACAGCTGGTGGTCTTGTCCACGACCGAAGTTACAGTGAAGAGGGTGGCAATCCTAAGTGACATGCACTGGCGATGTATTCGCACAAAGCGGTTTCTCCGGTTGAAGACAGAACAAGCCGTTAGACAACTGAAGCTTATGAGAAATGCTCACAGTCTGCGGGAAAAGGTCATCCGGGTGCCTCATGTTCTGGTGAGAAAGCTAATTGGGAGAAATGGCCGAGCCATGCAGATGATGGTGAAGAGGTCTGGTGTGGTGAAAGTAAGCAGTCCACGTGATCGTCGGGACTGGATACCAGATGAAGACGGCATGGTGTCATTCTACGCTATAGGAACGGAAGAAAGTCTGGAATATGTGCGCATTCTGGTGGCGTACCGTGTGACCTACCTGCGAGAGGTAGAACAATTGAATCTCGCTAGACAGCGAGTAGATAGACAGCATCATCTGAGCAGCAGAAGATGGCAGCCGTCTACTGAGGGTAGTGGGCTTGGGTTTAGAGGTAGTGAGACCTCCAGTAACTCAGGTTTGAGAGGCCCATACAGACGACCCGATAGAGTACGGGACAGTACGAAGTCTAACCGGACCTTAGATATCCAGGCAAGACCTGACAAGGTTACGATTGACCGCTGGGAGCGAAGGGGAGACCTGACAAGGTTACGACCCAGAAATGTGACTGGACGAAGTCTGTGACAATGACAGACGGTAGGTCCCTAAGGAATGAGCGAATGTCATTGACTAATATTCCGGGGGGCTGAACAGAGCAATGGACAAGTACATGGTCTCTGTGTGAACTGTGGGTTGATGTGATTGGATGTATTTTGTGTTCAACCCTACAAGTTTGAAAAAGGGGGGGAATATGTAATGCAGCCCTTGGCTGGCATTCATTTAATGGCTCAGTGTGTGTGTTTTGACTGTCCATGTTCCTTCCCCCAGCTGACTAGTCACATGACTGTGACATCACATAGGTCCTTTTACACACACACAAGTCTGAACACATGACTATGACATCAGCTCAGGTCCTGTGTGTGTTTGTGTGGGTGTGTGTGTGTAAGGGTATATAAACCCTGCTTAATTAGAGACAGATGAGGCCTGTTTCCTGTTCCCCTGGTGTGGGGGACACCGTTTGTGTGAGGCCTGGTGAGGCCGAGTGAAGCCTGACTGCCTGAAAGGTCAGAGACTGGATCCTGTGTGGATGCTAGTGGCCTTGGAAGCTAATGATGGCCAGGATTCAGGTGAAGATGAAGTTGATGATGACTATGACTGATCCGGAGTTCACTGTCTCTTTAGGATTGTTGAACAGCCCTCCGGTCTGGATGACCAGCCCTCCGGTCTGGAGAAGAGGGGGGGGGATATGTGAGACAGTGAAAGCATATGTGTTGAATGGGGTGTACATTTCACCTAGGTACTGTGCTGTATGGTATAAGGGAAATGTGTGGCTTTGTAAAACTAGTGGTGGAGATAGGTCACTACACCTTCTATTCAGTACACACTTGCAGCTCAAACCTGAAATCACTCAAGTGATAATTAGGAAGCCAGAAGTAGGTTTCTGGGAACACAGTCAGAGAGCTCGCTTAGTCTGGACAGGGAGTCTAGGCACAAGAAGGAGACTCCAGGAGTATGAGCTATCTCAGTCTGGGTGCTCGATGTACCCCGGACACAGGAGTAGTGTAGTCTCTGTGAGAATCCATGCGGATAGCTGCTGAATAGGAGGGGAGCTCTCTCAAGTCTGGACGTTGAAGGTGCCTTCAGACACAAGGAGGAGACTCTGTGAAACTCCATGCTGGTAAATGCTGAACATATGTGTTGTTTTGGCCCAGGCTGGTAGAGTCTGGTCCCAGGTAGATAGGGAAATCTATCTAAGTGCAGTAAGTGGCTGGACAAGCCCAGGTCTTATGTTTATGATTTGGTGTTGATTATGTTCTGTTTGCTGTGGACTTTAATAAAACTGGTTGCGGCCAGTTTTTACCAGAACTGCTGTCTGTGAATGAACTGTTTCCGTGCCACTCCGTCTACCCGGACGGCGATCCCAGAGCTATATCCCCTGAAAAGCTTACAATATATATATATATATATAGTAGTGTAGTGACTTGGACTGGTTGCAGCAGTGAAATTACAACTACAGTGCTGCAGCCAATCACTTGGTTCAGCCAATTGTGACTGCAACAGTTGCGAGCACTATAGACTGGTTGCAGCAGTGACCGTAAATAGTCAAACGCCACAGCATCAGTGGTGTGGTATCGAGGGACCCAGGAAGGGTCAGCATGTTATCAGTCTACGAGCCTACAAACAACTGTAACAGGATAACCACTTAAAGTTTTGTCACTTTTCTGATGCAGGTCTTACTTGTTGGCACACTTCGCAACATCGATTTTGTGCCATTTTCATTTTTAGGCTGTTTTACTCCTTCCCACTCCCACATGACAGCACCACGGAGAGAGGGGATCTGCCCTTCAGGGACAGGAAACCTGCAGATAGAAGGGCGTTACCTCTCCCTCGCATCAGTTGGTTTCCTGTCCCTGACTGGGAACCTTCAGTTCGGCGTACCTGGAATGAAGATCAGGATGAAGATGGGCCAGGCCCGGCCAGTCCTGTTCAGGCTGTGGGGAGGCCCCTGCCGTGGCTGGTGTGGTGCCCTGAAGCCGCCACCGCTGGTACTGATGGGTCTTGCGGGGGGGAGCGCAGCCGCCACACTAGATTTCAGGTGCAGGGCTTCAGGGGTTTTCTGGCTGTCGCAGCCCCTGATGACGCGGCCGGGGAGGTAATGTGAAGGAGGTACTTCCGGGGTAAACCGGAAGTAGGGCTGAGGATGCAGGTTGGCTAGTTTAAAAGGGAGGAAAAGCATGGAGACACTCCCTGCAACAAGTGGTCCCCAGCATGATGGAGGACAGCGAACTGCAGCAGCAGCCACCACAGCAGCAGCGACAGAAACAGCAACCTAAGAGACATGATTCTGCAGGCAATTGGAGCCGACGTTCCAGCATCCATTCTACTCAGCGCAGCAAGAGATCCGGCGCAATGGACAAGTGTAAGTCCTCAAAAAGCACCTTAATGGACCCTGTTCCTCCTCCAGAACCGATACCCGCAGCTGCGTCTGATTGGTGAGTGATCTTCGTGAAAGTTCACCTTGTATTTGGAGTCCCCCTTTTTCCTCTTTTATTATTCAGGGTGGGAAAATTCAAACACAGAAGTTGCCCCATGTGTAACAAAGAGTTACCAGTCACCTGGGATAAGAGACTATGCCATTAGAGCAAGTGTTGTGTGAAGAGACCCCAAACTTTGCCTTCGAGCTAAGATCGGTGATCAAATCGGAGGTCGAAAGTACCTTTTAGAGCCCTTACGCAGGGAGATCAGGTCAGAGTAATGAAAGCCGCCAAGCTCCGCCACTCTGAGTCCTCTAGCTCTGAGGAAAAACACTCGGATATATCAGACTCTACCTCAGATGATGAAGTAGCGGGGCGCCACTGTTTTCCTATAGAGGAGGTAGAAAGTCTAGTGAAGGCAGTAAGACCTACTATGGGGGTGATAGACCCTCAACACAAAAAAACGGTGCAGGACATAATGTTTGGTGGATTGGCCCAGAAAAAGCGGAGATCATTTCCCCTGAATGAAAATATACAGGCCCTGATCAAAAAAAGAGTGGGAGAGACCTGATAGGAAAATTGTTCAGTACCATCCCTTAAAAGGAAATACCCCTTCGACAACATCCTGGGATAAAGCCCCAAAATTAGATGTTGTGGTAGCAAAGGCCTTTAAAAAAATTGCCCTCCCCTTTGAGGACATGGGAACCTTAAAAGACCCTTTAGAAAATAAGTTAGATTCCTTCCTTAAAGGGGCATGGGAAACATCGGAGAGTAATTTAGGCCTGCCATAGCAGCTACCTGCACGTCTAGATCCCTTATTATCTGGGTGGATCAGCTAGAGAAACATCTCCTAGATGGGGTGCCCAGGAATGAAGTACTAGAGTCCATCCCTTTAATAGCGGGGGGCAGCAGCTTTTTTTGGCAGATTCTTCAGCTGACTCGGTTAGATTAGTATTTAAGTCTGCAGCTCTCTCGAACGCAGCACTTTGGCTCAAGTGCTGGCCGGGAGATTTGCAGACCAAATTAAAATTATGCTCAATCCTCTATCCTGTTTCCTTCCTGGGAGAAGATTTCAAACAGTCCCTGGATATTAAATCTTGTCAGGGCTGGCCTGCAGATAGACTTTCATTCACTCCCTCCCCAGAACTTTGTCATGACTCCCCTACGATCCTCTTCGGAGGAACAAGAGGTCCTGGAGTGCGAGGTTTTGGACCTAGTGAGCAAAGCTGTTCTCCAGGAGATCACTTCTCGAGAAAGGAGGGAGCGATTCTACTCCCCATTATTATTATTATTATTCCTGTTAAACAACCAGATGGGTCACACAGGACGATAATAAACTTGAGAGAATTGAACGGGTATGTAAAAACACAAGTTCAAGATGGAGTCAGTAGTCGGCCATCAAAATACTGTTTCCCAATTGCTTCATTATGGTTCAGGATCTCAGCGATGCATATTATCATGTCTCTATACACAAAGACTCTCAGAGGTTCCTCAGTGTGGCAATCTCCATAAAATAAATAAAATTTTTCCAATACAAGGCCCTTCTCTTCTGGTTATCGATGGTCCCTCGGGTATTTATCAAATTAGTGGCGGAAGCTATGACTCACCTGAGGGAACAGGACATTTTTATCGTCCCTTATTTGGACGTCTTTCTGGTAATGGGTGACTCGGCTCAACTTTGCAGAGACCAGCTAGACAGAGTAATGACTACCTTAGTAGACCTGGGCTGGCTTTTAAACTTAAAAAAATCAAGGCTCAAGCCAAAGACTGTACAAGAATTCCTAGGACTGACATTGGACTCCCAGAAGCAAGAATGCTGCCTCCCAGTAGAAAAAAGGGGAAGACTATAGATCAGGTATCAAGAGCCTCACAAAACCCATCCATGACTTTGAGGTAGGCCATGTCCCTGTTAGGTTCTCTGACCACTTGTTTGCCAGTGGGCCCAGATATACACTAGAGAGCTCCAGTGGGAGATTTAAAAAAAACAAACAAACAAATCTCACTAAAGGGTCACTTGGAAGGGCTCATGACTCTGCCTTCGGCTACTATTCGTTCCCTGAGTTGGTGGGAAAGTGTGAGCAATCTTACCCAAAGGGTCCTTTGGGTAACAAAAGTGTCATGAGTAGTAACCACGGATGCAAGCCCCACTGGAAAGAGGGCTCACCTGGGCAACAAAGTTACTCAGGGTATCTGGAAGGGGCAGGAACTCGAGGGGTCCTCAAACCAAAAAGAGCTACTGGCAGTGAGTTATGCCCTGTTAGAATTCCTGGATACCCTGCGAGGTCCTCATGTATGAATATTTTTGGACAATCAGGTGGTGGTGGCCTATCTAAACCATCAGAGAGGAATCGGGTCACAGTCCCTGATGAACCCAACATCTCAGATTTTCAGGTTGGCGGAAAGCAATCTCTTATCCCTGTCGGCACTACACATTCGGGGATAGAGAATCACAAGGCAGACTTTTTGAGCCGCACTCATTTGAGACAAGGCGAGTGGACTCTGAAGGAGTCTGTTTTCAAACAGATTGTGGAAATGTGGGGTCTCCTGGTCTTAGATCTCTTTGCCAATATCAACAACACAAAGGTAGACCCCTTTAGCTCCCTAGATCCCAGAGGGAACCCTCAGGCTCTAGACGCCTTTGTGATCCCATGGAATTAGAGCCTGGCCTATGCCTTTCCCCAGGTCGTTCTCATCCCAGCAGTCCTAAGGAAAATCTGGAAGGACAGGACAAGAATAATACTGATAGCCCCCTTTTGGCCACAAAGAACTTGGTTCTCCTGGCTGAGGATGATGTCTATCACCGATCCTTGGGTTCTACCGGAAATAACGGACCTTCTTTCTCAGGGACCTGTGTTTCACCCTCAGACAGGGAACCTACATTTGACAACATGGAATTTGAAAGGGTGCTGTTGAGGGATAGAGAGTTTTAACCAAACTTAGTCTCCACCCTGCTCAAGAGTTGAAATATTTTCACCACTAGAGCTTATGGTAAAGCCCCCGTCTCACACAGCGATCTCGCTAGCGAGATCGCTGCTGAGTCACTAGTTTTTGTGACACAGCAGCGATCTCCCCAGCGATATCGCTGTGTGTGACATTCAGCGACGATCAGCCCCCCTGCTGGGTATCGCTGATCGTCGCTGAATGTCCTGGACATTTTTTTGATCGCTGGTCTCCCGCTGGCAGGCACGCATCGCTGCGCCTGGA
Organism: Oophaga sylvatica; assembly: GCA_033576555.1. Taxonomy (NCBI): domain Eukaryota; kingdom Metazoa; phylum Chordata; class Amphibia; order Anura; family Dendrobatidae; genus Oophaga; species Oophaga sylvatica. The sequence continues at coordinate 318,925,099 of JARQOD010000004.1, forward strand.
AACCCGACGTGTACCTTGGTTACCAGCTCCCTGCATCAGGGCGCTGGTATCCAAGGTACACTGCGGGTAACTAAGCGATGTTACCCGCAGTGTCGCTGTGCTGTTCGCTGCCTGAGCTGCCTGTTTGGCAGCTCAGCAGCGATCATGTAGCGATACACCAGCGATCCTGATCGTTGTCAGGATCGCTGGTGTATCGCTATGTGAGACCCGGGCTTAAGACCTGGAGGAAATTCTTATCCACCTCAGGGGTGAGAATCCAGGATGGAGTACCTATTATGGAAATCCTGAAATTTATGCAGGAGGGGTGGAACGAGGCCTTGTGACCAGCAACTTAAAAGTTCAGGTAACAGCTATAGGGGCCTTTATATAATCAGACATAGCAGGCAACCCCTGGGTAGCGCGATTTATTAGAGCCTCTGCAAGACCTAGGCCCATTATCAGCCAGAAATTGGCGCCATGGGATCGAAATTTAGTCCTTTCAGCCCTAACAAGTCCTCCCTTTGAACCTCTGGATTCGGTCCCTCTCAAGGTCCTGTCCCTTTAAAACGGTCCTTCTAGTGGCTCCAACGTCAGCCCGGAGAGTAAGCGACATACAGGCCTTTTCTGCAGGCCCTCCCTTTACTAAGATCTTAGATGATAGGTTTTTTTTAAAACCTGACCCTGCTTACTTGCCCAAGGTAGCATCTTGGTCCCACAAGTCCCAAGATTTAGTCCTTCCTTTTGTTCTGACCCCAAAAATATGGCGGAAGAAATTCGACATCTTATATGTAAAGAGATGTTTGGTTCAGTACCTAGAGTCCACCCAGGGGTGTAGGATGGAAGGATCTATGTATGTATGCTTTCAGGGGCCTATAAAAGTAGTCAAAGCCTCCAAAAGTACCTTGGCGAGATGAATAAGAGATGCAATATCATTGGCCTACTCATCTAGTGGGAATGTCGCCCCAGAGGGTCTGAGAGTTCATTCCACAAGAGCAGTGGCAACCTCCTGGGCCAAAAAGTCAGAGGTATCAATAGAGCAGATCTTTAAGGCTGCCACTTGGTCATCACCTTCTACCTTTTTCAAGCACTATCGGCTGGACCTAAACTCTTCTTCTGACCTAACCTTTGGGAGAAGGGTTCTACAGGCTGTGGTCCCTCCCTAAGATACAATTCTCTGAAATTATCTCCATGGTGCTGTCATGGGGGATAGAGAAAGACATAAGTTACTTTACTGGTAACGGCATTTCTCAGAGCCCAAGACATCACCCGCTTATTCCCTCCCGTTGCGTGTTGGTGAGCATTCTTTCACTGTTTGTGGTGTGAGTTATGTATAAACACGGTGTGTTTCTGAGAAGTATGATAAAGATATTTAATTGTTGTCAATAACCTGGAGGTCCTCCTATGCTCTGTAAGCCAACTGATGCGAGGGAGAGGTACCGCCCTAATATCTGTAGGTTTCCTATCCCTGTAAGGCGGATCCCCTCTCTCCGTGGTGCTGTCATGGGCGCTGAGAAATTCCGTTACTGGTAAGTAACTGTTTTTCTCTTTTAATAGAGGGAAAAATTTGTCTGACACCCAACAAGAATGGATGACCCGACTGATTTACTATAATTTACACCTGAACTGATCATGAGATTGATACAAGCTGATATTTTCCTTCCATTTCAGGGCAAATAGACAGCACAAAATAATAATAATAATCTTTATTTTTATATAGCGCTAACATATTCCGCAGCGCTTTACAGTTTGCACACATTATCGTCGCTGTCCCCGAAGGGGCTCACAATCTAGATTCCCTATCTGTATGTTTTTGGAATGTGGGAGAACTTACAGGTCCTTCTCAAAAAATTAGCATATAGTGCTAAATTTCATTATTTTCCATAATGTAATGATTACAATTAAACTTTCATATATTTTAGATTCATTACACACCAACTGAAATTTGTCAGGTCTTTTATTGTTTTAATACTGATGATTTTGGCATACAACTCCTGATAACCCAAAAAACCTGTCTCAAAAAATTAACATATTTCAACCGTCCAATAAAATAAAAGTGTTTTTTAAAAACAAACAAAAAAAACATAAAATAATAATGTTCAGTTATGCACTCAATACTTGGTCGGGAATCCTTTTGCAGAAATGACTGCTTCAATGCGGCGTGGCATGGAGGCAATCAGCCTGTGACACTGCTGAGGTGTTATGGAGGCCCAGGATGCTTCGATAGCGGCCTTAAGCTCATCCAGAGTGTTGGGTCTTGCGTCTCTCAACTTTCTCTTCACAATATCCCACAGATTCTCTATGGGGTTCAGGTCAAGAGAGTTGGCAGGCCAATTGAGCACAGTAATACTATGGTCAGTAAACCATTTACCAGTGGTTTTGGCACTGTGAGCAGGTGCCAGGTCGTGCTGAAAAATGAAATCTTCATCTCCATAAAGCATTTCAGCCGATGGAAGCATGAAGTGCTCCAAAATCTCCTGATAGCTAGCTGCATTGACCCTGCCCTTGATGAAACACAGTGGACCAACACCAGCAGCTGACATGGCACCCCACACCATCACTGACTGTGGGTACTTGACACTGGACTTCAGGCATTTTGGCATTTCCTTCTCCCCAGTCTTCCTCCAGACTCTGGCACCTTGATTTCCGAATGACATGCAAAATTTGCTTTCATCAGAAAAAAGAACTTGGGACCACTTAGCAACAGTCCAGTGCTGCTTCTCTGTAGCCCAGGTAAGGCGCTTCTGCCGCTGTTTATGGTTCAAAAGTGGCTTTACCTGGGGAATGCGGCACCTGTAGCCCATTTCCTGCACACGCCTGTGCACGGTGGCTCTGGATGTTTCTACACCAGACTCAGTCCACTGCTTCCTCAGGTCCCCCAAGGTCTGGAATCGGTCCTTCTCCACAATCTTCCTCAGGGTCCGGTCACCTCTTCTCGTTGTACAGCGTTTTCTGCCACATTGTTTCCTTCCAACAGACTTCCCATTGAGGTGCCTTGATACAGCACTCTGGGAACAGCCTATTTGTTGAGAAATTTCTTTCTGGGTCTTACCCTCTTGCTTGAGGGTGTCAATGATGGCCTTCTTGATATCAGTCAGGTCGCTAGTCTTACCCATGATGGGGGTTTTGAGTAATGAACCAGGCAGGGAGTTTTTAAAAGCCTCAGGAATCTTTTGCATGTGTTTAGAGTTAATTAGTTGATTCAGAAGATTAGGGTAATAGGTCGTTTAGAGAACCTTTTCTTGATATGCTAATTTTTTGAGACAGGTTTTTTGGGTTATCAGGAGTTGTATGCCAAAATCATCAGTATTAAAACAATAAAAAACCTGACAAATTTCAGTTGGTGTGTAATGAATCTAAAATATATGAAAGTTTAATTGTAATCATTACATTATGGAAAATAATGAAATTTAGCACTATATGCTAATTTTTTGAGAAGGACCTGTACAAACTCCTTGCAGATGTCCTTGGGATTCGAACCCAGGACTCCAGCGCTGCAAGGCTGTAGTGCTATCCACTGAGCCACCGTGCTGCCAAATGTGCCAAACTTGCCAGGAGGAGTATCTTGGTACACATTGCTTTAGCTGACTTCTGTTTACGCCTATGAAATGCCAGTCTTACTAAATCCACCCCTATATACACATCTTTTTAGAAACAAGCCCCAAGGTGTTTCTGTGAAGTTTAATGTATAATTATTTAAGGGGTTTCCCTAAACCTGACCAAGTTAACTACTAAACCTCAATTCACTAAGACTAACACTTGGTATGCCAATGTTAAAGGAGTTGACCATCTCTGGCAACATTTTTTTTTTTTTTCTTAAATGCATTCATTTTTTGGCTGAAAATAATTTTTCTAATTTGGACATGGTTTGTGTTGCACTGTCTATTGTTAGCTGTAGAATGACTTAACTGAGAATTGGTCAGTGAGTTCATTCTGATAGTTCAAAAGGAAAATGTAACTTTTTTTTTTCTCCCGTTTAAGTTCCCTTTTAGCTGATTTATGACCACATCAAAGTTGAACGTGTAGGGAAACCGCAATACTGTGACAGGCAAATGGTCCAAAATGTTAATAAAACCCAAAAGCCCATTTTAATGGCGTGCTGGTGGATACTCCAAATTAATTTATAGGAATGCATCTTTCAACTGTTGTGCGCCGACGCCTGAAATGTCCGCCAGCCAGGTGCAGGTGTTCATGTGTGGTGTAAATTTCTGATGACTTTGTCAGCTGCACTTGGGCTTGTCTGAGCTGCCTGGGATAAGGAAAGACTGCTTGCTGAATCTGTGCCTAAGTGTTCATCTCTAGCAGATCTACAGTTCGATGTCGGCAGTCTCCAGGGCCGTGCGGAATGCATAGTCACAATTGGATCTGAAGAAAGACTATGTAGTGGGATATATCGGATTGCTGTAAAGTTTTGCAGAGGTTATTACTACGGGCAGGCCTGGCAGAGAGTAACCTTGTCCTGAGGCTTCTGACTACCAGAGAGCGGTCTTTGTTCATGTACAGTGCTGAGTGTGTCGGGTTTTGTTTGCCTTTTTGTGTGTAATACCATTGCTTAGAAAGTAGTCCTTTCACCCTGGTTATAAATAGCCTCTTTAAATGTGCCGTCAGGGTGGATAAAAATCAATGATTTTTTTAAAAAAATCAAAAAAATCTGATTTCAGCTGCAGATGGAAGGAAGAGAGCCACAGTAATAAATTACTGATGGGTAGGCGGAGCCCCAGATCAGGATGACACCTCAGATCAAAAGCGTGTTGACTGTCTGGCTCCTCCAGCTCGGGCTCCTCCTACTCAGCTCCTTCAGTCTAAGATTTGAGGTCTCAGAGGATGGTCGCTGCTAATGCAGCTCCTCAGAAGATTTTATTATTTTATTTCGGACAAGAGACTTGGATCACCAGTTGGTCTAGAGGTCTCAGGGGTACCAGCGCTGCTGTGCCCCAACCTCTCCCTTGGCGGATCTGTATTTACATTATGGTCCCTGCAGAATCTTGCCGGCCCTGGGGGATGAGGAGAGCTTCCCTGGCAGGGACGCAAACCACACGTGCGGTCACTGCGTTCCTCGCCCTGGGGGAAGCATGGGCACAAGCGCCACAAATCCTGAGGGGTCCCTGTGGCGCTAAGCTGGTGAGTACTTAACACAATTTTTATTATAATAATGTGTGAGTGCTTTAGCGTCTGAGAGTGGCAGCGCTATTACATGTATATCAGTATGCTTCAGCGCTGCGGTGACAGCGCTGTTACATGTAGATGTGGTGAACTTTTGTCCGCAGGCAGATACCTGCAGGACAGAGAGGAAGCAGGAGCGAGGGAGTTCGCGCTCAATATTTGAGCTGGCGGGGGGCGTGGCCTAACGCTTCCCGGTCTTCTGTGCAGGAAGACGCGCGCTCTGGCGCTTCGCTTCCGACTCCCTCACTGCGGCGGCCATTACCAGGCTCCTGGGCTCCTCAGACCGCTCCTCTCCTCATAGACACCACGGCCAGCTGGGTGAGTGCTGATCCCTCACCCCGCAGCGCAGAGATCCTTATCCTGCAGCTGCGGTCTCATTAGAGACCTAAAATTTGTTAGCTGGGGCTCACACAATATATATTGTGGGGAGTTTGCGACATTAACCCTTCTGAGGGTTATTTCTACCAGCGTTTTTTGCTGAATGCCGCTGGGGTAGCTCTACCTGAAGAGAGCGTTAACCCTTCAGCGATTTTAAAAAAAAAAAAAAAAACGCATATTTTGCTGGTGCTGCCGCTTTGACCTGCTAATACAGGTGAGGCATGTCTGAACAGAGTTCAGATGCCGCGGACCGCGTCCCAGTGCCACTGCGGCAATCTGATACGCAGACCTCAACAGCGTCTAGCACTGCGGTCGACAGTGGTGCAAAATTGGATGATATCGCTCGCTCGATTAAAGCTTGTCTGACCTTTTAGGTCAATATGTGTCTGCTAATTCCTCTCATAGGAAGCGACGCAGGCCGTTACCGGCCTCTACACGAAGCGAGTCAGATGTATCTGATTTGGATGGTGGACTGGGTTCCCCTTTAATTTCGGATGGAGAAATATCCGATTCAGATGAGGACGAACGGCAGGGGCGTTCTTCTCTGGCGAGACGTACGGAGGCATTGATTGACGCCATGAGAGAGGTTTTACAGTTACCGGAGGTGGTACCTAGTCGTCCTGGTAAATCAGCACGTATGTTCCAGGAGTACCGTACTTCGCGTACAACATTACCAGCTCTGGAGGAGCTTAAGAGTGTAATAGAAGAGGAACGTCTGTGTCCAGATAAGCGTTTTCACGGAACGCATTTCTTTGATGCACTTTATCCTTGCTCTGCGGAGTTAAAGGATAATTGGACTTCTGCTCCTGAAGTGGATGTTTCCTTATCCCAGCTTAGTAAATCCTCACTACTCCCTGTTAAAGGGAAGGCGAGTTTGCAGGAGCCGTTGGACAGAAGAACGGAGATGGCGGCAAAATCAAGCTATGAGGCCGCGGGTCATGGATTCCGAGCGGTGCTAGGATCCATGTGTGCTTCTAGAGCTTCTCTAGGCTGGTTGGCACGTCTAAAGACGGCGTTGCAGAACGGATCTCCGTTATCTGATGTACAGGAAATTTGCGAATGGTTAGAAACTGCAGCCTGTTATATCTTTGATGCGGGTCTGGATACGGCATCCCTTCTGGCCAGAGTGCAAGCTACAGCGGTCACAGTCAGAAGAGCTTTATGGCTCAGACAGTGGGCTGGGGACGCAGTTTCCAAACAAGGTTTATTGGCCTTACGTTACAAGGGTGGCCTCCTTTTTGGATCCGACCTCACAGAGCTGATTTCCAAAGCAAAGGCGAAGGAAACCGCATTGCCACAGCGTAGGGCCATGGCTTCGGTGTCTAGCAAGCCTGGTGTCTATAGCGGTCGGCGGTCCTTTCGGGGCCGAGGACGATTCGGTCACTCCTCGTGGGGATCGGGCCGTTCTTCTTTCTCGGGAAAGAAGTCCTCTCAGAAAGCTTGTACTCCCTGGAAGCAGAATTTCCGTCAGGACAAGCGGGAATCTGATAAGAAGCCCGCCAAGTCAGACTGACGCCAGGGGTCCACTCGATGACTCTCGAGTGGGGGGTCGCCTGCTTCATTTCAAGGTGACTTGGATGTCTCGCGTTCCAGATTCCTGGGTAACGCGGGTAGTGTCAGCAGGCTATTTCATAGAGTTTTCTTCTCGACCCCCAAATGTTTTTTGTCAGTCTTGCATTCCGTCAGAACCCAAGCTTTTTGTCGCTCTACAGCGAGAGGTCGAATTTCTGCTACAAAAGGGTGTAGTAATACCGGTTCCGTCAGAGGACCGAGGAAAAGGTTTTTATTCCAACCTTTTTGTAGTTCCCAAAAAGGAGAACAAATTTCGCCCGATTCTGGATCTCAAGCGATTAAACCGGCATGTCCACACCCGGAAATTTCGCATGGAGTCACTTCGCTCCGTTGTAGCAGCTTTGTCACAGAATGATTTTCTGGTGTCAATCGACATTCGCGACGCCTATTTGCATGTTCCCATCGGAAGGGCTCATCAGCGCTTTCTTCGGTTTGCCATAGGACAGGATCACTATCAGTTCGTGGCTCTGCTTTTCGGCTTAGCCTCAGCGCCCAGAGTCTTTACAAAAATTCTGGCGCCCCTCATGGCAATCCTTCGAAGACAGGGGGTTACGATTCTTCCTTATCTGGACGATCTTTTGATAGTGGCTTCCTCGGAAGAGGAGGCAGTGACGGCTCGCGATCTGTCTCTTCAGCTTCTGAAGGACTTCGGTTGGCTGGTCAATTGGGAGAAGTCGTTCCTGGAACCATCGAGGGCAATCCTCTTTTTGGGGATGCATTTCGACACGATTCGGACAGTAGTTTCTCTACCGCCAGACAAACAGTCATGTCTTCTTCGACATGTGCAGATTATGAAATCCTCGACAGCAATGTCCCTACGGAAGTGTATGCGTCTTCTGGGACTGATGGTGGCGTCCATGGAGGCAATTCCTTTTGCCCAGTTTCATTCCAGGACTCTCCAAAGGTTCATCCTGAGTCGATGGAATCGGTCGCAATCGCTGGATTGCAGTGTCACCATTTCTCGCACGGTGCGAGATTCCCTAGGATGGTGGTTACGTCCAGGGGCATTTTCCCTGGGGAAGTCCTTCCTCCCTCCGAAGTGGTCAGTCATAACCACCTATGCCAGCCTGACGGGCTGGGGGGGTGTTTGGAACAATCTCTGGATTCAGGGGGTATGGTCATCGGAAGAGTCTGTTCTTCCGATCAACATCCTGGAATTGAGGGCGATTTTCCTTTGCCTCCAGCATTGGACGGTCCCTTTGAGCGGTCTGCCAGTCCGAGTGCAGACAGACAATGCGACGGCTGTCGCGTATATCAATCACCAAGGCGGGACAAGGAGCTCCAAACTCATGGTGGAGGTGTCCCGGATTCTGATTTGGGCCGAGGCCAGAGTACCAGCCATTTCTGCGATTCACATTCCAGGGGTTCAGAATGTTACAGCGGACTTTCTCAGTCGCAAGAAGATGGATCCCGGAGAATGGAGTCTCCACCCGGAAGTTTTTGCACTACTGTGCTCCCGTTGGGGAACTCCCCAAGTGGATTTGATGGCATCCAGGTCCAATGCCAAGTTACCGACGTTCATGTCCAGGTACAAGGACCCAAAAGCTGTGGCGGTGGATGCTCTAGTGGCTCAGTGGGATCAGTTCGAGCTAATCTATGTATTCCCGCCGATATCCTTACTTCCTCTAGTACTGCGTCGGATCAGACTAGAGAGAATTCCAGCTATTTTGATAGCTCCAGATTGGCCAAGAAGGATGTGGTTCTCGACAATAATGTCGCTGTTGGCGGCATCTCCTTTTCCACTTCCTCTTTGACCGGACTTGTTGACTCAGGGGCCCGTTTGTCATCCGGACTTGAAGTCTCTGCGTTTGACGGCGTGGCTCTTGAGACCGAAATCTTAACCCGTAGAGGTTTTTCAGCCGAGGTCATTGCTACTCTTCGTGCTGCAAGAAGTCCGGCTACTACTAGGATTTACCACAAAACTTGGGAAACCTTCTTTTCATGGTGTTTGGGGTCCTCTCGGAACCCGGGAAAATTTTCCATTCCCAATCTGTTGGCTTTTCTGCAGCATGGGTTAGACAAGGGTTTGGCAGTCAGCACCCTGAAAGGTCAGGTTTCTGCTCTGTCCTTATTGTTTCGGAGAACCATTGCCTCACATAGGGACGTGCTTTCCTTTTTCCGCGGTATAGCTCGTAAGTTTCCGCCGCGGAAGGCACCTGTGTCTCCTTGGCGGCTCAATCTTGTTTTGGAGGCTCTTCAGCATAAACCTTTTGAGCCTATGGATTCTGCTAGCCTTTCTTTACTTTCTTGGAAGGTGGCCTTCCTAGTAGCGGTCACCTCTTTGAGAAGAGTTTCTGAGTTAGCAGCTCTTACTTGCTCCCCTCCTTTTCTGGAGTTTTTTCCGGATCGTGTAGTGTTTCGCACACGGGGTGATTTTCTACCTAAAGTGGTGTCACAATTTCATATTAACCAGGATATTCTGTTGCCTTCACTCTGTCCGGATGTCATGTGTGCATTGCCACGAAGATCGTCGCAGTTGCACATTTTGACTTCTCACAGCTGATCTGCTGTTTCTTTGTGTTTGGCAGCTAGGGAGTTAATTCTGTCTGTGCTCGGTGCTGGGACTGGGTGCAGTTTCTCCCGGCTGCAATTGATTATTTGTTGATTGGTTTCCTTTAAATTCCTGGTTGTCTGTTTGGGGAGTTGCCAGTGAAACCTTCATGCAGACCACAGATAGGAATGAATCTGTATAGACTTTAGTTGTGAGCTCCTTAGTTGTTCTAAGCTCAACTTGGTTAGAGTTTATTTCCCAGACCATTTATGTTCCTTTTGGTGTTTGAGTGTGTATGCAAGCGAGTGTTATCCTGTCTGTCTTATATGTCTAATCTGTGTATTTAGTTGAGATCAGCCCATATCCCTTTGGTGGTAGTCAGGATCCTTCCTAGGACTGATTACAGGGTTCAGGGTCTGATAGGAGACAGGGTTAGGTTGGAGACTTGGACCTCTGAACCATTATCAGTACCTCCAAGGTGAGGGATTAGTTAGGACCCCAGTTTAGGGTCAGGTTAGATCCCGGTCCACCTCTTTCCTGTTTCAGCTCATCAAGTCCTCAAGATTAACCCTGAGTTCAGCAGATATCGTGTCAGGTAAATCTATTCTATACTTACATGCTGATGTTGCTATACTAGTTGTTGTATAGAGTGTTGTTCCTGTATTAATAGTTTACTGACATTGTATACATATCATTAGACAGCGTGACATTTTCACTGGCCATAAAAATTATCTCCAGTTACCATGGATCCAGTAGCCCAGCTGGCTCTGCAGTTGCAGGGATTATCCATGGAGCTGACGGACATTAAGTCCAAAGTTTTGTCTCCCCTGGAGCAAACCAGAGTTGAACCTAAAGTAGCTCTCCCGGACAGGTTCACTGGTGGGCGAGACAAATTTTTCACCTTCCGGGAGGCATGTAAATTGTATTTTCGGCTTCGGCCTCGATCATCAGGGAGTGATGAGCAGAGAGTGGGAATTGTTATCTCACTTCTGCAAGGGGACCCTCAATCCTGGGCATTTTCCCTTCCTCCGGGATCCCCGGCTCTACTGTCTGTAGATCAATTTTTTACTGCCCTGGGATTGGTATATGATGACCCAGATCGGGTCTCTCTTGCTGAGACAAAATTACGTAAGATACAGCAGGGAGATCGTCCTGCAGAGGAATTTGCTTCTGAGTTTCGTAGATGGGCCACAGATACTCAATGGAATGACCCAGCTCTTAGGAGCCAGTTTTGTCATGGGCTTTCTGATAAATTAAAAGACGTTTTGGCTCAGTATGAGTCTCCTCATTCACTGGAGGCTGCTATGGCCTTAGCTATCCGTACTGATAGACGGCTTCGGGAGAGGGGTGAGGTAACCCCACTCCCTGTTGTTTCTCCACCTACCACTAAAGTCCCTTATGTTGAGGTTCCCCTTGTCTGTTCGGATGAGCCTATGCAGTTGGGAGGGACATCATTTCGTAGGAGGGGATTGGCGGTACGCCGCAGGACTAGAAGATGTTTTTTCTGCGGGAAAGAGGGACATTTTGTTGGAGAATGTCCATCCCGTGCCTTGTTGAGCCAAAAGTCGCCGGAAAACTGTTAATCCCAGGTTGTGTGGTGGACGACAACCTGGGAGTATGTATTTCATCCGCCAGTTCTTCTCAGTTCCTTGTACCAGTGGAGGTGGTAGTTGGTACGAGAGTGGAGAGATTGTCTGTTCTTCTTGATAGTGGTTCCGGGGCTAATCTGGTTGACGCTCAGTTTGCTCAGGCTCAAGGTATGCATCTGAGTGTATTGGTCAAACCGATCCCTATATTCTCCATTGACGCCAGGCCTCTCGGCCAAGGTAGCTTTGTTCATGAGGTTCATAACATTGACCTTCGGGTAGGGGCAATACATAGGGAACAATTATCTTGTTATGTGTTGGAGGGTCTACCTACTCCCATTGTGTTGGGACTTCCTTGGTTGGTTAAACATAACCCTGTGATTAATTGGCAGTCCAGAGAAATAAGCCAATGGGGTGAGTTTTGCAAAAGCAACTGCATGAACACAGTCATCAGTGCGGTCGTGCCTAGTACATTGCCTCCTTTTTTGGAGGATTTTGGGGATGTTTTCTCTGAGGAGGGGTGTCAGGAGTTGCCTCCTCATCGCGTGTATGACTGCTCTATTAATCTCCTTCCTGATGCTAAGTTGCCTAAAGCTAGGTTGTATAATCTTTCTGGTCCTGAGAGGCAGGCTATGAAAGATTATATTTCTGAAAGTCTGGCCAAAGGGCATATTAGACCTTCATCTTCCCCAGTAGCCGCGGGGTTCTTCTTTGTGAAGAAGAAAGATGGAGGCCTACGCCCTTGCTTGGATTTCCGCGAACTTAATCGGATTACTGTTCGAGATCCGTATCCACTCCCTCTTATTCCTGATCTCTTCAATCAAATTGTTGGCGCCAAATGGTTCTCTAAATTGGATCTCAGGTGGGCGTATAATCTGATTAGGATAAAAGAGGGGGATGAGTGGAAAACGGCGTTTAACACGCCGGAGGGACATTATGAGAACCTAGTCATGCCTTTTGGTCTGACTACTGCACCAGCAGTATTCCAACATTTTGTTAATGACATTTTTCGTTACCTTGTGGGGCTGTTTGTGGTTGTATATTTGGACGACATTTTAATTTACTCGCCAGATCTTGTGTCTCATCAGGAGCATGTGAGACAGGTGTTGCAGATCTTGCGAGACAATAAACTATACGCCAAACTGGAGAAGTGTGTATTTGCCGTACAGGAACTTCAGTTTTTGGGTTTTTTGGTGTCAGCCTCCGGTTTCCGTATGGACCCTGAAAAGGTGAGAGCAGTGCTTGAATGGGATCAGCCAGGGGATCTTAAGGCTCTGCAGCGTTTTTTGGGGTTTGCTAACTACTACCGGAAATTTATTTGTAATTTCTCATCTGTCGTCAAACCTCTCACTGACATGACAAGAAAAGGGACGGATTTTTCTAAATGGTCGGACAAAGCTTGCCAAGCCTTTTCCTCTTTGAAGAAATGTTTTGCTTCGGCACCCGTTCTCATCCAACCAGATGCATCTCAGCCGTTCATTGTGGAGGTGGATGCGTCTGACGTAGGGTGGGTGCTATATTGTCCCAGGGTCCGTCCCCTGGTAAATGGCATCCGTGCGCTTTCTTTTCTAAGAAATTGTCGTCCGCCAAAAGGAATTATGATATCGGCAATAGGGAACTTTTGGCCATTAAGTTAGCTTTTGAAGAATGGCGTCACTTTTTGGAGGGGGCAGTCCACCCGGTTACCGTTATTACTGATCACAAGAACCTGTTGTATTTGGAATCCGCTAAGCGTCTGAATTCCAGACAAGCTCGATGGTCGTTGTTTTTTACCAGGTTTAATTTTGTCGTCACTTATCGCCCGGGGTCTAAGAATGTAAAGGCTGATGCCTTGTCTCGCAGTTTCCCAGGGGCCGGGAAAACGGATGACCCGAGTCCTATCCTTCAGGAGGGGGTGGTAGTGTCGGCTGTATTTTCTGAGCTTGAGGAGGAGGTGTTAGAGGCTCAGGGGGACGCCCCTGCAGGACCTCCAGGGAGACTGTTTGTCCCAAATCTGTTGAGACAAAAGGTTATTGAGGCACATCATAATTCTGCTCTAGCAGGACATCCAGGGAGTAAGGCTACTTTAGATCTCCTTTCTCGCCGGTTTTGGTGGCCTAATGCTAATAAAGATGTTATAACTTTTGTCGCGTCATGTGGGGTGTGTGCTCGCTCTAAAACCCCTCATACCCGTCCGTCTGGGACCCTTTTACCCTTGAAACTTCTGGAGCGTCCATGGACTCATTTATCTATGGACTTCATTACGGACCTTCCTCCGTCGTCAGGGAATACTGTCATACTGGTGGTTGTTGACAGGTTCAGTAAGATGGCACATTTCGTTGCTCTTCCTGCACTCCCTAATGCTAAAACTCTGGCACAGGTGTTCATTAGGGAGATCGTTAGACTTCATGGGTTGCCTTCTGATGTGGTGTCAGATAGGGGGTCTCAGTTTGTGTCCAAATTTTGGAGGGCATTTTGTTTACGTCGGGGGATGCAATTGTCATTTTCCTCGGCTTTTCATCCGCAGACCAATGGTCAGACAGAGCGTCTGAATCAGAGTTTAGAGACATATCTCCGGTGTTTTGTTTCAGAGAACCAAGAGGACTGGTCTTCTTTCTTGCCTCTGGCAGAGTTCGCTCTTAACAACAGGCGGAGCGAGTCCACTGGTAAGTCCCCGTTTTTTGGGGCATATGGTTTCCATCCCCAGTTTTGTACTTTCAATGGGGGGGGCCCTTCTGGGGTTCCTGAGGAGGAGCGTTTCTCGTCGTCACTTGCTTCTGTGTGGAGAGGTGTATTGAATAATCTGAGTGCGATGGGGAACCGTTACAAACGTATGGCTGATAGGAGGAGAGTTTCTGTTCCAGATTTGAATGTGAACGATCTGGTATGGTTGTCTACCAGGAATATAAAACTTAAGGTGCCCTCCTGGAAACTGGGTCCCAGATTCATCGGGCCGTACAGGATCAGTTCCATAATTAATCCTGTGGCATTTCGTCTGGACCTCCCTCCTACGTTTAAAATTCATAATGTGTTCCACAAGTCATTACTTAAAAGGTATGTGGCACCAGTCATACCGTCACCTCTACCTCCTCCTCCTGTGTTGGTCAATGGTAACTTGGAATTTCAAGTATCAAAGATCATTGACTCACGTCTGAATCGCCGGTCCCTTCAGTACTTGGTGCATTGGAAGGGGTATGGTCCAGAGGAGAGGACGTGGGCCCCTGCGTCTGATGTTAACGCAGATCGTTTGGTTCGGACCTTCCACAGAACTCACCCGGGCAGGCCTGGCCCTGAGGGTCCGGAGGCCCCTCGTAGAAGGGGGGGTACTGTCATGTGTGCATTGCCACGAAGATCGTCGCGGTTGCACATTTTGACTTCTCACAGCTGATCTGCTGTTTCTTTGTGTTTGGCAGCTAGGGAGTTAATTCTGTCTGTGCTCGGTGCTGGGACTGGGTGCAGTTTCTCCCGGCTGCAATTGATTATTTGTTGATTGGTTTCCTTTAAATTCCTGGTTGTCTGTTTGGGGAGTTGCCAGTGAAACCTTCATGCAGACCACAGATAGGAATGAATCTGTATAGACTTTAGTTGTGAGCTCCTTAGTTGTTCTAAGCTCAACTTGGTTAGAGTTTATTTCCCAGACCATTTATGTTCCTTTGGTGTTTGAGTGTGTATGCAAGCGAGTGTTATCCTGTCTGTCTTATATGTCTAATCTGTGTATTTAGTTGAGATCAGCCCATATCCCTTTGGTGGTAGTCAGTATCCTTCTTAGGACTGATTACAGGGTTCAGGGTCTGATAGGAGACAGGGTTAGGTTGGAGACTTGGACCTCTGAACCATTATCAGTACCTCCAAGGTGAGGGATTAGTTAGGACCCCAGTTTAGGGTCAGGTTAGATCCCGGTCCACCTCTTTCCTGTTTCAGCTCATCAAGTCCTCAAGATTAACCCTGAGTTCAGCAGATATCGTGTCAGGTAAATCTATTCTATACTTACATGCTGATGTTGCTATACTAGTTGTTGTATAGAGTGTTGTTCCTGTATTAATAGTTTACTGACATTGTATACATATCATTAGACAGCGTGACACCGGATCCGAAGAATGCGAAAGAGCGAGATTTACACACATTGGATTTAGTGCGGGCCTTGAAGTTTTATCTATCTATTACTCAAGGTTTTCGTAAGACGGACTCCCTGTTTGTGGTTCCAGCAGGTCGTCGGCGTGGTCAACGAGCTTCCAAGGGTTCTATAGCTCGTTGGATCCGGTCAGCTATTTTGGAAGCTTACCGCCTTCGGGGTGAATCTTGCCCGATTAAGATTCGAGCCCATTCCACGAGAGCTGTGGCTTCATCGTGGGCTTTTCATCAAGGTGCCTCGGCAGTGCAGCTCTGCCGGGCGGCAACTTGGCGCTCTGTCCACACGTTTGCAAAGTTTTATAAAGTGGACGTCAGTGCTTCCGCTGATGCAGCCCTCGGACATAGGGTCCTGCAGGCAGCTGTAGTTTAAAGTTCTGGATGAACTTGTGTTTAGCGCTGGTTGCGCTTTGTTGTTAAGGTTGTTGGGTTTCTGCCTTTTGTTGGTTTTTTCCCACCCTTATTTTTGAACTGCTTTGGGACGTCCCATCAGTAATGAATTACTGTGGCTCTCTTCCTTCCATCTGCAGCTGAAACACGGATTTTGGTAAGAACTTACCTGTAAAATCCTTTTCAGCGAAGGAAGGAAGAGAGACACAGCACCCTCCCAAGGCAGAAGTGTGTTGATGTTTTCAGATGCAGCGCGACCCTTATCTGATTGCGATATCTGGGCTGAGGTCAGCGCGCTAAGGCTCTGTTCCAGCATCGCCAGCTCATCACAGTAGTCAGGTTCAGTGAGTAGCACCTGGAACTCTGGTTTTTGGCTTACTTTGCATGCATAACCTGTATTCTTGTGTTTTCTCTGAAGTTCCTTCAGAAGGGGTTATGTTGCTCCGCTGGTGATCTTGGTTCTTCCCTAAAGCTTTGGTATGACTGAAGGAGCTGAGTAGGAGGAGCCTGAGCTGGAGGAGCCAGCCAGTCAACACGCTTTTGATCTGAGGTGTCATCCTGATCTGGGGCTCCGCCTACCCATCAGTAATGAATTACTGTGTCTCTCTTCCTTCGCTGAAAAGGATTTTACAGGTAAGTTCTTACCAAAATCCGTGTTTTTTTTATTTAAATCGGATTTTTTTGATTTAAATCGGATTTTTTTCAATAAACTGCTTTTTGAGGAAAATATTTTACCATCCAAAGGTTCTTCCATCATAGATAAAGCTGAGTTGTTTAACTCAGTAGAATAAAGGCTGTATATGTGTAACATTCACAATGCCATGCTCTTCCAGAGGTTTCTGTAGGATTAGTGGGCAGTTTCTCTCCTATATTATCACAGACGCTCGCTTTACTTACGCAGTTCTCAAAACTGAATTTGACTCCGCAGAGGTCCCAGCCTCTTCTTCACGGCAACAATGTTACAACATGAACAGAGTTGAGAAAAAGACCTTAATCCTATTGTTCTACAAACCTATATGAATACAGAATCAACCCCTTCAGTGCCAAGTCCAAGAAGTTAGACAATATGTTTCTGATTGTTAGGAGTGGAATAGATCTGCACAACACAAGAAGAATGTGAATCTAAGTGTGAGGAGGAGGAAGGGCAAGCAGACAAGAAAATGAAAGTGAAACTTTGAGCACAATACTGCAGCATAGCCACAGACAGACAAGTCTGGATCTGTTTGTGTGTACGATCTGAGGTTTATTACATTCTTTCCTTATAATGGCAGCAGGCCGTAAAAGACGCAGTTTGGGAATATTTTAATGAAGCTCCTTCGCCTATCGGTAAGGCAGGCATGCGTGCAAAATGCAAACGATGCAACAAAGAGATGCAAGGCCTGGTAGCGCGAATGAGGCAACATCATGAGAAGTGCGGTGATGAAGATGACCAAAGAAACACTTCTGAACAGGCAGGATCTTCAGGTTGGTAAACATTTTTATTGAATCCTATTTCTAAAGACTGAACTGTCATGTGTGAGAAAAATTATATTTCTTATTATTACTGCATGTTACTGTCATTTGGTACAGTTATGAAGAAAAACAAATATTCCTTTTGGGGCAGTGCTGTGTTGTGTACAATAAGCAGAAATTGTATAAACAATAAAATAACAGCATTGACCTTTTTTTGTTTAGGGGAATTCATGGATTCTGGAAACTATCCACCTCCAAGATCACCATCATCCTGTTCTACAGTTTCAGAGTTATCCATCCAGGATAGTGCTTCATTAGCAGCAGCATCATCATCAGACACCCATTGCCACATATCACCATCACCCAAAAGGAAGAAAAAACCTTTACCTCCTGGAACCACCATAGATAGGTTTGTGATAAGAACTAGCAGATTAGAAAAAGAGTTGATTGATGAAAAAATTGCCCAGTTTATTTATGCAACGAACTCTTCTTTCCGTCTGACTGAGAACCCACATTTCATTAATATGGTTCAGTCACTGAGACCAGGATACAGTCCACCCAGCAGAGCTGATGTTGCAGGGAAACTGCTGGATCAAGTGTATGACAGAGAAATGGAGCAATGTGCAACAGCTCTGGAGGGTAAAATTGTTAACCTAAGTATTGATGGGTGGAGTAATGTCCACAATGATCCTATTGTATGTGCTTGTATAACAACAGAATAAGGTAAAGTCTTCCTTGCACAAACAACTGATACGTCAGGAAATGCACACACAGCAGAATACTTACAAGAAGTGGCAGTAAAAGCTATAACAACATGTGAACAAAAATTCAAATGTCTAGTACGCAGTTTGGTCACTGACAATGCTGCAAACGTATCCAAGATGAGAAGAAATTTAGAAGAGCAGGGAGGGAATACAAAGCTAATAACATATGGTTGCAGTGCTCATTTGCTGCACCTCTTAGCCAAAGACTTAAGTGAAAGTGTTCCAGAAATAAAGGCTAATGTTGTTGAAATTGCTAAATACTTCCGTAATAATCATTTTGCTGCAGCAGCTCTGAAAAGGATGGGTGGAACCAAGCTAACGCTCCCACAAGATGTTAGATGGAACTCTGTGGTGGACTGTTTTGAGCAGTATATCAAAAACTAGCCTATTCTGATGACACTTTGTGAAGAAAATCGAGATAAAATAGATGGCACTGTCACGGCCAAAATCCTCAACATTGGGCTTAAGAGAAATGTTGAACATATGCTGAGCTTCCTGAAACCCATCTCTCAAGCTTTAAACAAAATACAGAAAAATAGCTGTTTTATTGCGGATGCTGTTGAAATTTGGAAGGAACTGAGTGAACACTTAAAAACAGAACTACACATGGACAGAATTAAATTACAAGCAGTAAACAAACGAATGGGACAAGCACTGACTCCAGCTCATTTTTTTGGCAAATATTGTCAATATCCAATATCAGGGTCAAAACCTAAGTGCTGAGGAAGAGGAGTTAGCTATGACATGGGTATCCAGCAATCATCCATCTTTAATGCCAACTATAATAAACTTCAGAGCTAAGGGGGAACCATTCAAGAAATATATGTTTGCTGAAGATATTTTAAGGAAGGTCACACCAGTAAACTGGTGGAAGTCACTTAAGCGCTTGGATTTAGAGACTGTTCAAGTAATGATTTCACTTTTAACAGCAGTAGCTTCTTCTGCAGGCGTTGAAAGAATATTCTCTTCCTTTGGACTCATTCATTCTAAATTGAGAAATCGGTTGGGACCCAATAAAGCAGGAAAGCTTGTTTTTCTTTTCCAGATTATGAATAGGAACAAAGAAGAAGATGATGATGAAGATGACGACGAGTGAGCTACAGAGGACAGCAGGGACAGTAGTATTTAAGTTTTTCATGTGTCGGCTGGGCTGACAGTCTAAGTTTCTTAAAATATGTATATATTTTGTTTAGCCAAATTAGTTAACAAACATGGATGTTTGTTTAAGCAAATAACTTATGCTGTAATGTTGTTATTGTTTCAGTTGAATAAATCTATTTAAATTGTTATTAAGGTCAGGATTATTTTTCTCCTTCCTAAGTACAACAGAACAGTGGTGTCCAAATATGAATGATTAACCCATTAAACTGGGGAGAAAAAAGTAATATAAGAAGTGATTCTAAAAATCTTCATCTACTTGCATGTTAAAGTAGCAAGAACTAGTTTAGGTAGAAAATTTGATTTAAATCACTGATTTAAATCAAGCCTTACTGACTATTGATTTAAATCGTGATTTAAATCAGTTTGATTTAAATCAAATCCACCCTGTGTGCCGTACTGAAAATAAAACCTAAATATCTGAACCAAGCAGAGACGTGTAAAGATGGACAGTGGTTGTGCCCTTCAGAGACACTCGCAGCTTGCTGTGCCATTGCATGATTAATGCCACTTTACAGTTTGGTTTTTTTTGTCAGACCTTTATGGCATATCCATGTATTAGGGTTATGGTTGCTTCCACATCTAAATTGAGAACACCCATCCTGCCTGATGAGGTGACATCAGATGGAAATTAAATAGAAATGAGACCGGCATTTACAGTTTTATTTCACAAATCAATAGTCCACAGAAAATATGCAACTGTGTAATATATCTTATCAGAGAAATCTGCCTCTTTCTCTTCCAGGATTGATCATTCATTCTTAATTCACAGGTAAAATCTGTCATCAGTGAAGTCAGATTGTTGTATTACTGAGACGTAAGATAACAGTTGGTACTGATAAGGTTCTATGGAGGGAGGAGCTAGAGATGGAGCCCCTCCCCTTTCCTCAAAAGTCTGATCAGTAGTACCTGCCATCTCCTATCTCAGTAATGTAACACTGTTTTCCCTGAATACAGATTTTACTGCAAAATTGAGAATTGAGTCCTGTCAGAGAAAAGAGCAGATTTCTCTGATAAGATGTATTACAACATTTCTTATTTCCATGTGTACTATTGACTTATGAAATAAAAGTTTAAAACCAATGTTTGTAGTGGGGCAAATCTATCCCTATGAAGCCATATATTGTATATTTAGGCAGGGGGAGACATTTTAAGTGGCTCAGGGGTTTACACTTTCAGCAGCTTAACCTGCCGGTGCACTCAGCCAACGGTCTAATGTGTATGGGGGCCTATAGACTCCCCCAACAGATGATGTTGTGGGAGCAAAGAATCAGACTTGTCCGGTTTTTCAGACTGCAATCTCTTTACCCTTGGTGAGATAATGTGATGCCAGAGATGTTTGGAGGTTGCTTTCTATAGAACCCAGAATGTCCTTGTATTGTGTATGGGGCTTCAGTTCGCTCCGTAGAAGTGTTGGATGCAACGGCTGGGATCAGTTGTTATCTTGGTGATTTGGAAGAGAACCTGTCGCCTCACTCGCTGCTCACACACCTCATTCAATGTGTCAGGGAGAGAGAAGTGTGGGACTGGAGGCAAGCAGCTGCAGGGAGAATGAAACTTTAATTTTTTCCCTGCAGCTGTTTTAGTAAGGCAGCTATATACCTGTGGATTACCACTATATCTGTAAGTAGATGGTGTTTCTGGAGGTGACGAGTTCCCATTAACCATTAGATGCTGGGGTTGAAGGCGCCAATGGCATACAGGCCATCTCAGGACTAATATTCGGTGTACTAGGATAATGCTGACAAGCACTACTCTGCACTGTACACGTTTCCATTATGTATTATACAAGCAATCACATTCCAGTCCATTAGTGGAATATAACCGAAACACAGATAAAGCAAAGATTAAAATAGGCCCTTTATTAAGTAATATACCTCACAATCCCGTTCCTCCGTTCTAATGGAGCCGGGGTCTCTACTCATTATCTGAGACTGAATAAGCAGCGACTGTGAAGGGAGAAGCGCACAGTAGGGTAAAACCCGAATATAGCAGACCGTAGAAACAAGAGGTTTGCTCACCTTGGGGGGTTGTGTTAGATAGCCGGCTGCCGTGGCCCCATGGCTGTGGGAAGGATCCGCCAGAGGGAAATTACTAAAACAGAAAAAAAAACACATTTAAAAATTGGCTGCGTTGATGGAAAGAAGTCTCTTCCTGCAATATTCATTAGAAGGTTTTTTCTGGCCCACTGCGCGTTTCAGTGCCGTACTGGCAGCTTTATCAGGTGACCTGTTGGTTTTGTACACTTGATAAAGCTGCCAGTACCGCATCGAAACGCGCAGTGGGCCATAAAGAACCTTCTAATGAATATTGCAGCAAGATACTTCTTTCCAGCAACGCGGCCAATTTTTAAATGTGTTTTTTTCTGTTTTGGCATTTTCTGAGACTGACAGAGATGGTGAAGAATTAAATATGTAAATTACCTCTTCAGGGAAGTCGAGGACTAGAACTGTAGCGCCACCTACAGGAAGTAGCAATCCTACAAGTCAATATCAACCCTTTACCGAGCCTTGTAATAGGTCTTAAAATTAAAGCCAAATCTGAATGTCAATTTGTATACCTAGTGTTTCGGGGTATTGCCCCTCGTCAGTGCAAAGTATGAGATCTGATTAGGCTGTATGAGATGCTTCTGACTGGGATCCAAGAGGTAACATTTCTCCTTGTGGAGAGTAACATGCCAGTGTAAGGAGGCTTATAAGTCATGCAGTGCACTTCTGGGAAATTAAGTATGAAAATTGCCTCTTCTGAGAGGAAGAGAACTTGAGCTCTAGTGTCATTTATTGGAAGTATTAAACACATGTATGATCACCGTGGTAGTACACACGTGTAATCACAGCACTATTGAAATGGGGGCAGAACAGGAGCCTCATCATAGGCGTCAGGACCCCCAGCAGTTTACTTGTCACCCATCCTAAATTTGATGAAAATAATCTACAGTGGAAAGTGACCCGTGGGGCAGATTTAAGAACTGCAGGCTGTCATTTTCTGGTGTGTATCTGTTGCTTATTTGGTTCAGTTTTTCCCTCACTGAATGTGAAAATCAAAATCTGCAAAAAAAAAAAAAAACCATGCCGCCACCTTCTCCCAGTAAACTGTGTACACATACATGTATGGTTGTTATAAACTAGATATACATTAAAGAGGTTGTCCACTGCTGTTACGGCAACATCCGGCACCCCGCCAATCCACTATCACTGGTGTCAGCTGCAGCTGGCCGGAACTACTCACTTGTAGAGCTGCTCCGTCTGCTTGTAGTGGCCGCCGCAGGGTACTACATCTTCGTCTGCTATTGATTTGAATAGGAGTTGGATGTGCAGTACCCTGCGGCGGCCACTACAAGCAGACGGAGCAGCTCTACAAGTGAGTGCTTGATTCCCGCGGCCTCCGAGAGCAGTCATAGCTGATCAGTGGGGGTGCCGGGTGTCAGACCCTGGCCGATCAGACATTGGTGACCTATCCATTGGTGGACAACCTCTTTAAAAGGAATCTGTCACCCCATTTTGGCTATATCAGATAAAGATATGCCTAAATAGTGCGTCCCATAAGTAACCTATCAGTATCTATCATATATCCTGACACCCCCATTTTCATGGCCAAATACCTTTAGAAAGTTCGGTTTTCTGTATGCTAATCTGGGTGGTCCGGGGCGCAACTATTTTCGGTCACTTTCCTTGCCCCGGAAATGACTGCTTGCCTTGGACGACTTCCGAGGCAAGGAAAGTGACCGAAAATAGTTGCGCTTGCGCTGTAATGATTTTACACTGCGCAGGCGCGGGGGATTTTAAAATGCGCAATCGCGGGAACACTACACCGTCTGTGCTATTCACAGACGGACCTACGCAAGAAAAGCCGAGGAGCTGGGGGGGGAGGAAGCAAAAAACACCGCCCTCCGGACCGCCCAGATTAGCATAGAGAAAACCGAAGTTTACAAAGGTATTTGGGCATGAAAACGGGGGTGTCAGGATATATGATAGATACCGATAGGTTACTTATGGGACACACTATTCGGGCATATCTTTATCTGATATAGCCAAAATGGGGTGACAGATTCCCTAAGATAAGTGAAGTACATATGGGAACTTATGTCTTGGTAATACACATATCTTACCAACAGGTGGCACCTGGGATTGGGGTTTACAATACTCTGGGTAAATCTTTGGTTTTTAGTTTTGCTTGGAATATTTGTATATTATTTTTTTAAGCAGTTTATTTCTATAGTTCCATCATCTTTCACAGCACTTTCCATACAAATATTGGGGTAACACATAAAGGAAATGATGTTCCCAAATGCAGCAGTTGTACGCTAGATGCGCTGGGCAGGATCTCTGCCCGCAGTGTGGTGCGCACATCCTACTAGTGTAGATCCCAGCTCCACACTGCTCTCTGCTGCTGTAAGCTGATCTGTGACTGTAGTGGTGTACCAGCTGTCAGCCGGGTGACATGGCATTCCACAGGAGCCCGCCCGCCCCTGGCAGCTGAGGCGGCTCCTCCCCGCTTTAAGTTCCCCCAGTTGCTGCACTTTGTGAAGCTCACTCCATTTGATGCTAGGGAAGTATGCAGTATGGGAAGGAGCTGTGAGTGTTTCTTAGCACACCGGAGACTCGTCTATGAAAACACAGAAGCCCCCAAAGGGCTCGGGCGTCTAACGTGGATTACTAACTACTGGTGTGAGGAACCTATTATAAAGTATGGTGGCTCATGATGAAATCGGTGGTCTCTTGCCTATTAAAAGGACTATTCAGGTGATCGCCGTACAGAATCCGGCATCAAAGGAATTAGAGGTACGTTCTGCTCCCCGATGGCTTTCTCTAGGGTTGTGACTTTGTGATCCGTATATGCAGCCCTGATGGCTATAAGCTCCTTACATTCCTTCTACTTTTATAGCAATGCCTGATATCGATCTTCTATCCAGGATTGTACGGCAGCCCAGGGTGCGAAGCCCCTCGTGCTTCATGAAAATGACCCTCCTACAGCATAACATAATGGGGTTGTGAATAGTCACAGTTCCATGAAGAGCCTGAAGCCGTGTGGTTTAGTTCTAATAAAATTGCTTGCCCTACAGGAACGGAGCTGCTGAAGCGCTTCTTTGTAGCTGTCTCCACTGCTGAGCCTTATCTGTTCCTTAGTTTGTCTTCCTGTTGGCTTCTTGTATATTTTGTCTTTAGAAGTGACTTTCCTCAATGCACCCTTTCAGGAGAGAACAAAGTGTGACATTGTGCCGGTCCGCGTGTGGGACTAATGTCCTGCATATGATGAATAAGTGTCTCTATGCTGATTTTTACATGCATTTTCTGGCATTGTGCCCTGGAGCGGGGGACGTTGTGTGCTGTTTCCTTCAGGCTAATGTGTGGAGGTCACACTGAACAGTACAGTTAAGATTGCTATTTTCCAGTCTTCTCTGGCTGGTAAGCTCCGATGAGCTGTGTACCCTACGCTGATAATATTGTAGGTGAGGTGACATTCTAGTGGCAGTGTTGAGGTGGCTTTATTACAGTGATGCATTGAGGCAGCCGGTGACTCTTGGCTCCTCTCCACTTTCTGGCATAACCTGTTTATCAGTATCGTTAACCTGCCATAGTGAGTGCATGGATTACATCTCACCGCAACTTGGTTTTCATCTGTTGGAACAAGAGGCGCCATTGTTCCTTCATCTGTGACCACATTTTAACTTATGAAGTCAGTAGCCCTGTAATATGATGCAAAGACATAATGGCTTTCACACCTGCCATTCTGTGGACATAGGAACCTATTGTCCTCACTGTGACTTCTGACAAAGGCTTCAGGTCACAGAAGGGAAGTTTTTACCTTTTAAGATTCATATACTGATGCGAGCCATTGTAGAAAATAGACTAAGAAGATACGATTTGTTGTAGAAGTGAGGTCCGTGGTGGCAGGATGAATGGCGGCGATGGTTTGCATTTCTTTTAGGTGACGATTGTTCTCGCTTGTGTCTATAAGCTCATAAAGCGATTGCTGCGCCATGTGAGATTAACAACGTCTTGAAAGTGAAGTTTAAAATACAGGCTGGAGAAATATAAAATACGTCAGCAGGTGCTTTTGTGCTCTCTGATTGAAGGGGTTTTCCAGTAACGATAAGTTACCATCTATCTCCAGGATAGGTGATCACTTACTGATTGGTGGGAGTCTGACCACTGGGGGCCACACTGATCAAGAGAATGACCGGATCTGCATTCACACCGCTGTGCTGTTCCATTACTGGGATAAAGGTGACCCATTCTACTGATCACTGCAGGTCCCAGCAGTTGGGCCCCCACCAATCAATAAGTTATTACCCATCCAATGGGTGCATGATAACTTTTCACCGGACAACCGCTTTAAGAATGGAGTTCTGGAACGTTGTTACTTTCAAATTAAAGCTGCATAAAATGACTTAGAAGCGCATATAGGCTTATAAGGTGAACTTGATGTGCTACAGGCTTCAGTACTTTTGACCCATATCTAAATAAAGGTCTGGGCTATTAAAGGTCTCCTTTATCAGTGGTTGATCAGTGTTTTGCTTTGCTTTGGCCTTTTGGAGTCCAGTCTAGACTAGCTCAGTCCCTGGTAAATAATCATCTGTGTGGACTCCCTCTAGGTATATTTCTGAGGATCTTGCCCTTTGAATATTTGCTTGGATTACTCTTTGTTTTTCCGTCTAATGCAGCTTGCGTGCAGACAGACCAACCTACATAAGCCGGTATTGTCCGGGTTCCTCTATATGCTAGTTAGCATTTCATATTTGCTTTGTGTTGAAGAATGCCTGTGATTTTATAGCCTTCACGTAGCAGCAAGACTTAAAAAATGGAAAGCTTCAGGCTAACTATAATGTGTTATTTTTGTGCATTTTCAGGAGCCGAGCAATAAAAGAGTACGGCCTTTAGCACGTGTAACATCGCTCGCAAATTTAATATCTCCTGTGCGAAATGGCGCCGTCCGACGCTTTGGCCAAACTATCCAGGTAAATAAATATGCTAGGATGACCACAATTGCAAGATCTTATTTTTTTTTCCTCAAGTTAATTTTTTTTTATGTTGTCACATTTCTGAACTGCACTACGTGCCCTTGTTGTTGCTCATGTTACATGGACACGCTGGTGTTTTGCCCCAGCGTTGACCTCAATAAGGCTTCCTTGTTGTGGCATATGGTTTTTGCCATCATGCTTGTGAGAAAGTATGTCTTCATGGAACATATGCCTGTGTCTAAAGTATGTACACCTGAATTCAGCAAATACTGAGCTGCTCCTGTGTTTTCTTCCCAATAGTCATTCACAATGCGAGCTGAAAACAAGTCTCCAGGCGGTACACACAAATCTTGTAGTAAAATGGCTGCATCAACTCCTCCAAAACGAAGAAACAGTGTTCTATGGTCTGAGATGTTAGATGTCAACATGAAGGAATCACTAAGTACCAAGGAAATAAAACGGCAAGAGGTACCCGAAATATACATAATGTATCCTGTATTAATAATGTGTAATCTGAGTGAGAAAACGGTCAAATTTGAGATCTTTCAGGTCTACTTTTGAGCATGAAGTGTAATATGTATGTGTAGTCTATACGTCTGTGAAGCTGATGGACAAATATATTTGTGTAGCTGGGCTTAGAGGGTAAACCCTTTATGACTACAGTCCCCATATTTAAACCCTTTCTCTCCTGTATTTAAAGGCTATATTTGAAATGACCAGAGGAGAAAAAGACCTTATTGAAGACCTCAAGCTGGCCAGGAAGGCCTACCATGACCCAATGCTTAAGCTATCAATTATGTCTGAAGAAGAGCTGGCGCACATATTTGGCGATCTGGATGCCTACATTCCCCTGCATGAAGGTACATCTGAACCCATTTCTGGTGTGACCTCTTGTCCATCCCTTTGCCAAGTATTTTTTAGGATTTGATTTCTAATATTTATGCTTCTTATTTTAGAACTTCTGACTAAACTAGGAGAAGCCACAAGACCGGATGGAACGGTTGAGCACATTGGTCCCATTCTTGTTAACTGGGTAAGTTCAGCTAAGTTTTTTGTCAAAATCATTATTTTTTCTTTTAATAATTATAGTAAAGAAAAAAAAATACCTCCCTGAGATCATTGTAACTTTTATAATTGTTCTTTTCTCTTTAGTTGCCACGACTCAATGCTTATAAAGGTTATTGCAGTAACCAGTTGGCAGCTAAAGCTCTCCTGGATCAGAAAAAGCTCGATCGCAGAGTTCAGGATTTTCTACAGAGATGTCTTGAGTCCCCTTTCAGTCGCAAGTTAGACCTGTGGAGCTTCCTTGATATTCCAAGAAGCCGTCTAGTCAAGTATCCCCTTCTACTCAAGGAAATTTTGCGACACACTCCCAAAGATCATCCAGATGTGAAGAGTTTGGAGCAAGCGGTAAGTTGTGTAGCATCACGGATCACTAAAGGTGAAGGTCTCCTAAGCTGGCAGTCCCTGAAGGATGTCACTAGTCATCATGATGGTCATGTAAAGTTTGTCTGCTAAGTGGCCCACGTGTTGTACATAGAAATGGGCCTTTTATTCAATCTGGAAGTGGACCTCAAAAGCCATTATGAGTTACTGAATTACCGTGCTGTCATATGAGCTGCTAGTAATGTTTAGACAGTAGATGACCAAAATATTGGCTTGGTATTACCAAACTCGTGTCTTCTGGATTTCAGATATATATATATAATATATATATTGTGGAGAGCCCCCTAAAAAAAATTTGCTTCCCAGCATTTTTTTTGCCCTGCTTGATTGCAATTTTATTTTAATTAACTTTTTTTTTTTTTCCATTACAGCTCTTCTTAATCCTAGGTGTCCTCGCAGACATAAACTTGAAAAAGGGCGAGTCTGAATGCCAGTATTACATCGACAAGCTGGAGTACCTCGACGACAAGCAGAGAGACCTGCGGATAGAATCAAGCAAGTCACTACTGTGTCACGGAGAACTGAAGAATAAAAATGGCCATGTAAGTGTCTGAGAGCGGAATTACTAATGTAATGAGACTTTACTGCGCCTCGAAACTAGCGGATCTGATGCCATGTGGCTGGGTGGCATTCTTCTGCTGCGAGGCATTCACAAGACTGAAGTAAACTATGAGCTCACGCATTCACATGTGTTTGACCAATTTAAATGACATGTTCCACATGCGGGTAGGACAGGACGGCAGGCTAATGGCTGCAGATTTAGCGTTGTTAGTATATTATTACTGGAGGACGGGACGTATAAATTAAATATTTGCAGTCCTAGCTTCCCTTCAAAACTATTTTTATCTCCTGCTTTATGAGCGAAGCTTTTATGCTGCCAGGTCATCACCAGTTTTTGTAAGAAGCTATAATTGAACGTGACAGCAAGAAAGTAGAAAATCTCTTCTGTATATGTCCATGGGATAGTTCCCTGCTTTTTTTTTATGGTGAAGGAAATGATTTTGCATGAAAAGGATAATCTAATCTTAACGATGTGTT
The DNA here is from genome assembly GCA_033576555.1 of Oophaga sylvatica. Taxonomy (NCBI): domain Eukaryota; kingdom Metazoa; phylum Chordata; class Amphibia; order Anura; family Dendrobatidae; genus Oophaga; species Oophaga sylvatica. The sequence continues at coordinate 318,953,581 of JARQOD010000004.1, forward strand.
TTGTTTCCTCACAGAAACTGTACCTGTTCCTTTTTCAAGACATTCTGGTTTTAACGCGCCCAGTTACACGGAACGAGCGTCTCTCTTACCAAGTTTACAGGCAGCCTATCCCTGTCCAAGACTTGGTGTTAGAGGATCTCCAGGATGGTGATGTGCGAATGGGAGGCTCCTTCAGGGGGGCGTTCACCAATTCTGACAAAGGTAAGCTCGCCTGTATTATAGTATCTCACTTGTAGGCTTTGCAGCCCTGAACAACATGATTTATAGAATTATGAATTGCCTATGCCCAAATATTTGGGTACCACTCTGCCCATTGAAGACCCATGCTTTCTAGCCTTCACCATGCATACATGTCTATGGGACAGCTATGTAAGGTGTGTGACCCCCATAACTCAGAATAATTATTTTTGTTCTTTGGAAGACTCCATTCAGACTATATATAAATGCGTTTGTTGTGGTGCGGTCATTTAACCCCTTAACGACCGCCGATACGCCTTTTAACGGCGGTAGTTAAGGGTACTTAAACCACAGCGCTGTTAATTAACGGCGCTGTGGAAAAAGTGTTTAGCGCCCCCCACAGTCGCATTTTCTCCAGGGTCTCGGCTACCGGGGGTAGCAGAGACCCCAGAGAACATGAATCGGGTCGGTTTTTACCGACCCCGGTGTTGCGATTGCTGTTATTAACCCTATAACGGCGATCGCAACAAAAAAAAAAATATGATGTGCAATTTAATTTCTCTCTCCTCTGATGTGATCGGACATCAGAGGAGAGAGAAAAAGGGTCCCCGATTTTTCCCTCCCCCCCCCCCGGTGGTCCTAGGGCCCTCCTGCCTCCACCGGTGGGCGCCACCATCTTTAATGGAGAGAAAATGGCGGGCGCATGCGTTGTGTGCCCGCCGCAATGTGTAGAGGGGGGTTGGGCAATTTTCTCCAGGTTCTCGGCTGTCGGGGGTAGCCGAGACCCCAGAGAACATGATCTGGGTCGGTATTTACCGACCCCGGTGTTGCGATCGCCGTTATAACAGTATAACGGTGACCGCAACAACAAAAAAAAAAGATTTCTCTCCCCTCTGATGTGATCGCACATCAGCGGGGTGAGAATTAGGGTCCCCAGGACCCCCTATTCCCCCCTGTACTTCCCGGGGTGTCCCCTCTGTCCGCCGGCAGCTCCGGCCTTTTCATCCTGGTGGCAGATTAAAAAAAAAGAATGAATGAACTATCACAGTGATCAAAATAAAAAAAACTGTGCATCACCCCCTAAGTTAGGGACATATAAAATAAAGAAATTGTATTTATTTTCATTTTTCCATTAGTTTAGTGTTATAATTAGGGTTAGGGATACAATTAGGGTTAGGGATACAATTAGGGTTAGGGATACAATTAGGGTTAGGTATACAATTAGGGTTAGGGATACAATTAGGGTTGGGGGTGTGTTGGGGTTAGGGTTGGAGCTAGAATTGGGGGTTTCCACTATTTAGGCACATCAGGGGGTGTCCAAACACGACGTGGCGTTCAAAAAGTCAAATGGCGCTCCCTCCCTTCCGAGGGGTTTCCAGTTTAGGCACATCAGGGGCTCTGCTAACGGAACATGACCCCCGCAGACCATTCCATCAAAGTCTGCATTCCAAAACGTCACTGCTTCCCTTCCGAGCCCTGCCGTGCGCCCAAACAGTGGTTTACCCCAACATATGGGTATCGGCGTACTCAGGAAAAATTGCACAACAACTTTTGGGGTCCAATTACTCCTGTTACCCTTGGGAAAAAAAAATAGCGTGCTAAAAAAAATCATTTTTGAGGAAAAAAATGATTTTTTATTTTCACGGCTCTACGTTATAAACTTCTGTGAAGCACTTGGAGGTTCAAAGTGCTCACAACACATCTAGATAAGTTCCTTAAGGGGTCTAGTTTCCAAAATGGGGTCACTTGTTGGGGGTTTCCACTGTTTATGCACATCAGGGGCTCTCCAAACGCGACATGGCGTCCAGCCAATTCTGCGTTGAAAAAGTCAAACGCGCTCCTTCCCTTGCGACCTCTGCCGTGCGCCCAAAAAATGGTTTACCGCCACATATGGGTATCGGTGTATTCAGCAGAAATTGCACAACAAATTTTGTGGTTCATTTTTTCTTTTAACACTTGTGAAAATAAAAAAAATTGGTTCTGAAGTAAATTTTTTGCAAAAAAAGCTAAATGTTAATTTTTTCCTTCCACATTGCTTCAGTTCCTGTGAAGCACGTAAAGGGTTAATAAACTTCTTGAATATGGTTTTGAGCACCTTGAGGGGTGCAGTTTTTAGAATTGTGTCACTTTTGGGTATTTTCTATCATATAGACCCCTGAATAGTGACTTCAAATGTGATGTAGTCCCTAAAAAAAAATGGTGGTGTAAAAATGAGAAATCGCTGGTCAGCTTTTAACGCTTATAACTTTATAACAAAAAAAAAATTTTGTTCCCAAAATTGTGCTGATGTAAAGTAGACATGTGGGAAATGTTATTTATTAAGAAATTTGTGTGACATATCTCTCTGATTTAAGGGCATAAAAATTTAAAGTTTGAAAATTGCTAAATTTTCAAAATTTTTGCCATATTTCCATTTTTTTTCCATAAATAAGCGCAAGTCATATAAAAAAATTTTTACCACTAGCGTGAAGTACAATATGTCACGGAAAAACATTCTCAGAATCAGCTGGAACCGTTAAAGCGTTCTAGAGTTATAACCTCATAAAGAGACAGTGGTCAGAATTGTAAAAATTGGCCCAGTCATTTAGCTGCAAATTGGCTCTGTCACTAAGGGGTTAATATCTTGTATGTGGCCTCCTGTCCTCTCTAGAAGTGAAGGTGGCCAGTTCCACTAATGCAGTTCTCAGTTTTGAGATCTGAATATGTATAAGTAATTTTAAGCTGTGGGCTCAAATTTTCTGTTTTGGCCAATATATGTATAAAATGCCCATTTATAGGCAAATTATAAGTTTTGTGTTTACTTTTATCTTTTTAGCTAAAAACATCTTCAGGGTTCGGTTTCAAGATGCTTGCGTCGGCCAAAGTCACACACTCCAAGCAAATGACATCTTTCACAAGCAGCAGTGGCTGAACTGTATCAGAACAGCGGTTGCCCCATACCAACACACATCACCCACCGAATTAAAAGAGCTGCCCGACCTCAGCGAGGAATGTGAAGAAAATCACCCGCCTGTGCCAAATGCCAAAGTACAGAGGCGCTCGTCCACCATATCCAGCAGTGTAGAAATGGACTTTGAATCAAATGCTGACAGTGGTAGTGCAGACTCGCCCGAGGATCCTAAGGCTGGCAAAACGCAACGCAGAAGGCAGTCGGAAAACTCAGGAGAAGACACAACAAAGCATGAAGCGCAAAGAAACGTTGGTTTAATTTGCAAATTGCCTTTTGACTGGACTTGTGTTTTATAGATATGTACATTTTTTTATTAATCTTTTCCATGTGCGTATACTGGGATTGTCATGGATCCTACTGTATGTGTTCCCCCTTGTTCCCTTTCAGTGGCAGCTACTGGTATTCAGTCAACACTGTTAAAGTAGAGTCTTCAACACCGTACCCCCGTAAAAGGGGAATAATAAACCAACTACAAAGTAATTTTTTGTTAATGTCCCGACAGTAAAATGTAAGTGTAGGTTATTACAACTTCTACATGACTGTAAATTTGGTAGATCATGTCTGTAATGTTGAGGGAATCCAAGTGTGAAGTGAGGTCAGTAACCGCGGCCATATTTGGTCTTTTCTTCACCATGGATTTCTCCAGCTGGAAGGTCTTGAAATACACTTAGACTGTAATCTGAGTAATCTGAGCCGTAACTTGTTCTTTTCTTTTTCAGAATGTCAGAAATACCCAAACCTTTGTTATTTTTACATCTGAAACATGTTTGAGCAAATCCTTAAAAAGACTCTGTTTTAGCAGGTTTTCCATGTTACCTACTGGAATTTTTTTTCTTTTTGTTTACTGTACATTCCTTCATTTATGTGTTGTTGTTTTTTTTGTGACAAGTATTTAATTTTTTATGTAGTGTAGAGGGTTTTTACGACCATTTTATTGTAGTTTTGAAGATTTTTAGAGACAATCTATTGACTCTAGCAGATGCAAATCCCCCCCCCCCCAAAGACGCGGCAGTTGACTTAAAATATTTGGACACTTTTTTAAAAAAAAAAAAAAAAAAAAGTTTTTTGAAAGTAGACGTGTGTAAGAAAAGTAGACACTAGCGAAGGGTTTAGGAGCTGTAGCCGCTGCAGAGTAATGATACTGTGTTTTGGCAAGAGACTAGAGTTGATGGGCCATGCCTATGGCAAGCGTGTGCGTTCGATGGGATTTCTGTATGTTGTAGAAGGTCAGGAGGGACGTTGTGAAGAGAAGCGAATATTGACTAATATAGATTGTGAAATGGTAGAGGTTTTACCATATTGACTTGTAGGTGGAAGATACTAATTCACTAACGTGAAATTGTGACAGTTACAATAAAAGTTATTTTTTTTTATTTTGATTGCAACTTGTCGATCAGGATTGTGCAAAATGTCTCTGCCGTCGTATTTACTGTACTGTAATCTTATACTGTAAATACTTTTGTATCTTGCTGAAGACGGTGATGCATTGTTGGGTGTTCAGCCGCTGTACATAACTGAAATGCATGGTTTTATGTAAATGTCTGTACAGCAATACGTCTTCAAGTACAATAAAATGAAATCCCTCATCTTTTAGTTGTCATCTATGTCCAATGTAGGAAAATCCCTTTTAGCACATATTGACCAGCCATAACGCTAATACCGTAATGTGCATGTCTCCTTTGTGCTGCCAAAACAATTGTGCCTTGCCGAGGCATTGACTTTACTGACAGTGTCCTTTGGTATGACACCAAGATGTTAACTTCAGCTGGTTAACGTCCTGGAAGTTGCGACCTCTGTGGGTTGGAATTTTTTTTTCTTGTTTTATTTACCCCAGCATATCTCAGATACACTATTGGGCTGGGGTCAGACATGCGAGAAACTCGTACGAGTCTCTCGCGTCAATACCCAGCACTCGGGACTGGATTGTGCGGCTGCATGTATTTCTATGCAGCCGCACGCTCTGGTCCAAGTGCCGGGTATTGACGCGAGAGACTCGTACGAGTTTCTCGCATGTCTGACCCCGGCCTTGGACTGAGATCTGGAAAAAATTGCAGCCAATCTTGCACCTTGAACTTTTCATCGTGGTCTATAAGCCATACCGGAACCATTTTTTGCCCTGAGAGGATTCATCATGTTGAAGGAGGCCACTTCATTTAAAGAATACCAATATCATTAAATAAAATGTTATTGGTCTACGCCAATGTACCACAAACAGATAGTACATGCCAAGGTCACATCCTCGTGAAGGACCCAAGGTTTGCCAGCAAAACATTTCCTGGAGCATCATACTGCCATTGCCCACTTGTCATCTTTCCATAGTGCATTATTGTGCCATCTCTTCCCCACATAAACTGCACACAAGTGCCTGTGGAGCAGGGATCGAAATAGGCACTTTGACCTGATTTATGACACAAGCTATGATTCGCCGATAACTTTCTAGCATAGCCAGTATTGGCTTTTTAACAGTAGCTGCTCTGTGGTACTGGAGCAGATGGTCTAGTCCTTGCAAAAGTAACCCATTACACCTCAGACTGGGTGGTATATATTGGCCTGGCGTATGGCTGTAACTTCTGACCCCTCTATTACCAGAAGTCGCTGTAAGATTATAGCAGTAGTAAATAGGGGTGGTCTTATAATGTAACCTGTCTTTATAATAATTATCTTTTATTTTTATATAGCGCTAACATATTCCGCAGCGCTTTACAGTTTGCACACATTATCATCGCTGTCCCCGAAGGAGCTCACAATCTAGATTCCCTATCTGTATGTTTTTGGAATGTGGGAGGAAACCCACGCAAACACGGGAAGAACATACAAACTCCTTGCAGATGTTATTCTTGGTGGGATTCGAACCCAGGACTCCAGCGCTGCAAGGCTGCAGTGCTAACCACTGAGCCACCGTGCTGCCCTTAGTAAATTATGGAGGAATGCTATATTATTTTGTAGTTTGAGTTTCAACTTAGAATAACTTTTTTAAAAGAAGTGTTTGAGAGACGGAACTTTGCACATTTCAAAGGCTTCTTTACAAATGTGTATTAAGATTGGCATAAAAGTTAGCCAGCGGAGCGTGTTTATTTCACTAGGAAGCGTGCTGGGAGAGGCTGCCGTTGCTACAAAGGAATGGGCATGTTCCAATCCTTCCTGTCCGAGCCTTCAATTAGGGGATCACGATTTTCACATGAGGTTGACAGAATTCCCACTATCGGTTCTCTAGACTATGGCTGCCCAAAACATGTTTTAATTTGGGAGAACTACACACAAAAAAAACCCGTCTCCTGAACAAGTCACTATCTGAATACTGGAGTTGAGATTATTAAAGGAGCAATAAATGGTCATTATGGTCTCAGTAGAAATATGGTCCATGCATTCTTTGTGTTCTTTTTCTAGCTCTGAAAAAAAACAATTGAATTTCAAAAGGAAAAAGTAAGATTAGCAGGAGCTAGAATTACATTATTTACAGCTCATGTTTTACTGGTGAGAACTGGGAAATTGTGCAGGTAGCAGATTATGGAGGTGTAAAACTGGCAAATATACAGGTCAACTAGTTTACTTTTATCCTTCTTCCCCCTTTGAAAACTAAGGCCAGGTCTACATACGAGATGTTGTTCAACTGAAATCACAGCAACACATTGCAACGTTGGATGTAATGATTTCCTGCGACAGTCACAAATGTGTCGCGCTGTCACTGGTCGCACGCGACTTACTTGCCATACACATTAATGCAAGTTGCACAACACAACATGTGACTTATCTGCAGATTGATGTTTTATGTACAGCAAAATCAGAACTTCAAAATAGTCACACGACAACCAGTCGCAAGCAAGTTAAACAAATTGTGTTCGTTGCATGACTTTCAGCTGCAGATGAAGGAAGAGAGCCACAGTATTCATTACTGATGGGTAGGCGGAGCCCCAGATCAGGATGTTACCTCAGATCAAAAGAGTGATGACTGGCTGGCCCCTCCAGCTCGGGCTCCTCCTACTCAGCTCCAGTCTAAGATTTGAGGTCCAGAGGATGGTCGCTGCTAATGCAGCTCCTCAGAAAATTTTATTATTTTAATATTCGGACAGGAGACTTGGATCACTAGTTGGTCTAGAGGTCTCAGGGGTATCAGCGCTGCTGTACCCCAACCTCTCCCTTGGCGGATCTGTATTTACTCAAAGTCCCTGCAGAATCCTTGCCGGCCCTGGGGGATGAGGAGAGCTTCTCTGGCGGGAACGCAAACCACACGTGCGGTCACTGCGTTCTTCGCCCTGGGGGGAAGCATGGGCACTGCGCCAGAAACCCCTGAGGGTCCCTGTGGCGCCTTGGCTGGTGAGTACTCCACACAAATTTTAATAATAATTATGTGTGAGTGCTTTAGCGTCTGAATGAGCAGCGCTATTACTAATGTCAGCGTTACTGTGTCAGTATGCGTCAGCGCTGCTGTGACAGCGCTAATACATGTAAGGTCAGTATGCTTCAGCGCTGCTGTGACAGCGCTACTACATGTAAATGTCAGTAAGCTTCAGCGCTGCTGTGACAGCGCTAATACATGTAAGGTCAGTATGCTTCAGCGCTGCTGTGACAGCGCTACTACATGTAATGTCAGTATGCTTCAGCGCTACTGTGACAGCGCTACTACATGTAATGTCAGTATGCTTCAACGCTGCTGTGACAGCGCTACTACATGTAATGTCAGTATGCTTCAGCGCTGCTGTGACAGCGCTACTACATGTAATGTCAATATGCTTCAGCGCTGCTGTGACAGCGCTACTACATGTAATGTCAGTATGCTTCAGCGCTGCTGTGACAGCGCTACTACATGAAGATGTGGTGATTTTTTGTCCGCAGGCAGATAGCTGCAGGACAGAGAGGGAGCAGGAGCGGGGAGAGTTCGCGCTCATTATTTGAGCTAGCAGGGGGCGTGGCCTATCTATCCCGGTCTTTTGAGCAGGAAGACGCGCGCTCTGGCTTTTCTCCTGCGACCCCCTCACTGTGGCGGCCATTACTCAGGCTCCTGGGCTCCTCGGACCGCTCCCCTCCTCATATAGACACCACGACCAGCTGGGTGAGTGCGGATTCCTCACCCCGCAGCGCAGCGATTGCTATCCTGCAGCTGCAGTCTCATCAGAGACATAAAAATTGGCTGGGGCTCACAAATATATTTATATTTTGGTGAGTTTGCAATATTAACCCCTTTGAGGGTTATTTCTACCTGCTAAATTTGCTGACTGAATACCGCTGGGGTAACTCTGCTTGGTGGAGCGTTAACCCTTCAGCGTTTGAAAAAAAAAAAAAAAAAAACCGCATAGTTTTTTGCTGGTATTACCGCTTTGACCTGCTCATACAGGCGAGACATGTCTGAACAGAGTTCAGATGCCGCGGATCACGTCCCAGTGCCATTGCGGCAATCAGATACGCAGACCTCCACAGCGTCTAGCGCTGCGGTCGACAGCGGTGGAAAATTGGATGATATCGCTCGATCGATTAATAACTTATCTGACCTTTTAGGTCAATATGTGTCTGCTAATTCCTCTCAGAGGAAGCGACGCAGGCCGTTACCGGCCTCTACACGGAGCGAGTCAGATGTATCTGATATTGGGCAGAGTTCCCCTTTAAATTCGGATGGAGAAATATCCGATTCAGATGCGGACGAGCCGCAGGGGCGTTTCCTCTATGACGAAGCGTACGGAGGCATTAATTGAAGCCATGAGAGATATACTACAGTTACCGGAGGAGGTAACTAGTCGTCCTGGTAAATCAGCACGCATTTTCCAGGAGTCCCGTGCTTCGCGCACAACATTGCCAGCTCTGGATGAGCTTAATGGTGTAATAGAGGAGGAACGTCTATGTCCAGATAAGCGTTTTCATGGAACGCATTTCTTTGATACACTTTATCCTTGCTCTGCGGAGTTAAAGGCTAATTGGACTTCTGCTCCTGAAGTGGATGTGTCTTTATCGCAGCTTAGTAAATCCTCACTACTCCCTATTAAGGGAAAAGCGAGCTTACAGGAGCCTTTGGATAAAAAGGCAGAATTGGCGGCAAAAGCAAGCTATGAGGCTGCGGGTCATGGATTTCGAGCAGTGCTAGGATCCATGTGTGCTGCTAGAGCTTCTCTAAGCTGGTTGGCACGTCTGAAGACGGAGTTGCAAAATGAATCTCCGTTATCTGAGATACGGGAAACCTGTTATACCTTTGATGCCGGTCTGGATACGGCATCTCTGCTGGCCAAAGTGCAAGCTTCAGCGGTCACAGTCAGAAGAGCTTTATGGCTCAGACAGTGGGCCGGGGACGCAGTTTCCAAACAAGGGTTGTTGGCCTTACCTTACAAGGGTGGCCATCTTTTTGGATCCGACCTCACAGAGCTGATTTCCAAGGCTAAGGCGAAGGAATCAGCATTACCACAGCGAAGGGCCATGGCCTCGGTGTCCAGTAAGCCTGGTGTTTATAGTGGTCGGCGGTCCTTTCGGGGCCGAGGACGATCTAGTCACTCCTCGTGGGGATCGGGTCGTCCTTCTTTCTCAGGAAAGAAATCCTCTCAGAAAACTCGTACTCCCTGGAAGCAGAGTTTCCGCCAGAACAAGCGGGAACTTGACAAGAAAACCGCAAAGTCGGATTGACGCCAGGGGTCCACTCGAGGATTCTCGAGTGGGGGGTCGCCTGCTTCTTTTCAAGGAGACTTGGACGGCTCGCGTTCCAGATTCCTGGGTAACGCGGATAGTGTCGGCAGGCTATTTCATAGAGTTTGCTTCTCAACCCCCAAATGTTTTTTGTCAATCTCGCGTTCCGTCGGAACCCGAGCTTGTTGTCGCTCTACAGCGAGAGGTCGAATCGCTACTACAAAAGGGTGTAGTGATACCGGTTCCGTCAGAGGACCGAAGGAAAGGTTTTATTCCAACCTTTTTATAGTTCCCAAAAAGGAGAACAAATTTCGCCCGATTCTGGATCTCAAGCGATTGAACCGGCATGTCCATGCCCGGAAATTTCGCATGGAGTCGCTTCGTTCCGTTGTGGCAGCTCTGTCACAGAACGATTTTCTGGTGTCAATCGACATTCGCGACGCCTATTTGCATATTCCCATCGGAAAGGCTCATCAGCGCTTTCTTCGATTTGCCATAGGTCAGAATCATTACCAGTTCGTGGCTCTGCCGTTCGGCTTAGCCTCAGCGCCAAGGGTCTTTACAAAAATTCTGGCGCCCCTCATGGCACTCCTTCGAAGACAGGGGATTACGATTCTCCCTTATCTGGACGATCTTTTGATCGTGGCTTCCTCGGAGGAGGAGGCGTTGACGGCTCGGGATTTGTCTCTTCAGTTTCTGAAAGACTTCGGTTGGCTGGTCAATTGGGAGAAGTCGTCCCTGGAACCATCGAGGACAATTCTCTTTTTGGGAATGCATCTCGACACGTTTCGGTCGGTAGTTTCCCTACCACCAGACAAACAGTCATGTCTTCTTCGACATGTACAGATTATGACATCCTCAACGGCAATGTCCCTACGGAAGTGTATGCGTCTTCTGGGACTGATGTGGCGTCCATGGAGGCAATTCCTTTTGCCCAGTTCCACTCCAGGACTCTTCAAAGGTTCATCTTGAGTCGATGGAATCAGTCGCAATCGCTGGATTGCAGTGTCACCATTTCTCGCGCGGTGCGGGATTCTCTAGAATGGTGGTTACGGCCAGGGGCATTCTCCCTGGGGAAGTCTTTCCTCCCTCTGAAGTGGTCAGTCATAACCACCGATGCCAGCCTGACGGGCTGGGGGGGTGTTTGGAACAATCTCTGGATTCAGGGGGTATGGTTACCGGAAGAGTCTGTGCTTCCGATCAACATCCTGGAATTGAGGGCGATTTTTCTTTGCCTCCAACATTGGACGGTCCCTTTGAGCGGTCTGCCAGTCCGTGTGCAGACAGACAATGCGACGGCTGTCGCGTATATCAATCACCAAGGTGGGACAAGGAGTTCCAGTCTCATGGTAGAGGTGTCCCGAATTCTGATTTGGGCAGAGGCCAATGTACCAGCCATTTCGGCGATTCACATTCCAGGGGTTCAGAATATTACAGCGGACTTTCTCAGTCGCAGAAGGATGGATCCCGGGGAATGGAGCCTCCACCCGGAAGTCTTTGCACTACTGTGCTCTCGCTGGGGAACCCCCCAAGTGGTTTTGATGGCATCCAGGTCCAATGCCAAGTTACCGACATTCATGTCCAGGTACAAGGACCCGAAGGCGGTGGCGGTGGATGCTCTAGTGGCTCAGTGGGATCAGTTCGAGCTGATCTATGTATTCCCGCCGATATCCTTACTTCCTCTAGTGCTGCGTCGGATCAGACTAGAGAGAATTCCAGCTATTCTGATAGCTCCAGACTGGCCAAGAAGGGTGTGGTTCTCGACAATAATGTCGCTGTTGGCGGCACCTCCGTTTCCACTCCTTCTTCAACCGGACTTGTTGACTCAGGGGCCCATTTGTCATCCGGACTTGATGTCCCTGCGTTTGACGGCGTGGCTCTTGAGACCGAAATCTTGACCCGTAGAGGTTTTTCAGCCGAGGTCATTGCTACCCTTCGTGCTGCAAGATGTCCGGCTACTTCTAGGATTTACCAAAAAATTTGGGAAACCTTCTTTTCGTGGTGTTTGGGGTCTTCTCGGAACCCGAGAAAATTTTCCATTCCCAACCTGTTGGCTTTGCTGCAGCATGGGCTAGACAAGGGTTTGGCAGTTAGCAATCTGAAAGGTCAGATTTCTGCTCTGTCCTTATTGTTTCGGAGAACCATTGCTTCGAATAGAGACGTGCTCTCCTTTTTCCGAGGTATCTCTCGTAAGTTTCCGCCGTGGAAGGCACCCGTGTCTCCTTGGCGGCTCAACCTTGTTTTGGAGGCTCTTCAGCATAAACCTTTTGAACCTATGGTTTCTGCTAGCCTTTCTTTACTTTCTTGGAAGGTGGCTTTCCTTGTTGCAGTCACTTCCTTGAGGAGAGTTTCTGAATTGGCAGCTCTTTCTTGCTCGCCTCCTTTTCTGGAGTTTTTTCCGGATCGTGTAGTGCTTCGCACTCGGGGTGATTTTTTGCCTAAAGTGGTGTCACAATTTCATGTTAACCAGGATATTGTGTTGCCTTCACTCTGTCCGGATCCGAAGAATACGAAAGAGCGAGATTTACATCAAGGTGCTTCGGCAGTGCAGCTTTGCCGAGCGGCGACTTGGCGCTCTGTCCACACGTTTACAAGGTTTTATAAAGTGGACGTCAGTGCTTCCGCTGATGCAGCCCTCGGACGTAGGGTCCTGCAGGCAGCTGTAGTTTAAAGTTCTGGATGAACTTGTGTTTAGCGCTGGTTGCGCTTTGTTATTAAGGTTGTTGGGTTTCTGCCTTTTGTTGGTTTTTTCCCACCCTTATTTTTGAACTGCTTTGGGACGTCCCATCAGTAATGAATACTGTGGCTCTCTTCCTTCATCTGCAGCTGAAACACGGATTTTGGTAAAGACTTACCTGTAAAATCCTTTTCAGCGAAGGAAGGAAGAGAGACACAGCACCCTCCCACGGCAGAAGTGTGTTGATGTTTTCAGATGCAGCGCGACCCTTATCTGATAGCGATTATCTGGGCTGAGGTCAGCGCGCTAAGGCTCTGTTCCAGCATCGCCAGCTCATCGCAGTAGTCAGGTTCCGTGAGTAGTACCTGGAACTCTGTGGTTTTTTGGCTTTCTTTGCATGCATAACCTGTATCCTTGTGTTTTTTCTCTGAAGTTCCTTCAGAAGGGGTTATGTTGCTCCGCTGGTGATTTTGGCTCTTTTCCTAAAAGCTTTGATACGACTGGAGCTGAGTAGGAGGAGCCCGAGCTGGAGGGGCCAGCCAGTCATCACTCTTTTGATCTGAGGTAACATCCTGATCTGGGGCTCCGCCTACCCATCAGTAATGAATACTGTGTCTCTCTTCCTTCCTTCGCTGAAAAGGATTTTACAGGTAAGTCTTTACCAAAATCCGTGTTTTCTGAGCATTAATCACATGACATGTAGCCTTAAACATACAGGGGACTATGCCAGCCTTGACAGAGTACACGAGCACCGAATTAAGACGCACACGCCACTTAATGAATTTGGCATGTGCCCTTCTGTGAATTTCTGGAGTAGAAAATGGAGGCAGATTTGAAGAATTTGACAGGGGGCAGAGCCACGACCCAACTGCGGCTCCAACCCAGCTCTGACCATTTCAGCAGAGCTGATCCAAAGTTGCGTGACAATGCCAAGTCGTAAAATTTTGCGTAACTCTGCATTGTGCAAAAATTTTGCAATTTTTCAAAGTTTTTACACCACTTTTGTGATGCAAAGCTTTGAAGATGGGACCCACAGTTTTTGGGAGATTGGAAATGTGCTGATGCATGTAATCCCCCCACACCACTGATTGGCAGTTTTCTGTGTACACTAGCAGCTTTCAGTCACTGTAAAATCAGTGGTGTGACGGGATTACATAGAGCAGTTGATTAGGAGGCACAGTCCTATAGTGATGATCTCCTGCTGATAAAACTGATTTTATTGAAACCGCAACATACAGCCCAGTAAGTGACACATCACTGGAATCGGGGTCTTTGTCCCCATCATGCTGCTCTCAAATTACATAGCAAAAACCGGCTGACGTAATCTTTGTAATTAGAGAAGACATTCTGTACATGTTTGAAGTGCTTTTTCTGTGTAAAATGTTTTTTTTTAATAGTGATCAGCGAACGTGCTCATGTGCAAACTGAATGTCTAGCCATAGCTGTCCGACAGCCGCAACGCATGAAGCCGCGGAGACTCGAACGTATTATCCAAGCACGCTAAAGACACTCGGTAAGCACACGAGCATGCTCAGATAACACCTTATCCCAGCACGTTCGCTCATCACTAGAAATGAACCCAACTACTGCAGGCAAGAAGGTCAACTGTCAGGCTAAGTTCCCCGGAGTAATTGGTGCTTTTTTTTTTACTGCTGCTCACAAATCTTGTGCATTACCGTTCCTACCGAGTAAATGTGTTGCCCACTGTGCTTTTCTCATGTAGTGTAACCTGACCTGCGGTGTGTTTTTGAAATCTGCAACGTGTCAATTCCTCTTGTAAGTATGCGTTTTATTTGGGCATTTTCCCCATATTTGAATCAGATGAGGAAAATCTGCAGGTAAAAACTCATATGTGAGGTGCACATGACTTTATCAATAAAGTATTATCGAAGCTAAGTGACGGAAGAAAAAAAACGCAGAAGAGAAAATGCAATAAAAACGCATGTTAAAAAGCGCTCTTCTATACGTGAGTGACCTACAGAAATGCTGCAAAAAATCTGCACCAAATCATCATTGTGAGAACTTAGCTGAAAAATGAGGATCTGTTACTGCTTTTAAACTCTCAGATCCCTGACTGGAGGAAGATTTAGGCTGCGCTCACATTTGCAAATAAAATCAGCGAGTGCAATGTGAGAAAAAAAATGGCATTGCATTCACAACAATGTTATTAAAGTAGGCAGTGTTCATCTGTGAGGTTTTCCGCTGCTGGAATGGGGAGGGGAATCACAGTATGCTGCGTATGGCTGCGTAAAACGGACGAGACTCCCCAATACAAGTTAATGGGTGCGTGGAAAAAAAAAAATCACGCTGCACACGGACCATGCACGTGCCGTCCGATTTGTGCGCACCTGTCTCAAACACAAAAGTGGTGACGTGTTTCTCTGATTGTTCCTCTCCTGGTTTTGGCTTACAAGTACTGAATGTGTTAACGTGGCCTAAAAGTGAGAATTTTATATGGGCTATATCCCCTAAAAGGCTAAGTGCTTAACCCCTTAAAGACCAAGCGTATTACTGTTTTTGCATTTCCATTTTTTGCTCCCCTTATTCTCAGAGCCATAACTTTGTCATTTTCCCATCAATATGGCCATGTAAGAGCTTGTTTTTTGCAAGACAAGTTGCACTTTTGAACGGCACCATTGAATATGGTAAGTATTTTGTACTGGAAAATGTGGAAAAAAAAAATCAAATGGTAAAACTGACCTGCTATTATGATTCTCCAGGTCATTACGAGTTTTTAGACAACAAACATGTCAAGGTTTTTTTTTATTTAAGTGGTTATAAAAAAAAAGTCGCCATTTTCCGAGACTCATAGCGTCTCCATTTTTCGGGATTTGGCTAAGTGAGGGCTTATTTTTTGCGCACCGGTATGATGTTTTTATTGATACTATTTAGGTGTCTATACGATCTTTTGATCACCTTTTATTGCAATGTTGCAGCGACCAAAAAAAACGTAATTCTGGCGTTTTTGTTTTTTTTTTGTCACTACACCGTTTACCGATCGTATTAATTTCTTTATATTTTGATCGGGCAATTTTTAACGTGGATATCCAAATATGTGTATTTTTTAAATTTTTTTAAATTAATTTTGAGTGGGGCTGATTTGAACTTTTATATATTTTTTATTTTTTTAAAACATTCTTGTTTTTACTTGCTTCAATAGTGTCCATGGGAGACTAGAAGCTGCCATCATCTGATCACTTGTGCTGCAGCCCTGCTCTATGAGGCAGAAATGCTCACTTGCTATGAGCGCCGACCGCTGGGCCACACTCATAGCAATCTGACAATGACAACCGCAGGGGTCTGCTGCAGATCCTGGGTTGTCATGCCCAACCCATGTGACACAGGCGCCGATGTGCGGAGTTAATGACGCACTTCCTACACCTGCATGTTAAATGCCGCTGTCAGAGTTTGACAGCGGCATTTAACATGTTAACAGCAGTGGGTGGATCGCGATTCCACCCGCGGCTGTTAGTGGCACGTGAAAGCTTATCGCCGAAGCCCGCACCAAACGGAGGCGTCCAATGTCGCATATATCCATCATTGCACGTTAAAGGGTTAAATTATGCTGTCAGTTTGCTCTGACGGACTCCCTTTAAGAAATCTGTGAAATGATAATGTGGGTAAGATTAACAAACTAGAAGAGACTATAGACTGTTACAAGTAGTACACTTCACATACACAGCACGCGCCGGTGAAAGGCCAAGAAGCTGCACTAGTCCGGTATTTTATTACGAGTTAGGGGGAATAGCCCTTTAAACATTAGGAATGGTTTTTACAGGCAAGAATTAACTTGTTCCTAAGAAAAACATAAGATGCTGCTTCTGTCTAGATTCAGATAATGGATGTTTGGGCAAATAGCCAGGACAATCCCAATCTAGAGGGATCAGATATCATTTCAGATTTTGGAGGAAATGCCTCAGGTTATTCAGGAAAATGGAAACTTGTCCTTAATGTCTCATTATATTAACTTGCAAGAAAAACAAATACAAAGAATACTCCACAAGCCTTTAGCATTAGGGGCTGCACTTTAACTTGTAGAAACGTTAATCTAGTTCAGTATTCTCCACATTGTATGAAAGAAGAGAATTCTCAGGCTATGTGCACACGTTGCGGAATGTTTGCAGAAATTTCCTGAGAAAAAAACGGACTTTTTCCCAGGAAATCCAGACTCGTTTTATTCGCGTTTTTTTGAACGTTTTTATGCGTTTTTAGCTCGTTTTTTTTGCGGATTTTTCTCGTTTTTTTTCTTGAACATCCTAGGGTCAATAATATAGCGGGAAATCTGCAAATTTTCCGCGAAATTAATGAACATGCTGCGTTTTTTTCCACGATGCGGAAAAAAATGCACCATGTGCACAAAAATTGCGGAATTCATTCTAAATAATAGGATGCTTCATGCATGCGTTTTTTAAGCGTTTTTGCAGCGGAAAAAACGCGAAAAATCCTGAACGTGTGCACATAGCCTCATCCCTGGACTCGTGTCAAGGATCCATGTTTTACCGGCCACCAATAGCAATCTAAGGGCCCATTCTATACATCTGTCTGCTTCCTACTTTTACAGACATTTATTCTCATTATGGCAACTTGTGACAGTCACAAATGTTCCCAAATGTCTTTTGTGTGGATTTTCTTTCTGAAATCTCACCGTACTCACTTGTCATAGACTTGAATACATGTGAAATCTGACTGCGACTTTGCCACTTTTTTTAAGACAAAAGCACAGGTGTAAAATGGTCGCACGATGACAAGTTGCACAGATGTCTTTGATCGTGCCACTTGTCTGAGAGCCCAATTCAGACATGGCTCTGTGAGCAGAAAATGTAACATGTTCCGTTGACTTAAGAAGGTACTCTCCGAAGAATGCATAATCGTAAGAGATTACAGCTGCACTCATCATAACTTCTTAGGTTCTTTATTTTAATTAAGCAAATTTAGATGGAGGAATCAGTCATTGTTTTTTTCATTTTTAATGGATTTTTAAAGGGAATCTGTCACCTCATTTTTCATATATAAGCTGCAGCCACCGCCATTAGGGGCTTACCTACAGCATTCTGGAATGCTGTAGATAAGTCCCCGATGTCACCTGAAAGAGATGAAAAACGAGTTATATTATACTCCCCGGGTCCGTCACCTCCCATCTTCTAGCGATGACGTCCTCCTTGTTTCTGTCGCGCTCCTGCGCAGGCATACTGTTCTGCCCTGTTGAGGGCAGAGTAAAGTACTGCAGTGTGCAGGTGTCGGGAAAGGTCAGAGAGGCCCAGCGCCTGCACACTGCAGTACTCTTGCCCTCAACAGGACAGATAAAGTACGCCTGCGCAGGAGCGCGACAGAAACAAGGAGGAGGACCCGGACCCAGACCGCGACGGCCATCGCATTGGACCGCCCCCCCGGGTGAGTATAATATAACTTGTTTTTCTTATCTTTCAGGTTACATCGGGGGCTTATCTACAGTGGCTGCAGCTTATATACGAAAAATGGGATGACAGATTCCCTTTAAATTAAAATAAAGAATCTAAGAGGTTGCGATTAATGTATATTAAAGATAAAGAACTACAACTAGGTGCGGATCATTGCTGGATTACCATATTAGTATATGCTAATTAAGGATAGGGGAACAGCAGTGTCGGTGAGACTAATTCAGTGGTCCCAATCTTTCTTACCTTAAGGCCGGGGTCACACTTGCGGGAAACTCGCACGAGTCTCACAACTCAATACCTGGCACTCGGATCGGAGTGTGCTGCTGCATAGAAATACATACAGCTGCACACCCGGTCCCGAGTGCCGGCGGCAGTGCCGGGTATTGATGCGAGAGACTCGCGCTGCACACCCAAGTATGACCCCGGCCTAAGAGCCACATTCAGTGGGACCCCTCCCACATATGCTATAGTTTCATCAAGCGCCCCAAAGTCCCCAGACAATGACAGGCAGAGCTTCCCTATAAAAAGCACACTGAAGCCTTGCACCCACCCCTCTTGTAGGCAGTATATTTACAACCAGGGGTTTCCATTACTCTCTTTCGGCATTCTTGCATCAAACACATTTACTGCACTGTCTCACCCAGCATCAAGCACCCTTTTATCTATCTGTATCTTGCCGCCTCTACTTGCATGCACACATCCAGATCTACAGGCTATTCCCAAAAGTCACTATCAGAAGATCTTTTCTTCATAGTTCTTTGCTAAACCTAGCGCTAGCACCCCAAGCTGGCAGGCTGCCAAGGACCACAAAACATGGGCTTGTGAATCACATGTGGCTCCCAAACCAGAGGTTGGGGCCCCTGACTCAATTTATTTTTCAATAAATCATTACTGCTAGAGGAGAACCTTCACATAACCATACTGATCTGCAGATCCTTGTGGCGCTAGCTGTAAAGTGTGAATTACTCGACTCCATTTTAGCAATTGCTAAATAAAAAATAAATATGTCAAACTTCTGGTTCAGAGAGGCTTTTCCTTATAAGATCGCTCGTAATCACACAAGCCCTGATCAGTGGCGGGTCTCCTGACCCGAACTTAGCCTCATATTTGCCCCTAAGGTTGTCAATTTCAGATCAGGAGACCTCTAACCAGGGCTGGTTTTACAAACAACTTACAAAAAAATGCTACTGCTGATTTGAGGCAATTTTTGAGCCAAAAGCCAGAAGTGGATCCAGCAGAAAGTACCGTAGATGTAGAAAATCTTCCTTTGCATTTCCCACTTTCTTTTGATTTTATTCTTGGTTTTGACTAAAAAAACTGCATAATTTTTCCAAACTGTGTGTACGAAACCAGCCCAAATGCAGCGGAAGTATGAATTAGTTATTCAAACCATCTAGCATAAACCTGAATTTATGGTCTATAGCAACCAATGACAGTGCAGCTTTCATTTTACTATATCTGTTTAAAAAAAAATGAAAGTTGTGAGGCGATTGGTTGCCCCGGACAATAAAGGCGGTTTTCTTTTGACACTTCCGATAAGTGAGGACTCTGGTGATCGGAAATGTTAGACAATAGAAAAACAAAGGTGTATCTATAAAAGCAAATCTACAAGTATCTGCAAGTATCCAAATGTCGGTGTCCCATGTGGCACTGACCGGCATGGAAAAACTCCTAGGAGCTAAGAAATCATCAGATCAGCACAGACAAGCATGTTTTTTTTTTAATGCACACAACAGGGTTGTTTTTTAACCAGGACTTGTGACCCATTCCCATTGAGCTTCGTTGGGAAGTCTTTTCACAGAACAGCATTTTTCCACATCTGAAAATAATACAAAGCAATTTTATGTGTGAACAAGCGCTTATAAGCCCAGATAATTGTTAGCATTTGCTTAAAAAATTACAGGTTTGCCCCATTGATACCCATCTTTTACATGTAGGTCAGATATGATCTGCTTTTTCTAGTAAATGAATTCTTGCTAGATTTTAGTATTTTGTTTTCCCTACAGTATTTTTCTAAGAAAATTAGCCTCAGGCGCCAAAGATAGGGCTACCTGATAACATTAATGAGTTGCCACCACCAGTCGCAGTACCCACCCCCATAAGCTATGAGCATGTGTTTGCATGTAAATGTCACGTCCCTAGGGCTAATCAGCTATGTTACATCTCATTACAGCAGGTGTAGTTATCTTATTGAGATAACCTCTGACCTCTTTGTGCATATGGGCGTTATAGATGGGGTTCCTCAGTCAGGACACTACTTTACTGGGCAGAACAGAGATCTGCTCAATAACAGCTGAACCTATTTTAGCAGCCGCCAGCAGTTTGTTGAAGGCATAAAAAGCTGGATCCATGGTGATCATGTAATCATACACTCTGAACAGTTTATTATGCATTGCTTATATACTGTAGCACCATCACGTTCTGCAGCACTTTACAGACATTATCATCACTGTCCCCAATGGAGCTCCAATCTACATTCCCTATCAGTATGTGGGAGGAAACCGGAGAACCCGAAGGATACCCACGTAGACATGGGGAGTACATATAAACTCCTTTCAGATGTTGCCTTTGGTTGGATTTGAACCCAGGACCCGAGCACTGCAAAGCAACAGTGCTAATCACTGAGCCACCGTACTGTCCCTTTAAAAATATTATAAATGATCAACTTTTTAATATGGTTTCAGAGGGCCATCATAATCAATGATATAGTACAATTTATTCTCAAGAGAGTAATAAATTAATTCTAAAGTTATTAAATTGATTTTATAAGTTAAACAACATGGAAGTAAGCAAGCTTGCAATTGACTTCTCTTTCCTATCTGCTGTCATTCTCCTGCAATGAGAGCTTTTATCTTCCAAATTGTACAGTTGGTTTCCATGGAACTTGGCCACTAGTGCCTGCCCAGACCCTGGCCAAGTTTGTGCAGTAGCTACATTCTAGGAGAATGTAGTAAAAATGTAGTAAAACACATAACATCCAGTCACCTCTGTCCAGCCTATTGATTTCTATTACAGCTGTTAGCTGCTAACTTTCCTCCTCCCTCTCTCTAAGCTGACAAGCCACTGTCATAAATCTTTAAAAATTTAACAGCATTGTCTTCTCCCAAAGCAGGTCTCCTAATCACAGCTCTCACTATCCAGAATTGTGTGCTTGCTTAAATGCCCTGTCATGTCTATGTGTAAATATAGTTACAGCAGTGTTGACTGATAACTGAATGTATTACTTTACAACAGACTTGTGCTGAGCTGTATAGTATTACAGTTCTTCTCACCAGAACTGTCTCTCAAGGAGTTCCCACCCCACCAGAAACAAGGATGTAAGGAGGCTGCATAGCTCTGAGCTACTTAAGTGAGTAATTGAAAATACCTCTTTAAGTTACAATTTTTTCTATTTTTGTCCCATTGTGCGCTTTTCGCTAACTTCGTATTCACAAATAAATCTAAGGGCTTTCTGAATGAGTCAAGTGTCTGGAGCTTTACTGGTGGCTTTGGTCAATTACATAAACAATGAATGAAGAATCATAATAATTGGCTAGTCAGCTGCTAGCAAACAGAGGAAGCAAGTATCTTGTGACATGCAGAAGTAGTGCTAACTGTTGTTGTTTCAAAAGCATCCAGCAACAAGAGGGGTTAACACAGTCACAGGAGACAGGGAGTGGTGTGTGTCTGTGATCTGTCTCACAAACATTCAGGCAAGTGAATGATAGGGACACAGGATTCCATTACAGAGTGGAGCTGGGCTACCCCTGTACTGCTAGTTGACAAAGTCTATCAGGAGGAGCAAGATAAGTACTCTAAAAAATTGTGTCACAGGGATAATCTCAGTCAGCAACCTCTCCCCTCCTCCATTATACTGTGCTAGAAGGAATGCTGTGTACTGCTGTGCCTTTGCAAAGAGTCTTGATCTGTTCTGAACTGTGCTATCTAAAGAGACTGTTAGTCAATGTGCCTCTAAGGCTACTTTCACACATCAGGTTTTTACAATCAGGCACAATCCGTCAAAGTTGAAAAAAGACGGATCCAGCACAGATTGCAAAAAACTGATGCGATGGATTAGTTGTTTTGATGGATCAGTCATGAACTTTTGCTTTTGAACCTTGAGAGAGAGAGAAAAGCAAAAGGAATAGATCCGGCACCCATAGACTTACAAAAAAAGCCGGAAGCGCCGCATCCGACGTTGTCTTGTTTTTTGCTGCATACAAAAAACATTCCTAGAGACTTTTTTCCAGACGCCAGAATGAAAATTTTTGCCAGATCCAGCAAAAAACAGAAGAAACGGGAGGCCATGCGGCAAGATCCGGCGCTAATACAAGTCAATGAGAAAAAAACGGATCCGGTGGTAGATTTCGCCGGATCCGGTTTTTGAAAAAATAGCCGGATCATGCCTGACGGAAAAAAACTGATGTGTGAAAGTAGCCTAAGAAGCAACTGTACTGTTCATGAAGCCTATGCTTAAGACACTTGAATTGTACTGTATGTGCTGTGATATTAAACTACACTGTTCATGTTCATGAGGACTCTATCAATTGTATCTGTGTGAGCAAGTGGATCCATCTTGTGCCTGAGGAAGCTGCAGTACATGGTCGCCCTGAGTAACAGTTCCCCCAGAGTTCCCAGAATTCATGAGACCTGTCCTGCCCCTATCTGAGCAGTGTACACGTAATAATCTTGTTTCTCAAAAGATTGCACCTGGGAAGACTTCCTTAAGAATATTCATAATCAGGCTTGGCCACATATTGCAGATCCAGCAAGGGTAAGTTGCAGCTATGATGTAGCCAAAAATGTGCGCTTTTGAACTGCAGCTCAGTCACACTAGATCCCAGCTGCTAGACCTAATCGATGGAACATGTTAGATTGACATAGTATCAATTACATATTTCACAGACAATCCACGCAGAAATTGTAGTGTTCATTAGACAATTCAAAGATAGCTCAGTGCTGATGTTTTCAAATACAACCCCATTTCCAAAAATAGTTGGGATGTTCTGTAAAATGCAAAGATTTGGAAATCGATTATAGACATTTTATTCACAACAGAACATAGAACACAGATCAGAATGCGAAAGTTATATATTTTTCCAATTTATTTGAAAAAATTAAACGGAATCTGTCATCAAGTTTTTACTACCTCATCTGAGAGCAGCCTGATGTAGGCAAAGAGATCCTGAATCCAACAATGACTTAGTTTACTGGGTGCAGTAGTTCTGACACAATCAGAGTTCTTTGATTGGGCATGAAGCAGAGCTGAGAAAGCTAACTCCACCTACACCAGGCTCTATATGTACATTGTTTATAGACAGTGAGCTGCTTATCATAGGAGGGGGCAGAGTCGGACGAATGCCCGCAAGCCAGTTAGTCACAGCAATAGTGATAAAACCTACAGTGTAAGTAAACAACAATATACAGCTTGACATGTGACACATCATTGAATTTTGTGTTTTTACCCCTAACTCATGCTGTCCTTAGATTCCATAGCAAAAAATTCCCTTTAACTAATTTAGAAATTGATGGTAGCAAGACATCTCCATAAAGTTGGGACAGGGTTGACAAGAGGCTGAAAAAGTAAGTGGTATTAATGAAAAATAGCTGGAGAGTCAATGTACACCAAGATCACATGATTGCATAAAAAGAGCATGTTAGAGAAGCAGTCTTTCAGGAGCAAAATTGATCAGAGGTTCACTAATCTGTGAACAACTTCATCTAAAAGTTGTGGAACAATTTCAGAAAAACGTTTCTTAGAAATTGCAAAAGTTTTGAATATCCAACCATCTACAGTACATAATATCCTTAAAAGATTAAATTCTGGAGAAATCTATGTGCCAAAGGTCAAAATTGTGTTCTACGAAATCTCAGGTGTATCTGAATTAAAAACAGGCAAAATTTGGACATTCAAATCACTGCATGGGCTCCGGAATACTTCCAGAAATCATTGGCTGTGAACACAGTTTGCAGTTCAATCCACAAATACTGTACAAATTCAAGTTAAAGCTCTATCATGCAAAGAAGAAGCCATATATCAACACAATCCAGAAACACTGCCATCTTCTCAATGTCAAAGCTAATTTAAAAAGCAGTAAGACAAAATAGAAAACTGTTCTGTGGGTAGTTGAATTCAAAATATGAAATTCTTTATGGAAACCATGAATGTCATGTCCTGCAAGCTCGAAAGGAGAGGAACCATCCAGCTTGTCAGCGCACAGTTCAAAAGCCTTCGTCTCTGATGGTATGAGGTTGCATTAGTGCTTTTAGCATAGGCAGCTTACATATCTTTAAAGACACTATCAATGCTGAGCATTATATAGAGGTTTTAGAACAACATATGTTCCTATACAGATCACGTCTATTTCAGGGAAGACCTTGCATATCTCAAAAAGACAATGCAAAACCACAATCAGCATCCATCTCAACAGCATGGCTTTGCAGAAGAACAGTTCGGGTGATAAATTAACATTATTATTATTATTTATTATTATAGCGCCATTCCATGGTGTTTTACATGTGAGGAGGGGTATATATAATAAAAACAATTGCAGTAATCTTAAACACTGCAAGTCACGACTGGTACAGGAGGAGAGAGGACCCTACCCGAGAGGGCTCACAATCTACAAGGGATGGGTGAGGATACAGTAGGCGAGGGGGTAAAGCTGGTCGTGTAGTGGTTTGGTCGATCGGTGGTTACTGCAGGTTGTAGGCTTGTCGGGAGAGGTAGGTCTTCAGGTTATTTTTGAAGGTTTCCATGGTAGGCGAGAGTCTGATATTTTGTGGTAGAGAGTTCCAGAGTAGGGGTGATGTGCGGAACAAATCTTGTATGCAATTGTGGGAAGAAGGGATAAGAGGAGAGTAGAAAAGGAGATCTTGTGAGGATCGGAGGTTGCGTGCAGGTAAGCACCGGGAGACGAGGTCACAGATGTATGGAGGACTCAGGTTGTGGATGGCTTTCTATGTCATGGTTAGGGTTTTGAACTGGAGTCTTTGGTTAATGGGGAGCCAGTGCATGGGTTGACAGAGGGGAGAGGCCGGAGAATAGCGGGGGGATAGGGGGATAAGTCGGGCAGCAGTGTTTAGAATAGATTTGAGGGGTGCGAGAGTGTTAGAGGGGAGGCCACAGAGCAGGAGGTTGCAGTAGTCAAGGCGGGAGTTGAAGAGCGCATGGACTAGGGTTTTTGCAGATTTTTGGTTGAGGAATGTACGGATCCGGGAAATATTTTTGCGTTGAAGTCGGCAGGAAGTAGAATGGCCTTGGATATGTGGTTTGAAGAAGATATCAGTGTTAGGGATTATCCCGAGACAGCGAGCTTGTGGGAGCAGTGAGCAGCCATTTACTTTAATCAATAGGTCCATTGGGGGGTTGAGTGAGATGGGGAAAGATGATGAATTCTGTTTTATCCATATTAAGTTTTAGAAATCTAGCAGAGAAGAAGGATGAAATAACGGACAGATATTGTAGGATTCTGGTTAGTAGTGAGGTGATATCTGGTCCAGACATATCGATCTGTGTGTCATCAGCATAGAGGTGACACTGAAAGCCGTGAGATTCTATGAGCTGTCCAAGGCAGAAGGTGTAAATGGAGAAGAGCAGGGGCCCTAGGACTGAACCTTGTGGGACTCCGACAGATAGGGGGCGAGGTGAGGAGGTGGTGTGTGAGTGGGAGATGCTGAATGTCCGGTCTGTCATGCCTGCAGTTCTGAATTTCAACAAGAGAAAACATTCTGGGGGGCAAACCATTAAGGTGCTTAAGCGAGAAATCTGGCCTAAATTGCAATATTAATAAGTCTCAATATTTTTGTGCAACTTGGCAGGTTCGCAAATATATCATGAATTTTGGTGTGTACATGTCAGTCCCGGTCAGCTTTGCCAATATGGGAGTGACACAGGCGGGACATGAGCAGACTGAGTGTTGTCAAGTCTGCCCGTCTAATTCATCATAGGTTACGCAACTAAAATGGTATAAAATACTCCACAAATGTACACCGCCTGGCATACATTTACGGTAATGGGTACCAGACGCACCTGATTCATGAATTAGATAAATGTATTCCTAAGAGTGCTTCATTAAGACTGGCAAGAGCTACCCCAGTCTTATTGAATCGCCCCCTCGATGTATTATGAAAGGAAAAATCTGGCAAAGAAGACCCAAGTTAGAATCCTAGATCAGACAAAAATAGGACATCATTCCTCTCCCAAAACTCCAGTGATTGGTCTCATCACTTCCCAGACATGTACACACTGTTGTAAAAAGAAGGGATGCTACACAATGGCAGACATGGCCGTGTCTCAACTTTTTTGAGCTGTGTTGTTATCAATTTCTAAATTAATTTTTCAAATGGAATGGCAAAATATCTACCGTATTTTTCGGACTATACGAAGCACCGGACCATAAGACGCACCCCAAATTTTCAGAAGGAAAATAGGGAAAAAAAATAATGTGGCAAATGGAGGTCCGTCTTACAGTCCGAATTCAGCTTACCAGCGAAGGGATCAGCACAAGTAGAGGAGTGGTCACAGGGGTCGTTCGGTGGTCCAGGCTGGTGCGGTGGGGGTGCTCTGTGTTGCAGGGGTGCTCTGTGGGGTGGCTGTGTCCGTGGGGTGGTTGTGCTCTGTGGGGTGGCTGTGCTCTGTGGGGTGGCTGTGCTCTGTGGGATGGCTGTGCTCTGTGAGGTGGCTGTGCTCTGTGGGGTGGCTGCGTTCGTGGGGTGGCTGTGCTCTGTGGGGTGACTGTGCTCTGTGGGGTCGCAATATGCTTACAAATCCTGTGGCGGCGGTCCCGTGGCGGTGGTCACGATGCAGCCTCCCTGTGCTCTGTGGTGCGGTGGTGTCGGGGCTCTGTAGTGTGGCTGCAGCGGGGCTCTGTAGTGTGGCTGCAGTGCGGCTCTGTGCTGCGTGGGGGGCTCCGCAGGCATTTCGTGAAAGCCCGAAAGCCCCCCGCAGCTCTGTTGCTGAGACGCGGAGGCCTCCGGGAAGATGGCCGCTAGGGGCCTACGGAAAGATGGCCGCTGTGGGCGGCGCATGCTCAGATTCAGATCTCCGACGAGATCTTGTCCCGAGATCTCGGGAGACGAGATCTCGTTGCCGAGATTTGAATTTCAGTATGCGCCGCCCCCGGCGGCCATCTTTCTGGAGGCCACCGCGTTGCAGCAACAGAGCTGCGGAGGGCTTT